>JAVIAB010000145.1:47620407-47830407 GCA_032433765.1 Megaustenia siamemsis | reverse complement strand
CCTACATAACCTTACAATTATCGTCTAAAACAATATCTGTCTCTAGCCAAATCTCCTACAACCTTACATTTATCGTCTAAAACAATATCTGTCTCTAGCCAAATCTCCCGCAGAGCCTTACAATTATCGTCTAAAACAATATCTGTCTCTAGCCAAATCTCCTACATAACCTTACAATTATCGTCTAAAACAATATCTGTCTCTAGCCAAATCTCCTACAACCTTACATTTATCGTCTAAAACAATATCTGTCTCTAGCCAAATCTCCTGCAGAGCCTTACAATTATCGTCTAAAACAATATATGTCTCTAGCCAAATCTCCTACACAACCTTACAATTAACGTCTAAAACAATATCTGTCTCTAGCCAAATCTCCTACATAACCTTACAATTAACGTCTAAAACAATATCTGTCTCTAGCCAAATCTCCTACTTACCCTTACAATTATCGTCTAAAACAATATCTGTCTCTAGCCAAATCTCCTGCAGAACCTTACAATTATCGTCTAAAACAATATCTGTCTCTAGCCAAATCTCCTGCAGAACCTTACATTTATCGTCTAAAACAATATATGTCTCTAGCCAAATCTCCTACATAACCTTACAATTAACGTCTAAAACAATATCTGTCTCTAGCCAAATCTCCTACATAACCTTACAATTAACGTCTAAAACAATATCTGTCTCTAGCCAAATCTCCTACTTACCCTTACAATTATCGTCTAAAACAATATCTGTCTCTAGCCAAATCTCCTGCAGAACCTTACAATTAACGTCTAAAACAATATATATTTTTAGCCGGAACTCCCACTTCTTCTGTTGTCACGTTGAAGGTCTCTTTGACGTCTCGACACCAACTTCTTCTTGGTCTGCCTCGTCACGTCTTCCTGCAACCACGCCTTCCATTACTGTTCTTTCCAACCCTCAGTGTCTGTTGACGTGGCCGTAGTATTTTAATTTCCGTGTAAAGTGTTTATAAGCCAGTACTTTCTAATGGTCAGATCTTTTACTGTTTTCATTTCTCTTTCTCATTATCATCTCATTATCATCTCATTATTATCTCATTATCATCACATTATCCAAGACATTCGAAGGATTTTTCATCAAATCTTTGATCGAATGAACCAATTTTATTCATTGTTTATTTGCTAGATTAGTCCCGCAGTGTCCAGCGACTGCCGACTCCAGTTCTGTGTTGGTTGATTAGTCTCCTTACACACCCACTAAGTTTCTCGTTTCTGGCAGTGTCAAGCGACTGCCGACTCCAGTTCTATGTTGGTTGATTAGTCTCCTTACACACCCACTAAGTTTCTCGTTTCTGGCAGTGTCCAGCGACTGCCGACTCCAGTTCTGTGTTGGTTGATTAGTCTCCTTACACACCCACTAAGTTTCTCGTTTCTGGCAGTCTCCAGCGACTGACGACTCCATTTCTGTGTTGGTTGATTAGTCTCCTTACACACCCACTAAGTTTCTCGTTTCTGGCAGTGTCCAGCGACTGACGACTCCAGTTCTGTGTTGATTGATTAGTCTCCTTACACACCCACTAAGTTTCTCGTTTCTGGCTGTGCACATCTTAACTATCATCTCTTACTTCCGAAGGAGTGACGCAGATTGTGTTAACGTGCCTATTTACCATACTATCGGGAAAATACGTGTTCTTTGTAATGTTAATGTTACTAACACCTTGCTGATATTGTGTTAGATGTTCTTAGTCGTTTATTTTTGGTATGTATATTATTAATCATGGACAGTAAACAAACAATGAAGAGACGATTAGAGGCCACAGAGATGGGATTTCTCAGAAGAATGTTGAAAGTTCCCTAGCTAAAAAGAGCAATGAGAAAATTCTCAAAGAGGCCAACACAAAAATGAAGCTCATAAAAAACATCAGAAAGTAGCAATCATCATTTTCTCGGGCACATCATGGGAAGAGAAAAGATGGAATGTTTGGTTACAACTGGCAAAATACAGGGAAGAGAGATCACGGATGACAAAGAGAGAAAGATATTAGATAGCTTGGTGTCATGTTACGGAAAACAGTCAATAACAGAATTGATAGGATGAACAGCTCTGTGGAGATGGAATGTTATTGTGTGATAATTTTGTCTGGTAATTAGATCATATTACAAATGATGATTATGATTATGATGGTGGTGATGATGGTGGTGATGATGGTGGTGATGATGGTGGTGATGATGATGGTGGTGATGATGATGGTGGTGATAATGGTGATGGTGGTGGAGATGATAATGGTGATAATGGTGATGGTGGTGGAGATGATGATGGTGATAATGGTGATGGTGGTGGAGATGACGGTGGTTATGATGGTGGTGATGATGATGGTGGTGGTAATGGTGGTGGAGATGATGGTGGTGATGATGGTGTGGTGATGATGGTGGTGGTGATTGTGGTGGTGAAGATGGTGGTGATGATGGTGGTGATGTTGGTGGTGATGATGATGATGGTGCTGATGATGGTGGTGATGGTGATGATGGTGTTGATGTTGGTGGTGATGATGATGATGATGGTGTTGATCATGGTGGTGAAGATGATGATGGTGGTAATGATGGCGGTGATGATGATGATGGTGCTGATGAAGGTGGTGATGATGATGATGGTGTTTATGATGGTGGTGATGATGATGATGATGGTGTTGATGATGGTGGTGATGATGATGATTATGGTGTTGATGATGGTGGTGATGATGATGGTGATGGTGATAGTGTTGATGATAGTGGTGATGATGATGATGATGGTGTTGATGATGGTGGTGATGATGATGGTGGTGGTATTGGTGATGGCGGTGAACATGATGATGGTGATGATGATGGTGGTGGTGGTAATGGTTATGATGGTGGTGATGATGGTGGTGATGATGATGATGGAGGTGGTAAATGGTGATGGTGGTGGTGATAATAGTAGTGATGATGGTGGTGATGATGATAATGGTGGTGGTGTTGATGGTGTTGGTGGTAATGGTGGTGGTGATGATGGTGGTGATGGTGGTGAAGATTATCTGTGTTGTAATGGTGGTGATGGTGGTAAATATGATTTTGGTGATGATGGTGATGGTAATGATGATCATGGTGGTGGTGATGATGATGGTGGTGGTGATGATGATGGTGTTGGTGGTGGTGATGATGATGATGATGATGGTGGTGGTAAAGATTGTGGTAATGATGGTGGTGGTGGTGATGGTGGTGGTGGTGGTGGTTGTGGTGGTGGTGGTGATGATGATGATGATAATGGTGGTGGTAGTGATGATGATGGTGATGGTGGTGGTGGTGATGATGATGGTGATGATGATGATGGTGGTGGTGGTAAAGATTGTGGTAATGATGGTGGTAGTGGTGATGGTGGTTGTGGTGGTGATGATGATAATGGTGGTGGTGGTGATGATGATGGTAAAGGTGGTGGTGGTGGTGGTGATGATGATGATGATGGTGTTGGTGGTGATGATGATGATAACGGTGGTGGTGATAGCGATAGTGATGATGGTGGTGAAGATGGTGGTGGTCGTGGGGGTGAAGATGGTGGCGTTGGTGATGGTGGTCGTGGTGATGATGGTGGTGATGGTGATGGTGGTGATGGTGGTGATGTTGATGGTGGTGGTGGTGATGATGGTGGTGGTGATGATGGTTGTGGTGGTGATGATGATGGTGTTGATAGTGGTGATGGTGTTAATGGTTGTGGTGGTGATGATGGTGGTGATGGTGATGGTGGGGGTGGTGGTGATTGTGATGATGATGGTGGTGATGATGATGGTGGTGATGGTGTGATGATGATGGTGGTGATGATGTTGGTGATGATGATGATGGTGACTGTGGTGATGAATGATGGTGGTGATGGTGATGGTGATGATGGTGATGGTGGTGGTTGTGGTGGTGTTGATCTTGGTGGTAGTGGTGGTGGTGATGATGGTGGTGGTGGTGAAGATTGTATTTTTGGTGATGGTGGTGGTGGTTGTGATGATTGTGGTGATGATGGTGATGGTAATGATGATCATGGTGGTGGTGATGATGATGGTGGTGGTGATGATGATGGTGATGATGAGGATGGTGGTGGTGGTGATGGTGATGGTGGTGTTAGTGGTGATGATGGTGATGGTGATGGTGTTGATGGTGATGGTGTTGATGGTGATGGTGATGGTGGTGATGGTGGTGGTGGTGATGATGGTGATGGTGGTGATGGTGGTGATGGTGTTGGTGATGAAGATGTTGGTGATGGTAATGGTAATGATGGTATGATGGTGGTGATGGTGGTGGTGTTGATGGTGTTGATGGTGATGGTGGTGACGGTGGTGGTGTTGATGATAGTGGTGATGATGTTGGTGATGGTGTTGATGATGGTGGTGATGATGATGATTATGGTGTTGATGATGGTGGTGATGATGATGGTGATGGTGATAGTGTTGATGATAGTGGTGATGATGATGATGATGGTGTTGATGATGGTGGTGATGATGATGGTGGTGGTATTGGTGATGGCGGTGAACATGATGATGGTGATGATGATGGTGGTGGTGGTAATGGTTATGATGGTGGTGATGATGGTGGTGATGATGATGATGGAGGTGGTAAATGGTGATGGTGGTGGTGATAATAGTAGTGATGATGGTGGTGATGATGATAATGGTGGTGGTGTTGATGGTGTTGGTGGTAATGGTGGTGGTGATGATGGTGGTGATGGTGGTGAAGATTATTTGTGTTGTAATGGTGGTGATGGTGGTAAATATGATTTTGGTGATGATGGTGATGGTAATGATGATCATGGTGGTGGTGATGATGATGGTGGTGGTGATGATGATGGTGTTGGTGGTGGTGGTGATGATGATGATGATGGTGGTGGTAAAGATTGTGGTAATGATGGTGGTGGTGGTGATGGTGGTGGTGGTGGTGGTGGTGGTTGTGGTGGTGGTGGTGATGATGATGATGATAATGGTGGTGGTAGTGATGATGATGGTGATGGTGGTGGTGGTGATGATGATGGTGATGATGATGATGATGGTGGTGGTGGTAAAGATTGTGGTAATGATGGTGGTAGTGGTGATGGTGGTTGTGGTGGTGATGATGATAATGGTGGTGGTGGTGATGATGATGGTAAAGGTGGTGGTGGTGGTGGTGATGATGATGATGATGGTGTTGGTGGTGATGATGATGATAACGGTGGTGGTGATAGCGATAGTGATGATGGTGGTGAAGATGGTGGTGGTCGTGGGGGTGAAGATAGTGGCGTTGGTGATGGTGGTCGTGGTGATGATGGTGGTGATGGTGATGGTGGTGATGGTGGTGATGTTGATGGTGGTGGTGGTGATGATGGTGGTGGTGATGATGGTGGTGGTGGTGATGATGATGGTGTTGATAGTGGTGATGGTGTTAATGGTTGTGGTGGTGATGATGGTGGTGATGGTGGGGGTGGTGGTGATTGTGATGATGATGGTGGTGATGATGATGGTGGTGATGGTGTGATGATGATGGTGGTGATGATGTTGGTGATGATGATGATGGTGACTGTGGTGATGAATGATGGTGGTGATGGTGATGGTGATGATGGTGATGGTGGTGGTTGTGGTGGTGTTGATCTTGGTGGTAGTGGTGGTGGTGATGATGGTGGTGGTGGTGAAGATTGTATTTTTGGTGATGGTGGTGGTGGTTGTGATGATTGTGGTGATGATGGTGATGGTAATGATGATCATGGTGGTGGTGATGATGATGGTGGTGATGATGAGGATGGTGGTGGTGGTGATGGTGATGGTGGTGGTAGTGGTGATGATGGTGATGGTGATGGTGTTGATGGTGATGGTGTTGATGGTGATGGTGGTGATGGTGGTGGTGGTGATGATGGTGATGGTGGTGATGGTGGTGATGGTGTTGGTGATGAAGATGTTGGTGATGGTAATGGTAATGATGGTATGATGGTGGTGATGGTGGTGGTGTTGATGGTGTTGATGGTGATGGTGGTGACGGTGGTGGTGTTGATGATAGTGGTGATGATGTTGGTGATGATGGTGGTGACTGTGGTGATGAATGATGATGGTGATGGTGATGGTGATGGTGGCGATGGTGGTGATGGTGTTGATGGTGACGGTGGTGATGGTGGTGGTGGTGATGATGGTGATGGTGGTGATGGTGTTGGTGATGGTGTTGATGATGGTGGTGATGATGATATTGGTATTGGTGATGGTGTTTATGGTGATGGTGATGGTGGCGATGATGGTGGTGATGGTAATGGTGGTGATGCTGGTGGCGATGATGGTGATGGTGATGGTGATGGTGGTGATGGTTTTGTTGTTGATGATGGTGATGATGATGATGTTGGTGGTGGTGTTGATGGTGATGGTGTTGATGGTGATGGTGTTGATGGTGGTGATGGTGATGGTGGTGGTGGTGGTGATGGTGGTGGTGATGATGGTGATGGTGGTGGTAAATATTGTGGTAATAATGGTGGTGGTAGTTGTGATGGTGATTGTGGTGATGGTGTTGGTGTTGATGGTGGTGGTGTTAGTGGTGATGGTGGTGATGGTGGTGATGGTGGTGATGGTGATGGTGGGGATGATGGTGGTGTTGATGTTGGTGATGATTATGGTGGTGATGATGATGGTGGTGATGGTGATGGTGGTGGTTGTGGTGGTGGTGATCTTAATGATGGTGGTGGTGATGATGGTGGTGGTGGTAAAGGTTGTGGTTGTGGTGATGGTGGCTGTGGTTGTGATGATTGTGGTGATGATGGTGGTGGTGGTGGCGGTGGTGATGGTGATGATGATGATGATGGTGCTGGTATTGATGGTGATGGTGTTGATGGTGATGGTAATGATGGTGGTGATGGTGGTGGTCGTGATGGTGGTGATGGTAGTGATGGTGGAGGTGGTGGTGATGGTGGTGGTGTTGATGGTGATGTTGGTGGTAGTGTTGATGATGGTGGTGATGATGATGTTGGTGATGTTGGTGATGGTGATGATGGTGATGATGTTGGTGATGATGAAGGTGGTGATGGTGGTGATGATGATGGTGGTGATGATGATGGTGATGGTGGTGATTATGATGGTGGCGATGGTGGTGATTGTGATGGTTGTGGTTGTTGTTGTGGTGGTGATGATGATGGTGATGGTGATGGTGATGGTGTTGATGGTGATGGTGATGGTGTTGGTGGTAATGGTGGTGGTGATGATGGTGGTGATGGTGGTGAAGATTATCTGTGTTGTAATGGTGGTGATGGTGGTAAATATGATTTTGGTGATGATGGTGATGGTAATGATGATCATGGTGGTGGTGATGATGATGGTGGTGGTGATGATGATGGTGTTGGTGGTGGTGATGATGATGATGATGATGGTGGTGGTAAAGATTGTGGTAATGATGGTGGTGGTGGTGATGGTGGTGGTGGTGGTGGTTGTGGTGGTGGTGGTGATGATGATGATGATAATGGTGGTGGTAGTGATGATGATGGTGATGGTGGTGGTGGTGATGATGATGGTGATGATGATGATGGTGGTGGTGGTAAAGATTGTGGTAATGATGGTGGTAGTGGTGATGGTGGTTGTGGTGGTGATGATGATAATGGTGGTGGTGGTGATGATGATGGTAAAGGTGGTGGTGGTGGTGGTGATGATGATGATGATGGTGTTGGTGGTGATGATGATGATAACGGTGGTGGTGATAGCGATAGTGATGATGGTGGTGAAGATGGTGGTGGTCGTGGGGGTGAAGATGGTGGCGTTGGTGATGGTGGTCGTGGTGATGATGGTGGTGATGGTGATGGTGGTGATGGTGGTGATGTTGATGGTGGTGGTGGTGATGATGGTGGTGGTGATGATGGTTGTGGTGGTGATGATGATGGTGTTGATAGTGGTGATGGTGTTAATGGTTGTGGTGGTGATGATGGTGGTGATGGTGATGGTGGGGGTGGTGGTGATTGTGATGATGATGGTGGTGATGATGATGGTGGTGATGGTGTGATGATGATGGTGGTGATGATGTTGGTGATGATGATGATGGTGACTGTGGTGATGAATGATGGTGGTGATGGTGATGGTGATGATGGTGATGGTGGTGGTTGTGGTGGTGTTGATCTTGGTGGTAGTGGTGGTGGTGATGATGGTGGTGGTGGTGAAGATTGTATTTTTGGTGATGGTGGTGGTGGTTGTGATGATTGTGGTGATGATGGTGATGGTAATGATGATCATGGTGGTGGTGATGATGATGGTGGTGGTGATGATGATGGTGATGATGAGGATGGTGGTGGTGGTGATGGTGATGGTGGTGTTAGTGGTGATGATGGTGATGGTGATGGTGTTGATGGTGATGGTGTTGATGGTGATGGTGATGGTGGTGATGGTGGTGGTGGTGATGATGGTGATGGTGGTGATGGTGGTGATGGTGTTGGTGATGAAGATGTTGGTGATGGTAATGGTAATGATGGTATGATGGTGGTGATGGTGGTGGTGTTGATGGTGTTGATGGTGATGGTGGTGACGGTGGTGGTGTTGATGATAGTGGTGATGATGTTGGTGATGGTGTTGATGATGGTGGTGATGATGATGATTATGGTGTTGATGATGGTGGTGATGATGATGGTGATGGTGATAGTGTTGATGATAGTGGTGATGATGATGATGATGGTGTTGATGATGGTGGTGATGATGATGGTGGTGGTATTGGTGATGGCGGTGAACATGATGATGGTGATGATGATGGTGGTGGTGGTAATGGTTATGATGGTGGTGATGATGGTGGTGATGATGATGATGGAGGTGGTAAATGGTGATGGTGGTGGTGATAATAGTAGTGATGATGGTGGTGATGATGATAATGGTGGTGGTGTTGATGGTGTTGGTGGTAATGGTGGTGGTGATGATGGTGGTGATGGTGGTGAAGATTATTTGTGTTGTAATGGTGGTGATGGTGGTAAATATGATTTTGGTGATGATGGTGATGGTAATGATGATCATGGTGGTGGTGATGATGATGGTGGTGGTGATGATGATGGTGTTGGTGGTGGTGGTGATGATGATGATGATGGTGGTGGTAAAGATTGTGGTAATGATGGTGGTGGTGGTGATGGTGGTGGTGGTGGTGGTGGTGGTTGTGGTGGTGGTGGTGATGATGATGATGATAATGGTGGTGGTAGTGATGATGATGGTGATGGTGGTGGTGGTGATGATGATGGTGATGATGATGATGATGGTGGTGGTGGTAAAGATTGTGGTAATGATGGTGGTAGTGGTGATGGTGGTTGTGGTGGTGATGATGATAATGGTGGTGGTGGTGATGATGATGGTAAAGGTGGTGGTGGTGGTGGTGATGATGATGATGATGGTGTTGGTGGTGATGATGATGATAACGGTGGTGGTGATAGCGATAGTGATGATGGTGGTGAAGATGGTGGTGGTCGTGGGGGTGAAGATAGTGGCGTTGGTGATGGTGGTCGTGGTGATGATGGTGGTGATGGTGATGGTGGTGATGGTGGTGATGTTGATGGTGGTGGTGGTGATGATGGTGGTGGTGATGATGGTGGTGGTGGTGATGATGATGGTGTTGATAGTGGTGATGGTGTTAATGGTTGTGGTGGTGATGATGGTGGTGATGGTGGGGGTGGTGGTGATTGTGATGATGATGGTGGTGATGATGATGGTGGTGATGGTGTGATGATGATGGTGGTGATGATGTTGGTGATGATGATGATGGTGACTGTGGTGATGAATGATGGTGGTGATGGTGATGGTGATGATGGTGATGGTGGTGGTTGTGGTGGTGTTGATCTTGGTGGTAGTGGTGGTGGTGATGATGGTGGTGGTGGTGAAGATTGTATTTTTGGTGATGGTGGTGGTGGTTGTGATGATTGTGGTGATGATGGTGATGGTAATGATGATCATGGTGGTGGTGATGATGATGGTGGTGGTGATGATGATGGTGATGATGAGGATGGTGGTGGTGGTGATGGTGATGGTGGTGGTAGTGGTGATGATGGTGATGGTGATGGTGTTGATGGTGATGGTGTTGATGGTGATGGTGGTGATGGTGGTGGTGGTGATGATGGTGATGGTGGTGATGGTGGTGATGGTGTTGGTGATGAAGATGTTGGTGATGGTAATGGTAATGATGGTATGATGGTGGTGATGGTGGTGGTGTTGATGGTGTTGATGGTGATGGTGGTGACGGTGGTGGTGTTGATGATAGTGGTGATGATGTTGGTGATGATGGTGGTGACTGTGGTGATGAATGATGATGGTGATGGTGATGGTGATGGTGGCGATGGTGGTGATGGTGTTGATGGTGACGGTGGTGATGGTGGTGGTGGTGATGATGGTGATGGTGGTGATGGTGTTGGTGATGGTGTTGATGATGGTGGTGATGATGATATTGGTATTGGTGATGGTGTTTATGGTGATGGTGATGGTGGCGATGATGGTGGTGATGGTAATGGTGGTGATGCTGGTGGCGATGATGGTGATGGTGATGGTGATGGTGGTGATGGTTTTGTTGTTGATGATGGTGATGATGATGATGTTGGTGGTGGTGTTGATGGTGATGGTGTTGATGGTGATGGTGTTGATGGTGGTGATGGTGATGGTGGTGGTGGTGGTGATGGTGGTGGTGATGATGGTGATGGTGGTGGTAAATATTGTGGTAATAATGGTGGTGGTAGTTGTGATGGTGATTGTGGTGATGGTGTTGGTGTTGATGGTGGTGGTGTTAGTGGTGATGGTGGTGATGGTGGTGATGGTGGTGATGGTGATGGTGGGGATGATGGTGGTGTTGATGTTGGTGATGATTATGGTGGTGATGATGATGGTGGTGATGGTGATGGTGGTGGTTGTGGTGGTGGTGATCTTAATGATGGTGGTGGTGATGATGGTGGTGGTGGTAAAGGTTGTGGTTGTGGTGATGGTGGCTGTGGTTGTGATGATTGTGGTGATGATGGTGGTGGTGGTGGCGGTGGTGATGGTGATGATGATGATGATGGTGCTGGTATTGATGGTGATGGTGTTGATGGTGATGGTAATGATGGTGGTGATGGTGGTGGTCGTGATGGTGGTGATGGTAGTGATGGTGGAGGTGGTGGTGATGGTGGTGGTGTTGATGGTGATGTTGGTGGTAGTGTTGATGATGGTGGTGATGATGATGTTGGTGATGTTGGTGATGGTGATGATGGTGATGATGTTGGTGATGATGAAGGTGGTGATGGTGGTGATGATGATGGTGGTGATGATGATGGTGATGGTGGTGATTATGATGGTGGCGATGGTGGTGATTGTGATGGTTGTGGTTGTTGTTGTGGTGGTGATGATGATGGTGATGGTGATGGTGATGGTGTTGATGGTGATGGTGATGGTGTTGGTGGTAATGGTGGTGGTGATGATGGTGGTGATGGTGGTGAAGATTATCTGTGTTGTAATGGTGGTGATGGTGGTAAATATGATTTTGGTGATGATGGTGATGGTAATGATGATCATGGTGGTGGTGATGATGATGGTGGTGGTGATGATGATGGTGTTGGTGGTGGTGATGATGATGATGATGATGGTGGTGGTAAAGATTGTGGTAATGATGGTGGTGGTGGTGATGGTGGTGGTGGTGGTGGTTGTGGTGGTGGTGGTGATGATGATGATGATAATGGTGGTGGTAGTGATGATGATGGTGATGGTGGTGGTGGTGATGATGATGGTGATGATGATGATGGTGGTGGTGGTAAAGATTGTGGTAATGATGGTGGTAGTGGTGATGGTGGTTGTGGTGGTGATGATGATAATGGTGGTGGTGGTGATGATGATGGTAAAGGTGGTGGTGGTGGTGGTGATGATGATGATGATGGTGTTGGTGGTGATGATGATGATAACGGTGGTGGTGATAGCGATAGTGATGATGGTGGTGAAGATGGTGGTGGTCGTGGGGGTGAAGATGGTGGCGTTGGTGATGGTGGTCGTGGTGATGATGGTGGTGATGGTGATGGTGGTGATGGTGGTGATGTTGATGGTGGTGGTGGTGATGATGGTGGTGGTGATGATGGTTGTGGTGGTGATGATGATGGTGTTGATAGTGGTGATGGTGTTAATGGTTGTGGTGGTGATGATGGTGGTGATGGTGATGGTGGGGGTGGTGGTGATTGTGATGATGATGGTGGTGATGATGATGGTGGTGATGGTGTGATGATGATGGTGGTGATGATGTTGGTGATGATGATGATGGTGACTGTGGTGATGAATGATGGTGGTGATGGTGATGGTGATGATGGTGATGGTGGTGGTTGTGGTGGTGTTGATCTTGGTGGTAGTGGTGGTGGTGATGATGGTGGTGGTGGTGAAGATTGTATTTTTGGTGATGGTGGTGGTGGTTGTGATGATTGTGGTGATGATGGTGATGGTAATGATGATCATGGTGGTGGTGATGATGATGGTGGTGGTGATGATGATGGTGATGATGAGGATGGTGGTGGTGGTGATGGTGATGGTGGTGTTAGTGGTGATGATGGTGATGGTGATGGTGTTGATGGTGATGGTGTTGATGGTGATGGTGATGGTGGTGATGGTGGTGGTGGTGATGATGGTGATGGTGGTGATGGTGGTGATGGTGTTGGTGATGAAGATGTTGGTGATGGTAATGGTAATGATGGTATGATGGTGGTGATGGTGGTGGTGTTGATGGTGTTGATGGTGATGGTGGTGACGGTGGTGGTGTTGATGATAGTGGTGATGATGTTGGTGATGGTGTTGATGATGGTGGTGATGATGATGATTATGGTGTTGATGATGGTGGTGATGATGATGGTGATGGTGATAGTGTTGATGATAGTGGTGATGATGATGATGATGGTGTTGATGATGGTGGTGATGATGATGGTGGTGGTATTGGTGATGGCGGTGAACATGATGATGGTGATGATGATGGTGGTGGTGGTAATGGTTATGATGGTGGTGATGATGGTGGTGATGATGATGATGGAGGTGGTAAATGGTGATGGTGGTGGTGATAATAGTAGTGATGATGGTGGTGATGATGATAATGGTGGTGGTGTTGATGGTGTTGGTGGTAATGGTGGTGGTGATGATGGTGGTGATGGTGGTGAAGATTATCTGTGTTGTAATGGTGGTGATGGTGGTAAATATGATTTTGGTGATGATGGTGATGGTAATGATGATCATGGTGGTGGTGATGATGATGGTGGTGGTGATGATGATGGTGTTGGTGGTGGTGGTGATGATGATGATGATGGTGGTGGTAAAGATTGTGGTAATGATGGTGGTGGTGGTGATGGTGGTGGTGGTGGTGGTGGTGGTTGTGGTGGTGGTGGTGATGATGATGATGATAATGGTGGTGGTAGTGATGATGATGGTGATGGTGGTGGTGGTGATGATGATGGTGATGATGATGATGATGGTGGTGGTGGTAAAGATTGTGGTAATGATGGTGGTAGTGGTGATGGTGGTTGTGGTGGTGATGATGATAATGGTGGTGGTGGTGATGATGATGGTAAAGGTGGTGGTGGTGGTGGTGATGATGATGATGATGGTGTTGGTGGTGATGATGATGATAACGGTGGTGGTGATAGCGATAGTGATGATGGTGGTGAAGATGGTGGTGGTCGTGGGGGTGAAGATAGTGGCGTTGGTGATGGTGGTCGTGGTGATGATGGTGGTGATGGTGATGGTGGTGATGGTGGTGATGTTGATGGTGGTGGTGGTGATGATGGTGGTGGTGATGATGGTGGTGGTGGTGATGATGATGGTGTTGATAGTGGTGATGGTGTTAATGGTTGTGGTGGTGATGATGGTGGTGATGGTGGGGGTGGTGGTGATTGTGATGATGATGGTGGTGATGATGATGGTGGTGATGGTGTGATGATGATGGTGGTGATGATGTTGGTGATGATGATGATGGTGACTGTGGTGATGAATGATGGTGGTGATGGTGATGGTGATGATGGTGATGGTGGTGGTTGTGGTGGTGTTGATCTTGGTGGTAGTGGTGGTGGTGATGATGGTGGTGGTGGTGAAGATTGTATTTTTGGTGATGGTGGTGATGGTTGTGATGATTGTGGTGATGATGGTGATGGTAATGATGATCATGGTGGTGGTGATGATGATGGTGGTGGTGATGATGATGGTGATGATGAGGATGGTGGTGGTGGTGATGGTGATGGTGGTGGTAGTGGTGATGGTGGTGATGGTGTTGGTGATGAAGATGTTGGTGATGGTAATGGTAATGATGGTATGATGGTGGTGATGGTGGTGGTGTTGATGGTGTTGATGGTGATGGTGGTGACGGTGGTGGTGTTGATGATAGTGGTGATGATGTTGGTGATGATGGTGGTGACTGTGGTGATGAATGATGATGGTGATGGTGATGGTGATGGTGGCGATGGTGGTGATGGTGTTGATGGTGACGGTGGTGATGGTGGTGGTGGTGATGATGGTGATGGTGGTGATGGTGTTGGTGATGGTGTTGATGATGGTGGTGATGATGATATTGGTATTGGTGATGGTGTTTATGGTGATGGTGATGGTGGCGATGATGGTGGTGATGGTAATGGTGGTGATGCTGGTGGCGATGATGGTGATGGTGATGGTGATGGTGGTGATGGTTTTGTTGTTGATGATGGTGATGATGATGATGTTGGTGGTGGTGTTGATGGTGATGGTGTTGATGGTGATGGTGTTGATGGTGGTGATGGTGATGGTGGTGGTGGTGGTGATGGTGGTGGTGATGATGGTGATGGTGGTGGTAAATATTGTGGTAATAATGGTGGTGGTAGTTGTGATGGTGATTGTGGTGATGGTGTTGGTGTTGATGGTGGTGGTGTTAGTGGTGATGGTGGTGATGGTGGTGATGGTGGTGATGGTGATGGTGGGGATGATGGTGGTGTTGATGTTGGTGATGATTATGGTGGTGATGATGATGGTGGTGATGGTGATGGTGGTGGTTGTGGTGGTGGTGATCTTAATGATGGTGGTGGTGATGATGGTGGTGGTGGTAAAGGTTGTGGTTGTGGTGATGGTGGCTGTGGTTGTGATGATTGTGGTGATGATGGTGGTGGTGGTGGCGGTGGTGATGGTGATGATGATGATGATGGTGCTGGTATTGATGGTGATGGTGTTGATGGTGATGGTAATGATGGTGGTGATGGTGGTGGTCGTGATGGTGGTGATGGTAGTGATGGTGGAGGTGGTGGTGATGGTGGTGGTGTTGATGGTGATGTTGGTGGTAGTGTTGATGATGGTGGTGATGATGATGTTGGTGATGTTGGTGATGGTGATGATGGTGATGATGTTGGTGATGATGAAGGTGGTGATGGTGGTGATGATGATGGTGGTGATGATGATGGTGATGGTGGTGATTATGATGGTGGCGATGGTGGTGATTGTGATGGTTGTGGTTGTTGTTGTGGTGGTGATGATGATGGTGATGGTGATGGTGATGGTGTTGATGGTGATGATGGTGTTGGTGGTAATGGTGGTGGTGATGATGGTGGTGATGGTGGTGAAGATTATCTGTGTTGTAATGGTGGTGATGGTGGTAAATATGATTTTGGTGATGATGGTGATGGTAATGATGATCATGGTGGTGGTGATGATGATGGTGGTGGTGATGATGATGGTGTTGGTGGTGGTGATGATGATGATGATGATGGTGGTGGTAAAGATTGTGGTAATGATGGTGGTGGTGGTGATGGTGGTGGTGGTGGTGGTTGTGGTGGTGGTGGTGGTGATGATGATGATGATAATGGTGGTGGTAGTGATGATGATGGTGATGGTGGTGGTGGTGATGATGATGGTGATGATGATGATGGTGGTGGTGGTAAAGATTGTGGTAATGATGGTGGTAGTGGTGATGGTGGTTGTGGTGGTGATGATGATAATGGTGGTGGTGGTGATGATGATGGTAAAGGTGGTGGTGGTGGTGGTGATGATGATGATGATGGTGTTGGTGGTGATGATGATGATAACGGTGGTGGTGATAGCGATAGTGATGATGGTGGTGAAGATGGTGGTGGTCGTGGGGGTGAAGATGGTGGCGTTGGTGATGGTGGTCGTGGTGATGATGGTGGTGATGGTGATGGTGGTGATGGTGGTGATGTTGATGGTGGTGGTGGTGATGATGGTGGTGGTGATGATGGTTGTGGTGGTGATGATGATGGTGTTGATAGTGGTGATGGTGTTAATGGTTGTGGTGGTGATGATGGTGGTGATGGTGATGGTGGGGGTGGTGGTGATTGTGATGATGATGGTGGTGATGATGATGGTGGTGATGGTGTGATGATGATGGTGGTGATGATGTTGGTGATGATGATGATGGTGACTGTGGTGATGAATGATGGTGGTGATGGTGATGGTGATGATGGTGATGGTGGTGGTTGTGGTGGTGTTGATCTTGGTGGTAGTGGTGGTGGTGATGATGGTGGTGGTGGTGAAGATTGTATTTTTGGTGATGGTGGTGGTGGTTGTGATGATTGTGGTGATGATGGTGATGGTAATGATGATCATGGTGGTGGTGATGATGATGGTGGTGGTGATGATGATGGTGATGATGAGGATGGTGGTGGTGGTGATGGTGATGGTGGTGTTAGTGGTGATGATGGTGATGGTGATGGTGTTGATGGTGATGGTGTTGATGGTGATGGTGATGGTGGTGATGGTGGTGGTGGTGATGATGGTGATGGTGGTGATGGTGGTGATGGTGTTGGTGATGAAGATGTTGGTGATGGTAATGGTAATGATGGTATGATGGTGGTGATGGTGGTGGTGTTGATGGTGTTGATGGTGATGGTGGTGACGGTGGTGGTGTTGATGATAGTGGTGATGATGTTGGTGATGGTGTTGATGATGGTGGTGATGATGATGATTATGGTGTTGATGATGGTGGTGATGATGATGGTGATGGTGATAGTGTTGATGATAGTGGTGATGATGATGATGATGGTGTTGATGATGGTGGTGATGATGATGGTGGTGGTATTGGTGATGGCGGTGAACATGATGATGGTGATGATGATGGTGGTGGTGGTAATGGTTATGATGGTGGTGATGATGGTGGTGATGATGATGATGGAGGTGGTAAATGGTGATGGTGGTGGTGATAATAGTAGTGATGATGGTGGTGATGATGATAATGGTGGTGGTGTTGATGGTGTTGGTGGTAATGGTGGTGGTGATGATGGTGGTGATGGTGGTGAAGATTATCTGTGTTGTAATGGTGGTGATGGTGGTAAATATGATTTTGGTGATGATGGTGATGGTAATGATGATCATGGTGGTGGTGATGATGATGGTGGTGGTGATGATGATGGTGTTGGTGGTGGTGGTGATGATGATGATGGTGGTGGTAAAGATTGTGGTAATGATGGTGGTGGTGGTGATGGTGGTGGTGGTGGTGGTGGTGGTTGTGGTGGTGGTGGTGATGATGATGATGATAATGGTGGTGGTAGTGATGATGATGGTGATGGTGGTGGTGGTGATGATGATGGTGATGATGATGATGATGGTGGTGGTGGTAAAGATTGTGGTAATGATGGTGGTAGTGGTGATGGTGGTTGTGGTGGTGATGATGATAATGGTGGTGGTGGTGATGATGATGGTAAAGGTGGTGGTGGTGGTGGTGATGATGATGATGATGGTGTTGGTGGTGATGATGATGATAACGGTGGTGGTGATAGCGATAGTGATGATGGTGGTGAAGATGGTGGTGGTCGTGGGGGTGAAGATAGTGGCGTTGGTGATGGTGGTCGTGGTGATGATGGTGGTGATGGTGATGGTGGTGATGGTGGTGATGTTGATGGTGGTGGTGGTGATGATGGTGGTGGTGATGATGGTGGTGGTGGTGATGATGATGGTGTTGATAGTGGTGATGGTGTTAATGGTTGTGGTGGTGATGATGGTGGTGATGGTGGGGGTGGTGGTGATTGTGATGATGATGGTGGTGATGATGATGGTGGTGATGGTGTGATGATGATGGTGGTGATGATGTTGGTGATGATGATGATGGTGACTGTGGTGATGAATGATGGTGGTGATGGTGATGGTGATGATGGTGATGGTGGTGGTTGTGGTGGTGTTGATCTTGGTGGTAGTGGTGGTGGTGATGATGGTGGTGGTGGTGAAGATTGTATTTTTGGTGATGGTGGTGGTGGTTGTGATGATTGTGGTGATGATGGTGATGGTAATGATGATCATGGTGGTGGTGATGATGATGGTGGTGGTGATGATGATGGTGATGATGAGGATGGTGGTGGTGGTGATGGTGATGGTGGTGGTAGTGGTGATGATGGTGATGGTGATGGTGTTGATGGTGATGGTGTTGATGGTGATGGTGGTGATGGTGGTGGTGGTGATGATGGTGATGGTGGTGATGGTGGTGATGGTGTTGGTGATGAAGATGTTGGTGATGGTAATGGTAATGATGGTATGATGGTGGTGATGGTGGTGGTGTTGATGGTGTTGATGGTGATGGTGGTGACGGTGGTGGTGTTGATGATAGTGGTGATGATGTTGGTGATGATGGTGGTGACTGTGGTGATGAATGATGATGGTGATGGTGATGGTGATGGTGGCGATGGTGGTGATGGTGTTGATGGTGACGGTGGTGATGGTGGTGGTGGTGATGATGGTGATGGTGGTGATGGTGTTGGTGATGGTGTTGATGATGGTGGTGATGATGATATTGGTATTGGTGATGGTGTTTATGGTGATGGTGATGGTGGCGATGATGGTGGTGATGGTAATGGTGGTGATGCTGGTGGCGATGATGGTGATGGTGATGGTGATGGTGGTGATGGTTTTGTTGTTGATGATGGTGATGATGATGATGTTGGTGGTGGTGTTGATGGTGATGGTGTTGATGGTGATGGTGTTGATGGTGGTGATGGTGATGGTGGTGGTGGTGGTGATGGTGGTGGTGATGATGGTGATGGTGGTGGTAAATATTGTGGTAATAATGGTGGTGGTAGTTGTGATGGTGATTGTGGTGATGGTGTTGGTGTTGATGGTGGTGGTGTTAGTGGTGATGGTGGTGATGGTGGTGATGGTGGTGATGGTGATGGTGGGGATGATGGTGGTGTTGATGTTGGTGATGATTATGGTGGTGATGATGATGGTGGTGATGGTGATGGTGGTGGTTGTGGTGGTGGTGATCTTAATGATGGTGGTGGTGATGATGGTGGTGGTGGTAAAGGTTGTGGTTGTGGTGATGGTGGCTGTGGTTGTGATGATTGTGGTGATGATGGTGGTGGTGGTGGCGGTGGTGATGGTGATGATGATGATGATGGTGCTGGTATTGATGGTGATGGTGTTGATGGTGATGGTAATGATGGTGGTGATGGTGGTGGTCGTGATGGTGGTGATGGTAGTGATGGTGGAGGTGGTGGTGATGGTGGTGGTGTTGATGGTGATGTTGGTGGTAGTGTTGATGATGGTGGTGATGATGATGTTGGTGATGTTGGTGATGGTGATGATGGTGATGATGTTGGTGATGATGAAGGTGGTGATGGTGGTGATGATGATGGTGGTGATGATGATGGTGATGGTGGTGATTATGATGGTGGCGATGGTGGTGATTGTGATGGTTGTGGTTGTTGTTGTGGTGGTGATGATGATGGTGATGGTGATGGTGATGGTGTTGATGGTGATGATGGTGTTGGTGGTAATGGTGGTGGTGATGATGGTGGTGATGGTGGTGAAGATTATCTGTGTTGTAATGGTGGTGATGGTGGTAAATATGATTTTGGTGATGATGGTGATGGTAATGATGATCATGGTGGTGGTGATGATGATGGTGGTGGTGATGATGATGGTGTTGGTGGTGGTGATGATGATGATGATGATGGTGGTGGTAAAGATTGTGGTAATGATGGTGGTGGTGGTGATGGTGGTGGTGGTGGTGGTTGTGGTGGTGGTGGTGATGATGATGATGATAATGGTGGTGGTAGTGATGATGATGGTGATGGTGGTGGTGGTGATGATGATGGTGATGATGATGATGGTGGTGGTGGTAAAGATTGTGGTAATGATGGTGGTAGTGGTGATGGTGGTTGTGGTGGTGATGATGATAATGGTGGTGGTGGTGATGATGATGGTAAAGGTGGTGGTGGTGGTGGTGATGATGATGATGATGGTGTTGGTGGTGATGATGATGATAACGGTGGTGGTGATAGCGATAGTGATGATGGTGGTGAAGATGGTGGTGGTCGTGGGGGTGAAGATGGTGGCGTTGGTGATGGTGGTCGTGGTGATGATGGTGGTGATGGTGATGGTGGTGATGGTGGTGATGTTGATGGTGGTGGTGGTGATGATGGTGGTGGTGATGATGGTTGTGGTGGTGATGATGATGGTGTTGATAGTGGTGATGGTGTTAATGGTTGTGGTGGTGATGATGGTGGTGATGGTGATGGTGGGGGTGGTGGTGATTGTGATGATGATGGTGGTGATGATGATGGTGGTGATGGTGTGATGATGATGGTGGTGATGATGTTGGTGATGATGATGATGGTGACTGTGGTGATGAATGATGGTGGTGATGGTGATGGTGATGATGGTGATGGTGGTGGTTGTGGTGGTGTTGATCTTGGTGGTAGTGGTGGTGGTGATGATGGTGGTGGTGGTGAAGATTGTATTTTTGGTGATGGTGGTGGTGGTTGTGATGATTGTGGTGATGATGGTGATGGTAATGATGATCATGGTGGTGGTGATGATGATGGTGGTGGTGATGATGATGGTGATGATGAGGATGGTGGTGGTGGTGATGGTGATGGTGGTGTTAGTGGTGATGATGGTGATGGTGATGGTGTTGATGGTGATGGTGTTGATGGTGATGGTGATGGTGGTGATGGTGGTGGTGGTGATGATGGTGATGGTGGTGATGGTGGTGATGGTGTTGGTGATGAAGATGTTGGTGATGGTAATGGTAATGATGGTATGATGGTGGTGATGGTGGTGGTGTTGATGGTGTTGATGGTGATGGTGGTGACGGTGGTGGTGTTGATGATAGTGGTGATGATGTTGGTGATGGTGTTGATGATGGTGGTGATGATGATGGTGATGGTGATAGTGTTGATGATAGTGGTGATGATGATGATGATGGTGTTGATGATGGTGGTGATGATGATGGTGGTGGTATTGGTGATGGCGGTGAACATGATGATGGTGATGATGATGGTGGTGGTGGTAATGGTTATGATGGTGGTGATGATGGTGGTGATGATGATGATGGAGGTGGTAAATGGTGATGGTGGTGGTGATAATAGTAGTGATGATGGTGGTGATGATGATAATGGTGGTGGTGTTGATGGTGTTGGTGGTAATGGTGGTGGTGATGATGGTGGTGATGGTGGTGAAGATTATCTGTGTTGTAATGGTGGTGATGGTGGTAAATATGATTTTGGTGATGATGGTGATGGTAATGATGATCATGGTGGTGGTGATGATGATGGTGGTGGTGATGATGATGGTGTTGGTGGTGGTGGTGATGATGATGATGATGGTGGTGGTAAAGATTGTGGTAATGATGGTGGTGGTGGTGATGGTGGTGGTGGTGGTGGTGGTGGTTGTGGTGATGGTGGTGATGATGATGATGATAATGGTGGTGGTAGTGATGATGATGGTGATGGTGGTGGTGGTGATGATGATGGTGATGATGATGATGATGGTGGTGGTGGTAAAGATTGTGGTAATGATGGTGGTAGTGGTGATGGTGGTTGTGGTGGTGATGATGATAATGGTGGTGGTGGTGATGATGATGGTAAAGGTGGTGGTGGTGGTGGTGATGATGATGATGATGGTGTTGGTGGTGATGATGATGATAACGGTGGTGGTGATAGCGATAGTGATGATGGTGGTGAAGATGGTGGTGGTCGTGGGGGTGAAGATAGTGGCGTTGGTGATGGTGGTCGTGGTGATGATGGTGGTGATGGTGATGGTGGTGATGGTGGTGATGTTGATGGTGGTGGTGGTGATGATGGTGGTGGTGATGATGGTGGTGGTGGTGATGATGATGGTGTTGATAGTGGTGATGGTGTTAATGGTTGTGGTGGTGATGATGGTGGTGATGGTGGGGGTGGTGGTGATTGTGATGATGATGGTGGTGATGATGATGGTGGTGATGGTGTGATGATGATGGTGGTGATGATGTTGGTGATGATGATGATGGTGACTGTGGTGATGAATGATGGTGGTGATGGTGATGGTGATGATGGTGATGGTGGTGAAGATTGTATTTTTGGTGATGGTGGTGGTGGTTGTGATGATTGTGGTGATGATGGTGATGGTAATGATGATCATGGTGGTGGTGATGATGATGGTGGTGGTGATGATGATGGTGATGATGAGGATGGTGGTGGTGGTGATGGTGATGGTGGTGGTAGTGGTGATGATGGTGATGGTGATGGTGTTGATGGTGATGGTGTTGATGGTGATGGTGGTGATGGTGGTGGTGGTGATGATGGTGATGGTGGTGATGGTGGTGATGGTGTTGGTGATGAAGATGTTGGTGATGGTAATGGTAATGATGGTATGATGGTGGTGATGGTGGTGGTGTTGATGGTGTTGATGGTGATGGTGGTGACGGTGGTGGTGTTGATGATAGTGGTGATGATGTTGGTGATGATGGTGGTGACTGTGGTGATGAATGATGATGGTGATGGTGATGGTGATGGTGGCGATGGTGGTGATGGTGTTGATGGTGACGGTGGTGATGGTGGTGGTGGTGATGATGGTGATGGTGGTGATGGTGTTGGTGATGGTGTTGATGATGGTGGTGATGATGATATTGGTATTGGTGATGGTGTTTATGGTGATGGTGATGGTGGCGATGATGGTGGTGATGGTAATGGTGGTGATGCTGGTGGCGATGATGGTGATGGTGATGGTGATGGTGGTGATGGTTTTGTTGTTGATGATGGTGATGATGATGATGTTGGTGGTGGTGTTGATGGTGATGGTGTTGATGGTGATGGTGTTGATGGTGGTGATGGTGATGGTGGTGGTGGTGGTGATGGTGGTGGTGATGATGGTGATGGTGGTGGTAAATATTGTGGTAATAATGGTGGTGGTAGTTGTGATGGTGATTGTGGTGATGGTGTTGGTGTTGATGGTGGTGGTGTTAGTGGTGATGGTGGTGATGGTGGTGATGGTGGTGATGGTGATGGTGGGGATGATGGTGGTGTTGATGTTGGTGATGATTATGGTGGTGATGATGATGGTGGTGATGGTGATGGTGGTGGTTGTGGTGGTGGTGATCTTAATGATGGTGGTGGTGATGATGGTGGTGGTGGTAAAGGTTGTGGTTGTGGTGATGGTGGCTGTGGTTGTGATGATTGTGGTGATGATGGTGGTGGTGGTGGCGGTGGTGATGGTGATGATGATGATGATGGTGCTGGTATTGATGGTGATGGTGTTGATGGTGATGGTAATGATGGTGGTGATGGTGGTGGTCGTGATGGTGGTGATGGTAGTGATGGTGGAGGTGGTGGTGATGGTGGTGGTGTTGATGGTGATGTTGGTGGTAGTGTTGATGATGGTGGTGATGATGATGTTGGTGATGTTGGTGATGGTGATGATGGTGATGATGTTGGTGATGATGAAGGTGGTGATGGTGGTGATGATGATGGTGGTGATGATGATGGTGATGGTGGTGATTATGATGGTGGCGATGGTGGTGATTGTGATGGTTGTGGTTGTTGTTGTGGTGGTGATGATGATGGTGATGGTGATGGTGATGGTGTTGATGGTGATGATGGTGATGGTGGTGATGGTGATGGTGGCGATGGTGGTGATGGAGATGTTGGTGGTTGTGGTGGTGTTGATCTTGGTGGTGGTGGTGGTGATGTTGGTGGTGGTGGTGAAGATTGTATTTGTGGTGATGGTGGTGGTGGTTGTGATGATTGTGGTGATGATGAGGATGGTGGTGGTAGTGATGCTGATGGTGGTGGTGGTGATGATGATGGTGATGATGATGGTAGTGATGGTGGTGGTGTTGATGGTGATGGTGTTGATGGTGGTGATGATGACGGTGGTGGTGATGATGGTGGCGTTGGTGATGGTGGTGATGATGGTGATGATGGTGGTGATGGTGATGGTGATGGTGGTGGTGGTGATAGTGGTGATGATGGTGATGGTGCTGGTGGTGACGGTGGTGATGGTGATTGTGGGGTGGTGGTGATTGTGATGATGATGGTGGTGATGATGATGGTGGTGATGGTGGTGATGATGTTGGTGATGATGATGGTGGTGACTGTGGTGATGAATGTTGGTGGTGATGGTGGTGATGGTGATGGTGATGGTGACGATGGTGATGATGGAAATGTTGGTGGTTGTGGTGGTGTTGATCTTGGTGGTGGTGGTGGTGATGCTGATGGTGGTGGTGGTGATGATGATGGTGATGGTGATGGTGATGATGGTGATTGTGCTGATGGTGATGGTGGTGATGGTGTTGATAGTGATGATGGTGATGGTGGTGGTGATGATGATGGTTGTGATGAAGAGTTTGGTGATGGTAGTGATGGTGGTGGTGGTGGTTTTGGAGGTGATGGTGATGGTGTTGATGATGGTGGTGATGATGATGTTGGTATTGGTGATGGTGTTTATGGTGATGGTGATGGTGGCGATGATGGTGGTGATGGTAATGGTGGTGATGCTGGTGGCGATGATGGTGATGGTGATGGTGATGGTGGTGATGGTTTTGTTGTTGATGATGATGATGTTGGTGGTGGTGTTGATGGTGATGGTGTTGATGGTGATGGTGTTGATGGTGATGGTGTTGTTGGTGGTGATGATGATGGTGGTGATGGTGATGACGTTGGCGATGATGGTGGTGGTGATGATGGTGATGGTGGTGATGGTGATGGTGGTGGTGGTGGTTATGGTGGTGGTAAAGATTGTGGTAATGATGGTGGTGGTAGTTGTGATGGTGAAGGTGGTGATGGTGATGGTGTTGATGGTGGTGGTGGTGTTAGTGGTGATGGTGGTGATGGTGATGATGGTGATGGAGGGGATGATGGTGGTGTTGATGTTGGTGATGATTATGGTGGTGATGATGATGGTGGTGATGGTGATGATGGTGATGGTGATGGTGGCAATGGTGGTGATGGTGATGGTGGTGGTGGTGGTTATCTTAATGATGGTGGTGGTGATGATGGTGGTGGTGGTAAAGGTTGTGGTTGTGGTGATGGTGGTGGTGGTTGTGATGATTGTGGTGATGATGGAGGTGGTGGTGGCGGTGGTGATGGTGATGATGATTATGATGGTGCTGGTATTGATGGTGATGGTGTTGATGGTGATGGTAATGATGGTGGTGATGGTAGTGGTGGTGATGGTGGTGATGGTGGTGATGGTGATAATAGTGATGGTGATGGTGTTGATGGTGATGGTGATGGTGGTGGTGGTGGTGATTGTGATGATGATGGTGGTGATAATGATGGTGGTGATGGTGGTGATGATGATGATGGTGATGATGTTGGTGATGATGAAGGTGGTGATGGTGGTGATGATGATGGTGGTGATGGTGATGGTGATGGTGTTGATGGTGATGATGGTGATGGTGGTGATGGTGGTGGTGGTGATGATGGTGATGGTGGTGATGGTGGTGGTGGTGATGATGGTGATGGTGGTGATGGTGGTGGTGATAGTGTTGGTGATGAAGATGTTGGTGATGGTGATGGTAGTGATAGTGGTGGTGGTGGTGATGGTCGTTTTGGTGGTGATGGTGATGGTGTTGATGGTGATGGTGGTGGTAGTGGTGATGGTGGTGGTGGTGATGATGGTGATGGTAGTGATGGTGGTGGTGATGGTTTTGGTTATGAAGATGTTGGGGATGGTGATGGTAGTGATAGTGGTGGTGGTGGTGGTGATGGTGGTTTTGGTGGTGATGGTGATGGTGTTGATGGTGATGGTGGTGGTAGTGGTGATGGTGGTGGTGTTGATGGTGGTGATGGTGGTGGTTTTGATGATGGTGGTGATGATGATGTTGGTGATGGTGTTGATGGTGGTGGTGGTGATTGTGGTGGTGGTGGTGGTGTTGATGGTTATGGTGGTGATGGTGGTGGTGGTGATGATGGTGGTGATGAAGATGTTGGTGATGGTGATGGTAGTGATGGTAGTGGTGGTGGTGATGGTGGTTTTGGTGGTGATGATGGTGGTGGTGGTGGTAAAGATTGTGGTAATGATGGTGGTGGTGGTGATGGTTGTGATGATGATGTTCGTTGTTGTGATGGTGGTGGTGGTGGTGATGATGATGATGATGGTGGTGGTAAAGATTGTGGTAATGGTGGTGGTGATGGTGATTGTGGTGGTTGTTGTGATGATGATGATGGTGGTGGTGATGGTGGTGATGATGATGGTAGTGGTGGTGATGGTGGTGATGACGATGATGGTGATGGTGGTGAAGATGATAGTGGTGATGGTGATGGTGATGATGGTGGTGTTTATGTTGGTGATGGTGATGGTGGTGGTTGTGGTGGTGATCTTAATGATAGTGGTGGTGATGATGGTGGTGGTGGTAAAGTTGTGGTTGTGGTGATGGTGGTGGTGGTTGTGATGATTGTGGTGATGATGGTGGTGGTGGTGGCGGTGGTGATGGTGATTGTGATGATGATGATGATGATGGTGCTGGTATTGATGGTGATTGTGTTGATGGTGATGGTAATGATGGTGATGATGGTGGTGGTGGTGATAGTGGTGATGGTGGTTATGGTGGTGACGGTGGTGGTGGTGATGGTGTTGGTGATGAAGATGTTGGTGATGGTGATGGTAGTGATGGTGGAGGTGGTGGTGATGGTGGTGGTGTTGATGGTGATGATGGTGGTAGTGTTGATGATGGTGATGGTGTTGATGGTGGTGGTGGTGGTTGTGGTGGTGGTGGTGTTGATTGTGATGGTGGTGATGGTGATGATGGTGATGATGATGGTGATGCAGATGTTGGTGATGGTGATGGTGGTGATGATGATGGTGGTGGTGGTGATGGTGATGATGGTGGTAGTGTTGATGATGGTGGTGGTGGTGATGGTGGTGATGATGGTGATGGTGGTGATTGTGATGATGATGGTGGTGATAATGATGGTGGTGATGGTGGTGATGATGATGATGGTGACGATGTTGGTGATGATGATGGTGGTGATGGTGATGGTGATGATGGTGATGGTGGTGATGGTGATGGTTGTGGTTGTTGTGGTGGTGGTGATGGTGATGTTGGTGGTGGTGATGGTGATGGTGGTGGTGGTGATGATGATGGTGATGGTGATGGTGTTGATGGTGATGATGGTGATGGTGGTGATAGTGGTGGTGGTGATGATGGTGATGGTGGTGATGGTGGTGGTGATAGTGTTGGTGATGAAGATGTTGGTGATGGTGATGGTAGTGATAGTGGTGGTGGTGGTGATGGTGGTTTTGGTGGTGATGGTGATGATGGTGATGGTGGTGATGTTGGTGGTAGTGGTGATGTTGGTGGTGGTGATGATGGTGATGGTGGTGATGGTGTTGGTGATGGTTTTGGTGATGAAGATGTTGGTGATGGTGATGGTAGTGATAGTGGTGGTGGTGGTGATGGTGGTTTTGGTGGTGATGGTGATGGTGTTGATGGTGATGGTGGTGATGGTGGTGGCAGTGGTGATGGTGGTGGTGTTGATGGTGGTGATGGTGGTGATGTTGATGATGGTGGTGATGATGATGTTGGTGATGGTGTTGATGGTGGTGGTGGTTGTGGTGGTGGTGGTGGTGTTGATGGTTATGGTGGTGATGATGGTGGTGATGAAGATTTTGGTGATGGTGATGGTAGAGATGGTGGTGGTGGTGGTGGTGGTGGTGGTGGTGGTGGTGGTTTTGGTGGTGATGGTGATGATTGTGGTGTTGATGATGATGGTGTTGGTGGTAAAGATTGTGGTAATGAAGGTGGTGGTGGTAATGATGGTGGTGGTGATGATGGTGGTGGTTGTTATGATGGTGGTGGTGTTGGTGATTATGGTGGTGGTAAAGATTGTGGTAATGATGGTGGTGGTGGTGATGGTGGTGGTGGTTGTGATGATGATGGTGGTGGTCGTGATGGTGGTGGTGGTGGTGATGATGATGATTGTGGTGGTGGTAAAGATTGTGGTAATGATGGTGGTGGTGGTGATGATGGTGGTTGTTGTGATGATGATGGTGGTGGTGGTAAAGATTGTGGTGATGGTGGTGATGGTTGTGATGATTGTGGTGATGATGGTAGTGGTGGTGATGGTGGTGATGATGATGGTAGTGGTGGTGATGATGATGGTGGTGGTGAAGATTGTGGTAATGATGGTGGTGGTTGTGATGATGATGGTGGTGGTGGTAAAAATAGCTGTTGTGGTGATGGTGTTGGTGGTTGTGATGATTGTGGTGGTGGTGGTGTTGTTCATGATAATGGTGATGATGACAGCGCAGTTTATTCCGGTGATGTTGATTATAAAAAGAATGTTGATGACTCATCTACTGTGCCATGTAGTCTCTTCTCTCTCTCTCTCTCTCTCTCTGTCCCTCTCTCACACACACATACTACAAATCAGAGAGATAGAGAACTACACCTCCACTCAGAATTCTACTCACTCCCTTTTCACACAAAAATCGATTAACTCACCAATATCACTCATTCATCTCATTTATATTTTTAGGAAAATCTAGTCTCCTCTTTGCTGACCTCCAGCGCATTTCATGAAAGTAGATATACCTCCATTCTTCATAGCAACGTATCTGTATTAGACATCCAATGCCTCCTGTGTCTGAGCTTCTAGCTGTTCAATCATATAATGTTTCATTCAGGGCTGGGAATGATTTCTTCTAGACACTTTGTGAATGTTTTGAAGTTTCTTATCTCTCTCTCTCTCTCTCTCTCTCTCTCTCTCTCTCTCACTCTCTCTCTCTCTCTCTCTCTCTCTCAATCTCTCTCTCTCTCACTGCGATCAAGACTCAATCAGAGTAGGATTCCAGACTCTCTCATGAAGTCAGCTGTCTGTTTAAGCGAATCGATTGCCCCATATAGTTTCTCTTCCAGGGAGGTGGGCGTGGACCACATTGCTCTCCTCAGGTCTGTGTACTGGGGGCAATCCTATAGAACATGTTTTGTAGTCATATTGTCCAGTGTACAGTGGCATAGGCTGGTTGTACCTATTTTGAATTTAGTGAACATGTGATTTATCATTCTATTGTGGCCAGTGCGTAGGTGAAGTATGATGACTTGGTCCCTCCTTGATAGTTGGTGGTATCCGTCACTCTCGTTATGCTTTGGGTGTTCTCGTTTCCATTTTTCATGGTACTGACCTTGGAGGATGGATTTGGCTTCATCATAACTGAGCGGATGGTATTCTTGTGGTAATCTCCCTCCCTCTTTAGCTAATCTGTCTGCGCGTTCGTTCCCGTGTATATTACAGTTTGATGGTATCTATTGAATGACTACTCTCTGGAAGTTATTGCATAGTTGGTCCAGCGTTGTTCTCAAGTCATCTAGTTCATTGTTCTTGGGGCTTTTTAGAGCTGATAGTACTGACAGTGTATCAGTCAGAATCACCAATTTATTGTGCATGTTATTTTTGTGCTGAGTAGTTTCTGCTTTAAAGTTGTTTGAGAATTTCCCAGTAGCTATTGACTTGGTGATCTCGTCCTGGTTATTCAGCGTCAAGAACACAACTCCCCCTTCATTTCTGGTGAGAAACCAGAGTTGTAGCAGAGCCATCTGTGTATATGTGGAACCAAGAGTCCTATGGGTAGGTATCGTATATATGTTTTTCTGCTACGTGTTTTCTTTCTGTGTCTGATTGGATGCCTTTTTTCATGATTCCTGTTATATTTTCTTTTAAGTTCTGGTATTTTATGTTTTCCATGAGGAGACATATCAGTGAGGGTACAAGGGTTTCGATTTTGTTTGGCAAAGTACTGGGTCTCCAGTAGTTAGTTCATTGGCAATTGCAGCGAAGTTACTCCTCTTTAGTCATACAATTCCGGAACTAGTTATTCTTTGGTGCATTGGGTGGCTAATGAGCCTTCTACATTTCTCCACATGTTGCAATACTTTATTGATCCGTCTGTCATCTAAGGGTTGTAAACCCGTTACTGTTTCTAGAGTCTTGATAGGTGTAGATTTCATAGCACCAGTGATGATACGGGCAGCTTGGTTTTGTGTTCTGTTAATTTTGCTACGGTGATTTGGAAGCCATAGCCCAGGCTGTGACTCCATACTCTAGAACTGCTCTGACTCTTCCTACGTATAGTCTTTTCAAAATATTGCTGACTTTCTCCCAGTCCGTTGCAGCCAATTTCTTCATATTTGTTCGTTTTCTGGCTTTTTTCCTTGCTCTGTCTATCTGATTTTTCCAAGTCATTCTGCGATTCATGGTGACTCCAAGATATGTTGGGTTTTGGTCAATAGGGAGTGTATGGTCTTTTATCTCCAAGTTTCTTATGTTGTCGATTGTAGAATGGTTACTGTGGAATATACACTCTCCCCGGAAGCCGCGATAGCTTAATGGTTAGTGAGTTGGGCTACAGAGGATAAGAGGTTGGGTTCAATCCTGACCGACGGCTCCCAGGTTCACCCAGCCTTAAATGGTTAGGTAGATCGAATATATGTGCTGCGGAAGTACAACCAGCAGAGGTAGTACAAGTAATAGTAAATGACAGTCAAAAGCCTGGCTATATTTCTGGTCTAATTCTAAGGCTGACACTATATAACCCGGCACAAGGTAATTACACTGAACTATTTTCGAGTGTTGTGTATTAAGTGTAGTTACCTTGTACCGTCTATATAATGTAAGCCTTAGAGACAATACAACAGGAGGTCGACGCCTGGGAGTCATGACCCAGGTGGGCCCACCTCCCCTAGAGTGTCAAGAAGCTAAAGGGCCGAAACACTTGCTCGACGGGGTCCGCTTCTGATGATCATACTACCTCCTGCTGTGAAGCTCTGTACATAGAGTTTCCTACCACCGAGGAAAGCCTTGTTTCTGGGCTATGTTCAAGTAAATATAAATCACAACTAATGTTGGCATCTTGATCCGGATAGTAACATTTGACTGTGAAGGGTAATCTCGCCCGCAGCATGGAAGAAAAGTAATTCATTGCAAACAAAATGCTACAAAAAAATCCATAAAATACTTCGGGAAATGAAAAAGAGCAATAAAGACATATTGAAAGAGTTTTTTTTTTAAATAAATATAATTCTTACAGATGAAATTAATATACTACATCCACGTTCAGGAAGCCACGATAGCTCAGTGGTTAGTGAACTGGACTACAAAGAACAAGAGGTAGGGTTCGATCCCAACCGACGGCTTTCAGGTTCACTCTGCCTTTAATGAGTACCGGAATTTTTTCTGGGAAAGTAAAGCGGCACGGGCGTAATACTGACCACACTACCCAAAAATATGCTGAAGGTCTGTAAAATTGATGGTCACTAACACCATATTCCCTATACGCCACTTGGCGTGACGGGGGTACTTGACTTGATATACACGTTTAAAGACACAGAGGGCACAGAGATAGAATGAAGGAAGGCAGGGTTCATGGAAGACGAGACGGAGAGGAAACAAGAACAAGATGATTTCAAGACATTAAAGAGACCTCGAGCATGAAAGAAGAAGTGAGAGATCTGGATAGAGACGGAGATTCTCTCAGACGGGCTGTGGTGAATGCAACGTTCTGTGGGAGATCTGGATAGAGACAGAGATTCTTTCAGACGGGCTGTGGTGAATGCAACGTTCTGTGGGAAACCTGGATAGAGACGGAGATTCTTTCAGACGGGCTGTGGTGAATGCAACGTTCTATGGGATATCAGGCTAGAGGTAGAGACTTTTTTTCATACGGATTGTGGTGAATGCAACGTTCTGTGGGAGATCTGGCTAGAGACAGAGATTCTTTCAGACGAATTGTGGTGAATGCAACGTTATGTGGGATATCAGGCTAGAGGTAGAGACTTTTTTTCATACGGATTGTGGTGAATGCAACGTTCTGTGGGAGATCTGGCTAGAGACAGAGATTCTTTCAGACGAATTGTGGTGAATGCAACGTTCTATGGGAGATCTGGCTAGAGACAGAGATTCTTTCAGACGAATTGTGGTGAATGCAACGTTCTGTGGGAGATCTGGCTAGAGATAGAGACAGAGATTATTTTTTTTCAAACGGATTGTGGTGAATGCAACGTTCTGTGGGAGATCTGACTAGGGACAGAGATTCTTTCAGACTAATTGTGGTGAATGCAACGTTCTGTGGGAGATCTGGCTACAGGTAGAGACATTTTTTTCAGACGGACTGTGGTGAATACAATGTTCTGTGGGAGATCTGGATAGAGACTGAGATTTGTTTTTCAGACGGATTGTGGTGAATGCAACGTTCTGCAAAGAAAATGCAACCCGATGATGAAGCCAAAATGTTAAACAACTCTGTAAAATTACACGAGCTTCTGTCTCCAGTGCCTCCGAACTAGCAATTACACAGGAAACTATCTACCTAATTAGGACAAGAGTGAACTACTAATGGACACTGTTGTCAAAGTACACTGATAATGGTTCAGTTCTACCATACATGAGAAGACGATAGCACGTAATTTGAACCGCTCGTGTCACACTATGTACATTTTTGTTCTTCTTAACCCTCGCAAATAGATATAGATTTATCGTTGTGTGGTTGAAACATCACCAGTGTTTGTTTGTACCTGAATAATGACGGACGCTAACGAACGTCCACAAAGGGAACACAACTCTGTGATCACTTGAATGTAATGATCAGAAGGGGAAAAACCGCGATACGTCATCGATTCTGTGTTTCGGTTGAGAGTCCACGGACCATCAAGGATCTCTTTGTGGCGGGGACGTTTTAGTGTAGTTAGGGAAGAATAAGTAGGAAGAAAAGGAAGTTTTGTCGGTTAGAGTGTGGTTCTCAAGTTGGTAAGTAATGACTCACTGGGAAATGACAGGTTATATTATGTAACGCAGGGACAAACCAAAGATACAAATAATAAAAGTAATCATCATCATGTACCGGGCCTGCTGGCGTAGGTGATCATGTCAATGCCACAATTTTCGATCTCGACAGTTATTTATCATTTCTGTTGTTGACCTTCTGCCAAGCCATTCTCTTAAGCTGTCTGGTATTTTTTCTCTTTCCTTTCCTCTGTCTCTTCGTCCTTCAATTTTTTTCCAGTTGTTACAATATATTCTAGTTGTTCTCTTCTCATTACATAACCAAAAAAATGATGATTGTTTCTTCCTAATATTGGACATTAGCTCTCTTTTTGTGTTGGTCTCTTTCAGAACGTTTTCATTACTCTTCTTAGCTGTCCATGGTATTCTCAACATTCTTCTGTAAAACCACATTTCTACAGACTCCAGTGATTTTCATGTTTGTTGTCCTCTTGTCCATGATTCACATCTATATGTTAAGACTGGCTCTACATAACATTTAAGAACTATTTTTCTTTCTTGCGATTGTCAAAAATGGATTGCATAGTATCTTCCTCTTTTTTTTTTTTTTGGAAAGCTGCTTTTGCCTGAGCAATTCTGCATCTCACCTCTTTTGAACATCTTCCGTCTGAGGTCAACAAAGTTCCCAAATATAATAAAAGTAATATTAATAGCAATAATTGCAATATTACTAATAATGAAATTAATAACGACAATGGTAATAACAATAATTAAAGTAATATTACTATTGTTTGTTTTAGTTAATTTATCACTCAAACAGTCAAGTGTAATAAAACAATAAAACAAGAAATAATGACACGAATACTATCTGTATCAATAAAAAAAAGAAGAACATATAACAATAATTATTACACTAATAATATTCATCATCATTATGTTCCATACAAGTCGGAGAAGGCGATCAGGTAATTCCACACTTAACTACCCACAGAACATCCTATCATTGCTCTTATTGACCGTTGTCCATGCTCTGACACCAAGTTATCCAATATCTTCTCTTTTTTTTTCGTCCGATAACTCTCTTTCCCTGTATTTTGCCAGTTGTAACCAAATATTCTAACTTACTTCTTCTCATGATGTGTCCAGGAAATGTCGAGTATTTATTTTTGTTGGTTTTAGGACTTTTAGACTTTAGACCGGAATGGCTTCACAGCAAACGGGGCATTCCCTTTTCTGGTGAGTCTCCGTTCCAGGAACTAAAAAGGTACTCATCTTAATCGTTCATACTGTTCTATTGCACGTTTTGCGTTCTGTAAAAATGGCGCGAAGCTCATAATGCACACTTCCAGGTCGCAGTAGGGCCATCGGATTTTAATCCCCACACGCCTGGCGCCAAATACGCGTGTAGACGTCATCAGTAATATATATTTCTTATGAGCTCTCTCTCTGTTTTGGCCTCTTTGGAAATTGCTTCGTTGGTTTATTTAGCTGCCCAGGGAACTCTCAAAATTCTTCTGTGAAATCCCAACTTTATGGCCTCTATTCGTCTTTTCATTTGTGTGTCTATTGTCCATGATTCACTTCCATAGGTGAGAATTGGCTATATGTAGTATCGATTAATGCTTATTTTTATTGACATAGACTAGTTGCACAAGATGCACTAATAATAATAAAGTAATAATAATTATTTAATTATAATCCTCTGCCAGTCTAAAACACATTGCAGTAACTGCTGGACATGAAGGTCAAAGGTTAAAGGTTAAGTGATAAAATGCTGTCAGCTGATCTTCACCTCTGACCTTTAATTCTCCGATAGTTTCTGCCCACGGCCAACGCTATAGTAAGCCAGTGCGTAACCCAACCAGCATGACGTGTTTATCTTCGCGAGCAGGGGGCGGTTGTGGACAGGATTGTGTCATCATCTACAGCTCGCAAATATAAACCATTGACGTCACTCTAGTGGGGCTCAGCGCTGACCTTCTCTAAATGTGATTGTGAAAGCTCTCAGATTTGCCAGTCATTGTATCTTTTATTTGCGACCATTATTCTACCAGCATCATCATCATCATGTGCCATACCGGTTGGTGTAGGTGATAATGTCCATCCACAATCTTCTATCTACAGTGCATCGTATCAGTTCTGTTGTTGACTGTTTTCCATGCCATGACACCAAGCTATCCAGTATGTTCTCTCTCTGTCGTCCGCGATCTCTCTTTCCTTCTATTTTGCCAGTTGTAACCAAGTATTCCAATTTTCCTCTTCTCATGATGTGCCCGAAAAATGTTGATTGCTTCTTTCTGATGTTTTTTAAGAGCTCCCTTTTTGTGTTGGCCTCTTTGAGAACTTCCTCATTGGTCTTTTTAGCTGTCCAGGGAACTTTCAACATTCTTCTGAGAAATCCCATCTCTGTGTCCTCTAATCGTCTTTTCATTTGTTTGTCTACTGTCCATGATTCGCTTCCATAGGTCAGAATTGGTTCTATATAGCACCGATGAACTCTCTTTCTCATTTTTATTGACATAGATTTATTGCAAAAGATATTTTTCATTTTTCTGAAATGCTATTTTGGCCTGAGCAATTCTGCTTTTTATTTCCGTGGTGCATCTTCCATCTGATGTTATTATTATGCCTAAGTATTTGAAACGTTGTACTTGTTTCAGGTTTGTCTCGTTTATTTTTATGCTGCATGATGGTGATGATTGTTTCTCCGATATAACAATTACTTCTGTTTTCTACCAACATAGCATTACTTAACACTTTCTGAACAAGAGCTTTTTATCGACACAACTGAAAATATTTCAGAGACAACATTTTTCATGGTTTGAAGAATCCATCGACATGTTTCTATTTAACACTTAACATTTTACGAATGAATCTTCAGATACTTAAACAAGGAAGTAGATTTCACCAATACCAAGATGACACAAAACATGTAAAAAGAATATGGTTTGAGGACGATTCAAACTAATCAAGTCGAAATTAACGCACAGTGCGGCGAAATGTACTGAAAGAGCTAATATTTACTATAACTAAATATGTAACGTTTTGTATGTAAGAAGATTCTAAGTATCTATTGGAATCAGTATATCATAAAGTCGCCAGAAGAGTCGGGAATTAAAAATATCAATCAAGATGTGAAAAGAAGATGATGGCAATGGTTAGGTCACATAGTTGTAGGAGCTACTGAGTTAAGTGCTTTGTGCACACCGTGAGCTGTGTGTTTCATCCGTTTATCCGTGTTTCAATATTCCGATTGTTTACGATGAAAGGTGATATCGTATGAAAGGGAACAGACGGTTGTTTTCACTTTCTGTGCGTTTCGCCTTATTTCTTTTTATATTCCTTATTTCTTTATTTATGCTATGATGGGGACTACAGCTACCATTCTTTGTTTGGGAGATGAGATAGTGATTCGGATGATTCTACTGGTACGAGCGGTTGAGCAATTATGGATTTTAATTTGTTTGCAGTGATACCGTGGCCTTCTATAACATAACTATAACAATATATTACATTTTATGAATGCAACGAAACAGACACCCGTACCTAGCTCTAACATGGACACCACCTGGCAAATGAAAAAGAGGCAGACCATTGGGGACATGGCGACGAACTATACATGATGAAATAATACAGGCTGGCAGGTCCTGGCGAGAGTTGTCCATGCTTTGTTCCACGTCTGATTTGGTGGAGATCTCTTGTGAGTGCCCTATGATGGGTGGAGATCTCTTGTGAGTGCCCTATGATGGGTGGAGATCTCTTGTGAGTGCCATATGATTGGTGGAGATCTCTTGTGAGTGCCCTATGATTGGTGGAGATCTCTTGAGAGTGCCCTATGATTGGTGAAGATCTCTTGTGAGTGCCCTATGATTGGTGGAGATCTCTTGTGAGTGCCCTATGATTGGTGGAGATCACTTGTGAGTGCCCTATGATTGGTGGAGATCTCTTGTGAATGCCCTATGATGGGTGGAGATCTCTTGTGAGTGCCCTATGATGGGTGGAGATCTCTTGTGAGTGCCCTATGATTGGTGGAGATCTCTTGTGAGTGCCATATGATTGGTGGAGATCTCTTGTGAGTGCCATATGATTGGTGGAGATCTCTTGTGAGTGCCCTATGATTGGTGGAGATCACTTGTGAGTGCCCTATGATTGGTGGAGATCTCTTGTGAATGCCCAATGATGGGTGGAGATCTCTTGTGAGTGCCCTATGATGGATGGAGATCTCTTGTGAGTGCCCTATGCTCCGAGCGAAGTTCAGATGATTAAGAAGATGAGGAAAGAAGAAGTGTTTGATGTCACGAATTTGAACCACTCTAATAAAATATCAGTTTTAAGAATGAAGTGAATGCACTAGAATCCGGCCATCTCCACAAACGCTGCAGAACTCCGAAATTAAAACTAAAATGTCCATTTTACATTTAAAAAGTAACTGTGATATAATGAAAAAGACTATGTTCCTTTGTGAAGATCTCTGGTCGTAACGTTTGTTAGCTTCCAGTTTCATCCTTGATTTATCAGTAGAGCTCATACAAACAAGTCGTCTATGCTTTCTTCGATCACTGGAGTTTGTTGTTCTTTCCATCTTGTGGCACCTCCATTATTTTGTTCAATGCTTACCTCTTCTGTTCATCAACATCATCATCATCATCGAGTGCCATCTCTGCAACGAAGGTTGGCTACCATGGAGCAACATTCTGTCCTGTCTCTTGCTTTGATGGTGCAAGTTGTCATAGGCTGATTTGTCCATGTTTTGATGTTACTCGCCCATGTTAGTATTGGTCTGCCTCTGCCTCTTTTACCCTGTAATTTCCCCTCCAAGATTAATTTTAGTAGGCTGTTGTGCCTTTCGACATGCCCCAAAAATCGCATTTGTCTTGTTTCAATTGTGTTTAGTAGTTCTCTTTTCATTTTTAGTTGTTTTAAAACTTCATCGTTTGTTTTCTTTTCCTTCCATCCAATTCTACCTATCCTTCTATATATCCACATTTCAAAGGCTTCAATTCTCTGTTCTGTTTTCTTGTCTATTGTCCATGTTTCTGCACCATATAGGAATATTGTTCATAAAGTTATAAAAAATACGTTTTTTTTTCCTATTTAGCGTAAGAGATTCTCGTTGTGCACTGTTTTTATTTCGGACACATACAGCACACCCCCATTCTTATGCCCAAGGCATCTCATAGTTTGATAACCACTGAAAGAGGTCACACAACAAAACTATCCAAGTATAGAGTGAGTTGTATATGTGATTGTGTATGTGTGGATGCATGTAGTTTTGTCGCAAAGAATTAATTTCAATTTTCAAAATTTATGTAATCAATAGACATGTTTCATATATATATTTATAAAGAAAATTAGTATTTATTTTGGTTCATATTTGCCAGTCTGCAAGACTGTTGATTTTATAGGAAAAAACATGTGTCTTTTGTGGAGCTCTCTACTTTAGAAGATGAAAAAAGAAACAGTTGCTTGTCATCTTATCTATGAGGGTTGTGAAGTATTTTAAAAGTAGAGTAATGCTTGTTCCTTGTTGTTGCTTGTTGTTTGTTGTTGCTTCCTGTTTGTTGTTGCTTGTTGTTGCTACCTGTTTGTTGTTGCTTGTTGTTGCTTCCTGTTTGTTGTTGCTTGTTGTTGCTTCCTGTTTGTTGTTGCTTGTTGTTTGTTATTTGTTATTTCTTGCTTGTTGTTTGTTGCTTGTTGTTTGTTTTTGCTAGTTATTTGTTGTTGTTTCTTGTTGCTTTTTGTTGTTTGTTCCTTGTTGTTGTTTGTTCCTGGTTGGTGCTTGTTGTTTCTTGTTGTTTGTTGTTGCTGGTTGTTTGTTCCTGGTTGGTGCTTGTTGTTTTTTGTTGTTTGTTGTTGCTTCTTGTTTGTTCCTGGTTGGTGATTGCTGTTACTTGTTGTTTGTTGTTGTTTGTTGTTTGTTCCTAGTTGGTGCTTGTTGTTTCATGTTGTTTGATGTTGCTTGTTCTTTGTTGTTGTTTGTGTTGCTTGTTGTTTGTTATTGCTGGTTATTTGTTGTTTGTTCCTAGTTGGAGCTTGTTGTTGCTTGTTGTTTGTTGTTGCTTGTTGTGGCTTGTTGTTGCTGGTTGTTTGTTCCCAGTTGATGCTTGTTGTTGTTTGTTGCTTGTTGTTGCTTGTGGTTTGTTGTTGCTTATTGTTTGCTGTTGTTTGTTTGTTGCTAGTTGTTGCTTGTTGTTTGTTGTTGTTGCTTGTTGTTGACTGTTGTTTGTTTGTTGTTTGTTGTTGCTTGTTGTTGACTTTGTTTGTTTGTTGTTGCTTGTTGTTGCTTGTTGTTTGCTTGTTGTTTGTTGTTGTTTGTTGCTGTTTGTTTTTGTTTGTTGTTGCTTGTTGTTTGTTGTTGTTTTTGCTTGTTGTTACTTGTTGTTGACTGTTGTTTGTTTGTTGTTGCTTGTTGTTGTTTGTTGTTTGTTGTTGTGTTGCTTGTTGTTTGTTGTTGTTTGTTGTTGTCTGTTGTTGCGTTCTTGCTTGTTGTTGCTTGTTGTTTGTTTGTTGCTAGTTGTTGCTTGTTGTTTGTTGTTGTTGCTTGTTGTTGACTGTTGTTTGTTTGTTGTTTGTTGTTGCTTGTTGTTGACTGTTGTTTGTTTGTTGTTGCTTGTTGTTGCTTGTTGTTTGCTTGTTGTTTGTTGTTGTTTGTTGCTGTTTGTTTTTGTTTATTGTTGCTTGTTGTTTGTTTGTTGTTTGTTTTTGCTTGTTGTTACTTGTTGTTGACTGTTGTTTGTTTGTTGTTGCTTGTTGTTTGTTTGTTGTTTGTTGTTGTTTGTTGTTGCTTGTTGTTTGTTGTTGTTTGTTGTTGTCTATTGTTGCGTTCTTGCTTGTTGTTGCTTGTTGTTTGTTTGTTGCTAGTTGTTGCTTGTTGTTTGTTGTTGTTGCTTGTTGTTGACTGTTGTTTGTTTGTTGTTGCTTGTTGTTGACTGTTGTTTGTTTGTTGTTTGTTGTTGCTTGTTGTTGCTTGTTGTTTGCTTGTTGTTTGTTGTTGTTTGTTGCTGTTTGTTTTTGTTTATTGTTGCTTGTTGTTTGTTTGTTGTTTGTTTTTGCTTGTTGTTGCTTGTTGTTGACTGTTGTTGACTGTTGTTTGTTTGTTGTTTGTTGTTGCTTGTTGTTGCTTGTTGTTTGCTTGTTGTTTGTTGTTGTTTGTTGCTGTTTGTTTTTGTTTATTGTTGCTTGTTGTTTGTTTGTTGTTTGTTTTTGCTTGTTGTTACTTGTTGTTGACTGTTGTTTGTTTGTTGTTGCTTGTTGTTTGTTTGTTGTTTGTTGTTGTTTGTTGTTGCTTGTTGTTTGTTGTTGTTTGTTGTTGTCTGTTGTTGCGTTCTTGCTTGTTGTTGCTTGTTGTTTATTTGTTGTTTGTTGTTTATTGTTGCTTGTTGTTTGTTGCTTGTTGCTTGTTGTTACTTGTTGTTGTTTGTTGTTTGTTTGTTGTTGTTTGTTGTTGCTTGTTGTTTGTTTGTTGTTTGTTGTTGTTTTTTTGTTGCTTGTTGTTTGTTGTTGTTTGTTGTTGCTTGTTTTTCTTTATTGTTGCTTGTTGTTTGTTTTTGCTTGTTGTTACTTGTTGTTGCTCGTTGTTGTTTGTTACTTGTTGTTTGTCGTTGCTTGTTTTTGATTGTTGTTGCTTGTTGTTTGTTGATGCTTGTTGTTGTTTATTGCTTGTTATTTGTTGTTGCTTGTTGTTGATTGCTGTTTGTTTTGCTTGTTGTTGTTTGTTGTTGTTTTGTTGTTTGTCAACAAAATAATAAAGACAAAAAATAGAGAAGAAAAAAGAATAAAAACAAAAAATAGGGAAGAAAAAAGAATAAGAACAAAAATTGGGGAAGCAACAAAAGAATAAAGACAATAAATGGGACAGCAACCAAAGAATAAAAGCCAAAAAATGTTGCAGTAACAAAATAAAAAATAAAAACAAACTGGGAAGCAACAAAAGAATAAAGACCAAAAAACGGGGCAACAACAAAAGAGTAAAGGAACAAAATTGGGGAGGCAAGAAAAGATCAAGGCCCAAAAAACCGAGGAGGCAAAAGAAGAACAAAGAAGAAACTGTGACAGCAACAAAAACTAGAGACAAAAAATTGGGAGGCAACATAAGAATTAACACAAAAACATGATTAGGCAAAAAAATGAGGCAAATAAATTGAACAGCAAGAAAAGAGTAAAGACAAAAGTTGGGGAGGCAACAATAGAATAAGGACAAACAAATTTGACAGCAACAGAAAAGTAAAGACAAAAAATGGTGAGGTAGCTAAAAGAATAAAAGCAAAAATAATAGGTCTGCAACAAAATAATAAACGTAACATTTATATATGGATAGGGAAGGGACGCGTGTTGTTGTTGCTTCGCTTCAGAGGTGTATCTTCATTGTTCATAAGTCTCTTGACGCTAGATAGCTGTCTGGAGACGTATAGATGTAACACTGGCATGATACTGTCAACATCGACTCAACTTAAACAGGCTTGTACAGTCTGGGTAACAGTGCTTGTTTACTCGGCTCTTGCGTGCTGTTTCTGATGTGGATCATCTATGAATCGCTGGCTCTCCCCCACGCACAACCACATCTTCGTCTATCGCCACATCATATACATCCTCAGTCGTTAGTGAAACATATTACCACTTCAGTAACTTCGCGTTGTTTCAGTTTTTACTTCTATCAGGCTTTGATACAACACACACATTTCATGGTACACATAAGTATATCTGAATAAAACATCTTAAGAATTTATTGATAGAGTCCACTATAACAAACCATTAACACTAAAGAACCCAGCGATTTAACATTCCCGCTCGGGTCTCCAAGTAAAACTAAATACACATGGTTCCAGATCTCACTATACACTGCACTCCTCTTAAGAATGTTGGCTGGTCGTACTGCACTCAACCTATTCCTGAAAGTTATTTCTACAACAGCCTCAATGCTGCACTCATCGTGAGAGTTCTCTACTAGTGTATATGATTTCTAGAGCCTTCGGAGTCTTCCTAATAACCAGGTTAAATTTAATGTTATTATCTAGTCAATGACATGTCTCCCATTATGCGATCTACCTCTTTTTTTCATGTGAGCTTCTCTGTTAGAATGTTCCACTTAACTATTTCTCTCTAACCACATTTACAACTACTACTAATTGGGTCTTACGACCTCATGGCGTGGCCACTCGGCTACTCTCTAGTTTCACATGTGAGTCTTCTCTTTTAGAAAGTCATCTCTCGACCAGTCAAAAATGGCCCTTAAATCTCTCGCCCCCAGCCAATCAACAACCACTTCTTTAATTTCCAATCCAATGGATTCTCTAAACGTCATCCCTTCTACTTCAACTTCACATTTCCCCCCGATTTACTCCCTTCCCACTGTTTGTCACCTGTCTCTACAATCACGAGACTCTCCTATCTAAACACTTCCTCGTGTTTGTCATCTCTCTCTACAATCTAGAGACTCTCCTCTCTACCCACTTCCCAATGTTTGTCACCTGTCTCTACAATCACAAGACGCTCCTCTCTACTCACTTCCACATGTTTGTCACCTGTCTCTACAATCACAAGACTTTCCTCTCTACTCACTTCCCCATGTTTGTCACCTGTCTCTACAATAACAAGACTCTCCTCTCTACTCCCTTCCCCTACTTTGTCACCTGTCACTGCAATCATGAGATTCTCTTCTCTACTCACTTCCCCATGTTTGTCACGTGTCTATACAATCACAAGAGACTTTCCTCTCTACTCACTTCCACGTGTTTGTCACCTGGCGCTACAATCACGAGACTCTCCTCTGTACTCCCTTCCCCTACTTTGTCACCTGTCTCTGCAATCATGAGATTCTCTTCTCTACTCACTTCCCCATGTTTGTCACCTGTCTCTACAATATCAAGACTCTCTCTCTCTCTCTACTCACTTTCCCAAGTGTGTCACCTGTGTCTACAATCACAAGGCTCTCCTCTCTATTCACTTCCCCATGTTTGACACTAGTCTCTACAATCACAAGACTCTCCTCTCTACTCACTTCTCCACCTTTGACACCTGTCTCTACAATCACAAGACTCTCCTCTCTACTCACTTTCCCATGTTTGACACTAGTCTCTACAATCACAAGACTCTCCTCTCTACTCACTTTCCCATGTTTGACACTAGTCTCTACAATCACAAGACTCTCCTCTCTACTCACTTCCCCATGTTTGACACTAGTCTCTACAATCACAAGACTCTCCTCTCTACTCACTTCTCCACCTTTGACACCTGTCTCTACAATCACAAGACTCCTCTCCACAATCACAAGACTCTCCTCTCTACTCACTTTCCCATGTTTGACACCTGTCTCTACAATCACAAGACTCTCCTCTCTACTCACTTCCCCATGTTTGACACTAGTCTCTACAATCACAAGACTCTCCTCTCTACTCACTTCCCCATGTTTGAAACTAGTCTCTACAATCACAAGACTCTCCTCTCTACTCACTTCCCCGTGTTTGACACCTGTCTCTACAATCACGAGACTCACCTCTGTACTCACTTCCCATATTGACACCTGTCTCTACAATCACAAGACTCTCCTCTCTACTCACTTCCCATATTGACACCTGTCTCTACAATCACAAGACTCTCCTCTCTACTAACTTCCCATATTGACACCTGTCTCTACAATCACAAGTCTCACTTCCCCATGTTTGACACTAGTCTCTACAATCACAAGACACACCTCTCTACTCACTTCCCATATTGACTCCTGTCTCTACAATCACGAGACTCACCTCTCTTCTCACTTCCCATATTGACTCCTGTCTCTACAATCACGAGACTCACCTCTCTTCTCACTTCCCATATTGTCTATGTCAGATTGTACCTGTCTGTACAATCACAAGACTCTCCTCTCTACTCACCCAACAACAATTCACTCAAACTTCTCCGGAATGACACTTCCCCACACATGCAGTGTTCCTCAACTCTCTCCACACCGACCCTACTCTCCTTTTTTCCTTACATTCTCGTTTACATAAAAGCAAACAAAATGGACAAGCAAGAACAGAATAAAGACAAATAAAATGAGCAAGCAAGAACAGAATAAAGACAAACAAAATGGGCAAGTAAGAACAGAATAAAGACAAACAAAATGAGCAAGCAAGAACAGAATAAAGACAAACAAAATGGGCAAGCAATAACAGAATAAAGACAAACAAAATGGGCAAGCAAGAACAGAATAAAGACAAACAAAATGGGCAAGCAAAAACAGAATAAAGACAAACAAAATGGGCAAGCAAGAACAGAATAAAGACAAACAAAATGAGCAAGTAAGAACAGAATAAAGACAAATAAAATGGGCAAGCAAGAACAGAATAAAGACAAACAAAATGGGCAAGCAAGAACAGAATAAAGACAAACAAAATGGGCAAGCAAGAACAGAATAAAGACAAACAAAATGGGCAAGTAAGAACAGAATAAAGACAAACAAAATGGGCAAGCAAGAACAGAATAAAGACAAACAAAATGGGCAAGCAAGAACAGAATAAAGACAAACAAAATGGGCAAGCAAGAACAGAATAAAGACAAACAAAATGGGCAAGCAAGAACAGAATAAAGACAAACAAAATGGGCAAGCAAGAACAGAATAAAGACGAACAAAATGGGCAAGCAAGAAGAGAATAAAGACAAACAAAATGGGCAAGTAAGAACAGAATAAAGACAAACAAAATGGGCAAGCAAGAACAGAATAAAGACAAACAAAATGGGCAAGTAAGAACAGAATAAAGACAAACAAAATGAGCAAGCAAGAACAGAATAAAGACAAACAAAATGGGCAAGCAATAACAGAATAAAGACAAACAAAATGGGCAAGCAAGAACAGAATAAAGACAAACAAAATGGGCAAGCAAAAACAGAATAAAGACAAACAAAATGGGCAAGCAAGAACAGAATAAAGACAAACAAAATGAGCAAGCAAGAACAGAATAAAGACAAACAAAATGAGCAAGTAAGAACAGAATAAAGACAAATAAAATGGGCAAGCAAGAACAGAATAAAGACAAACAAAATGGGCAAGCAAGAACAGAATATAGACAAACAAAATGGGCAAGCAAGAACAGAATAAAGACAAACAAAATGGGCAAGTAAGAACAGAATAAAGACAAACAAAATGGGCAAGCAAGAACAGAATAAAGACAAACAAAATGGGCAAGCAAGAACAGAATAAAGACAAACAAAATGGGCAAGCAAGAACAGAATAAAGACAAACAAAATGGGCAAGCAAGAACAGAATAAAGACAAACAAAATGGGCAAGCAAGAACAGAATAAAGACGAACAAAATGGGCAAGCAAGAAGAGAATAAAGACAAACAAAATGGGCAAGTAAGAACAGAATAAAGACAAACAAAATGGGCAAGCAAGAACAGAATAAAGACAAACAAAATGGGCAAGCAAGAACAGAATAAAGACAAACAAAATGGGCAAGCAAGAACAGAATAAAGACGAACAAAATGGGCAAGCAAGAAGAGAATAAAGACAAACAAAATGGGCAAGTAAGAACAGAATAAAGACAAACAAAATGGGCAAGTAAGAACAGAATAAAGACAAACAAAATGGGAAAGCAAGAACAGAATAAAGACAAACAAAATAGGCAAGCAAAAACAGAATAAAGACAAATAAAATGAGCAAGCAAGAACAGAATAAAGACAAACAAAATGGGCAAGCAAGAACAGAATAAAGACAAACAAAATGGGCAAGCAAGAACAGAATAAAGACAAATAAAATGGGCAAGCAAGAACAGAATAAAGACAAACAAAATGGGCAAGTAAGAACAGAATAAAGACAAATAAAATGGGCAAGCAAGAACAGAATAAAGACAAACAAAATGGGCAAGCAAGAACAGAATAAAGACAAACAAAATGGGCAAGTAAGAACAGAATAAAGACAAATAAAATGGGCAAGCAAGAACAGAATAAAGACAAACAAAATGGGCAAGTAAGAACAGAATAAAGACAAATAAAATGGGCAAGCAAGAACAGAATAAAGACAAACAAAATGGGCAAGCAAGAACAGAATAAAGACAAATAAAATGGGCAAGCAAGAACAGAATAAAGACAAACAAAATGGAAGGATTCAAAAACAGTATTGGGAGGAACATAAGAATTAGAACAACGATATTGTGAATAAAATAATAAAAAAATATAAAACAGCACCTGAAATACAGATAAGGATAGAAGGTTAAGTTATAGAATAGAATTATAAAAACGTAGAAAACAGAAAAGAGAATGGAAAGACAACACCAGAATAACAGCGATCTTGACTTTGCGAAATGACAAAAACCTTCCGGAAGCGAATGGAAATAGACTCAGTAGCCATCAAAGTTGCCGATGTTTTTGGTTACAGAATGGAAATAGAAAAGAGGAAATTACGCATTTCTTTAAACAATTTTTGATGAAGTTAATTGAATGGTACATTAGTTTCCGCATATTTCTAATAATTAAGTATAAATTAAACATTTCACAAGAGTTAATGTGAAATCATTACTGCCAACTAGTCAGCAAATTTACTCGGCGCCCGATACTCCTACACAGCGGCTTTTGAGATGGTAAACTAAGAGTCAATAAATCACCATCATGTGTCATGTCTGCTTGGCTTTGGTAGCCATTTCTATCCACATCTCTTGATCTCGACAGTTAAATATCATTTCTTTTGTTGACCTTCTGCCAAGCCATTCTCTTAAGCTGTCTGGTATCTTTTCACTTTGCTTTCCTCTATCTCTTCGTACCTCAATTTTCCCAGTTGTTACAATATTTTCCAGTTGTTCTCTTCTCATTACATGGCCAAACAAATGATGATTGTTTCTTCCTAATATTGGAAATTTGCTCTATTTTTGCCTTGTCCTCTTTCAGAACGTTTTCATTACTCTTCTTAGCTGTCCATGGTACTCTCAACATTCTTCTGTAAAACCACATTTCTACAGACTCCAGTGATTTTCTTGTCTGTTGTCCTATTGTCCATGTTAGTAGGAAACTCGTTGTACAGAGCTTCTCAGCAGGAGGAGGCAATCTGATCATCAAAAGGAGACTCCTCTCCCCCCACCACCCGTCGAGCAAGTGTTTCGGCCCTTTGCCTGGCTCTACATAACATTTCATCAAGTACCGGGCCTGCTGGCGTAGGTGATTATGTCTCTCCACAACTCTCGATCTCAACAGTTATTTATCATTTCTGTTGTTGACCTTCTACCAAGCCATTCTCTTAAGCAGTCTGTTTGCTTCCCTCTATGTCTTGTCCCTCAATTTTCCCAGTTGTTACAATATATTCCAGTTGTTCCCTTCTCATTACATGGCCACAAATTGATGATTGTTTCTTCCTAATATTGGATATTAGCACTCTTTTTGCTTTGGCCTCTTTCACAACTTTTTCATTTCTCATCTTAGCTAACCATGGTTTTCTCAACATTCTTCTGTAAAACCACATTTCTATAGCCTCCAGTGATTATCTTGTCTGTTATCCTATTGTCCATGATTCACATCCATTGAGTTATTGAGTTTTTTGCGGGTCGTCATCATCATTGCACTCCGAACATGTCCATAGGTGCTCAGATCCCCTCCTCAGCAAGTCCCGCAGTGTCCATCGACTGACGACTCCAGTTCTATGTTGGTTGACAAGTCTTCTTACACGGCCACTAAGTTTCGCATTTCTGGCTGCGCCCATCTTAACTCACATTTCCATCATCCGAAGAAGTGACGTGGATCTGTGTTTGTCGAAGTCCTGTGATCTTCCCACATCTCGGAGGGCATTGATGATGTCCGCCCGATCCAATGGTTGCCCGTCCTCAACGACAGTGTAGCTAACCAACCTGTCCGCTCTTTCATTTCCCCGTACTCCCGCATGTCCAGGGACATAGACAAAGGTGACCTTACGTATTTTGGATTTCTGCAACGACTCTACCCATTGCATTCGTACAGAGCCCGCCTTCACTTTTTTTAATCATGCTCATCGAATCACTCAGTATACATGCGTGGGTGTAGTCTTGTGACTCTAACAATTTGGATGCTTTGGTCACTGCCATCACCTCCATTATCATGCTACTCGTGGTCATGACGTATGCACCACTGTCTTCCTTGACTATTCTGCCTGTCGAGTGTACTGTAAATGCCCATGCACTTCTTTGGTGTCGTCTTACAGATCCGTCTGTATAGATGACTGTATCTTTCTCATCGGTGTTATCGCAGATGAGACCGTTGACCTCGGCATTAACCACGACCGGGTTATTTTCCCTGTTTTTCCTGTCGAGTGTGACAATACATGAGAAAGTCCCCTTGAATGATGTAGGCACTGGTATCCACTCCTCACCAACGCTGATATCGGTAAGCCCACAGACCTGTTTGATGACATCTTCTGCTCGGCCCATCCATCATTTGCCTCTTTTTAGTCTAGCACCTTTCCCTGTGTTGAGCGCGTGGTGCAATGGATGCTCTGTATCTGTACTAATCTTCAGGTATGCTCGTGCTCTCCAGATCTTGATTCTGTCATCCATGGTTGGAAAGTCAAGAAGATACCTAATTTCAACACAGGGAATGTTCCTTGTACATTCCAAGATAATGCGCATGACTTCATTTTGTATTTTCTCCAGCCTATCAATTTGAGTCGTACTGACAGTAAGAATTGCCAGGGCATACTGGATTGGTGCGAGGACTAATCCCTGGAACAGAAGAGTAAGTAGCCTCTGTTCGATGTTCACATCCATATGTTAAGACTGGTTCTACATAACATTTAATAGCTCTTTTTCTTATTTCTTTTGTCAACAATGGATTGCACAGTATCTTCCTAATTTTTGAACTCTGCTTCTGCCTGAGCTATTCTGCATCTCACCTCTTTTGTACATCTACCTTCTGTGGTTAGCACTGTTCCCAAATATTTAAATTCATTTACCTGTTTTAATATTGTTCCACCTGTCTTTATTGTGCATTACGGTGATGTATTTTTCTTTGTTGTTACAGTTATTTCTATCCTATTGTTATAGAGGCTGAGTCCTTGATTTTTGCTTTTCTTCATTATAATGTCTAGCATTTCTTGTAACTCATTTTCATTCTTAGCAATTAAGACTACATCATAAGCATACCTTAGATTATTTATATTATGATTGTTATTCCAGGCATGCCCCTTGTGCATCTTAAAATAATCTCACTATACATATTAAATAAATCTGGTGACAGCACACAACCTTGCATAACACCCTGTTTTATTTGTTGAAACATTCCCAATTGGTTTCCAATTCTTATGGCCCCTGTTTGTTGCCAGTACATGTTCTTTACTATTCTTAGATCATTTATGTCTACATTTATCCCTTCTACAATTTTGAATATTTCGTGGTGCTTTATAGAGAGTCAACACAATCACGTGATTTTCAAAATGACCGCACGAGACCCTTGACGAATGGTTAACTGAAGCGCCATTGATATCTTGCTTATATTATTTATGTCCCTATTATTTTTGTAATTCATATTGATCAATAATAACAAAGCAAATATTTCTAAAAAAAAAAGAGAGCGACATTATTTAAGAGCTCGCAACGACAATATTATTACAAGAATTCTACAAGAATTGCATCATTTCTTCTTGTTTCCCCCTCTTAAAAAAAATATTATATAAACTTTGCTTGAATAAGCGAAAACAATGCGACGACATTTTTACTTTCCTTCGACTGCATTAAGGCCGTTCAGTGTATCTTTAGAAGACACAAGTTGTAGTTAATGAGTTCTAAATGTTTAGACACAAGGAGAGCTTGATTGCTCTTATTCAAATACCGTTCTTGTAATGTTGGCATTTGATTTATTGACATGATATCTGTGTCCAATTGACGTTAAAATAATTTGAAATATATTTGGTTTGAAATACATTTGACTTGAAATAGATTTGATGCGAAAAAATGATAAGAAGTGTTAAGTTTATAGATCCTGGGGTCAAAGTTTGTCGTTTAGTTTAGTTTAGTTTAGTTTAGTCTAGTCTAGTCTAGTTTAGTTTAGTTTAGTTTAGTTTAGTTTAGTTTAGTTTAGTTTAGTCTAGTCTAGTTTAGTTTAGTTTAGTTTAGTTTAGTTTAGTTTAGTTTAGTTTAGTTTAGTTTAGTTTAGTTTAGTTAGTTTAGTTTAGTTTAGTTTAGTTTAGTTGACGCACCATCCTCATTACACATTGAACATTTCCAAAAGTACTCAGATCCCCCCACCTCCCCCCGCCCCCAGTAAGTCCCTCGGTGTGTGGAGACAGACGAATCCAATTCTGTGTTCATGAGTTGTTCGACTGTTTCTCTCCTCTCAGCGCTCCTTTCTAGCATCCCCAGGTTTGATTTGATGCTCGTCCAGTCTGGACACAGTTGTAGACACATGATCATTGTCTGTATCATCACCAAGCCCTGCGTCTCCTAGGACATTCAGAAAGTCAACCTGGTCCATTACACTTCCGCCGTAACTGTTCCAGCCAGGCTGTCAGCTCGTTCATTTCCTCTCACGCCGGAGTGTCCAGGAACGAAGATGAAGCAGATCCTAATCGGTCCTGAATTCTTTAGTGACACCAACCATTGCTTTCGTACCCATCCCTCTGCGATGTTGATGAGCATGCTCATAGAGTTACCCATAAAACAGACTTGAGATCAAGGTTGTGTTTCTAGTCACAGCTTTAGCTATTTTTATCTCCATGGCCAAACTGCTGGTGATCATCATCATGTGCCATATCGGTTGGCGCAATCGATCATGTCCTTCCACAATCTTCTATCTACAGTGCATCGTATCAATTCTGTTGTTGACTGTTTTCCATGCCATGACACCAAGCTATCTAGTATCTTCTCTTTTTGTCGTTCGCGATCTCTCTTTTCTTTTATTTGAATACGTTAATGACAAAAATATGTGGAGTGACATTCATTCATTGGGTGGTATCTCCACATCGAAGGTTGGTTACCGTGGAGCAACATTCATTCATTGGGTGGTGTTGTCATCACATCGAAGGTTGGTTACCGTGGAGCATCATTCATTCATTGGTGGTGTCGTCTCCACATCGAAGGTTGGTTACCGTGGAGCAACATTCATTCATTGGGTGGTGTCGTCATCACATCGAAGGTTGGTTACCGTGGAGCAACATTCATTCATTGGTGGTGTCATCTCCACATCGAAGGTTGGTTACCGTGGAGCAACATTCATTCATTGGGTGGTGTCGTCATCACATCGAAGGTTGGTTACCGTGGAGCAACATTCATTCATTGGTGGTGTCATCTCCACATCGAAGGTTGGTTACCGTGGAGCAACATTCATTCATTGGGTGGTGTCGTCATCACATCGAAGGTTGGTTACCGTGGAGCAACATTCATTCATTGGTGGTGTCATCTCCACATCGAAGGTTGGTTACCGTGGAGCGACATTCATTCATTGGTGGTGTCGTCTCCACATCGAAGGTTGGTTACCGTGGAGTGACATTCATTCATTGGGTGGTGTCGTCATCACATCGAAGGTTGGTTACCGTGGAGTGACATTCATTCATTGGGTGGTGTCGTCTCCACATCGAAGGTTGGTTACCGTGGAGCAACATTCATTCATTGGGTGGTGTCGTCATCACATCGAAAGTTAGCTACCATGGAGCGCCATTTTACTGTCTCTCTTGTCATGATGGTGCACGTTGTCATACGCTCACGTGTCCACCTTTTGATGTTATCATCCCACTTTAGTCTTGGTCTGTCCCTGACTCGTCTATCTTGTACCTTACCTTCCAAGACGACCTTCAGTTGAATGACAATTTAAAAGTCGACGTTTCGGCCAAGTAAACCTTCAGCTGGAACAATAAAAATATGTTAATCCAGCTGAAGGCCTACTTGGCCGAAACGCCGACATTTGTTTTGTTACTCAACTACGTAAAGCTGTTACCATACCACTTTTTTTCCTTCTGTTTTTTGTGTTTTAAATTATCATTATCACCAGCTTTACAGCAGCTTAGGATCTCTATGCATCTTGGTGCATCTTGGTGCATCTTGATGCATCTTGGTGCATCTTGATGCATCATGGTGCATCTTGATGCATCTTGGTGCATCTTGGTTCATCTTGATGCATCTTGGTTCATCTTGGTTCATCTTGGTGCATCTTGGTTCATCTTGATGCATCTTGGTGCATCTTGGTTCATCTTGATGCATCTTGGTGCATCTTGGTTCATCTTGATGCATCTTGGTGCATCTTGGTTCATCTTGGTTCATCTTGATGCATCTTGGTGCATCTTATTGCATCTTGATGCATCTTGGTGTCTTTACTCCTTCAGTATGGTATTATGTCTGTTCAAATGTCCCAAACCTTTTAGTTTGTCTTTGTTCCAATCGTGTTAAGCAGTTCTTTTTTTTATTTTCAGATGATTCAGAACTTCCTTGTATGTTCTCTTTCCCTTCCACCCAATTCTCCCCATTTTCCTATAGATCCACATTTCAAATTCTTCATTTTTCTGCTCTTTTTTCTTATTTAATTTCCATGTTTCTGCACCTTACAGGAAGATTGAGTTAACAAAGCGTTTTGCTATTCGTAGCTTTAGTTCTGAGTTTATCTGTTTTAATGCTGATTATTTTTTTTTTTTAGCGGGAGCCGTGATAGCTCAGTGGTTAGTGAACTGGACTACAAAGTCCAAGGGGTAGGGTTCGATCCCAACCAACGGCCCCCGGTTCACCCATCCTTTAATGGGTACCGGCTTTTTTTTCTGGGAAAGTAAAGCGTCACGGGTGTAATACCAACCACATTACCCCAAAAATCATGTGCTGAAGGTCTGTAAAATATATGGTCACTAACACCATATTCCCTATACGCCACTTGGCGTGACGGGGGCTCTTTACTTTTTTTTATGTTACAGTATTAAAATTGCTTTTTTCCCCATTTATATTATTTAGTTTATTTCTGTTGCACATGTTCTTTCATTTGTAAAAAATTTGTGCAAGATTCTTGAACTATTTGTAGGTACTTTCCCTGTACTTCAATATCTTCTTATATATTTTGTATCCTTTCTCTGATAATACTCATTTAGGAGCCAGTAGTGGGGTATAAGCTACATACGTCCAAGGAATGGTCACAGCTGTTCAGAAAAATGAACACACCAAAATACTAATCCAATATAAATTCTTTTTTGTAAAGCAGCTACCATATCTTGTACTAGTGTATGTTACACCCCGCTACTGTCTCCTTGCTCCCAGCTTCAACATAGCACTGCATGTATTATACAATTTGTCATTTCCCTAATAATCTTTTAGCTTTTCAAATGTTTATTTCAAATCTATATTCTTTGCTGAAATTAGGAAGAATACACTTCAGGAGATAATAAAAGTAAAATTTTCTTGGTGGCCAGTGCTTCTAGGGAAACTGAAACAATATTAACAATGAATAAGAGTTCCCTTACCGGTAAGCTTGTAATCATATGTTTTACACGTTCCGAGTTGTTCGAGACGCTATTCTGTCTGCAACAAGAGATATAGAAACAATTGCGAGTTATATCAAAACTGGATTTCTAGTTTCTATCACATTTTTCCATAAATGTAAAAGTAAAGGTAAAGTACAAGACTTGAATCAGTGTCTTAGCACGCGAGTTTCCACCCATATGTGCTCGGCCGCCTATCCAGAAGTGTTCGGAGACTTCTGGATAGTGTCGCTTCAAGCATCGAAACTCACGATGCGAAGCGGCATTCCTCACCTTTCCAGAGTACTACCCTGTTTTCAATTTCAGCCAACGGCTGGGTCGACAGCGGGGGTATTTTTTGTTCCAACCAGGAGTACAACTCGCACTGCTCCCAGCGGGAACCGAACACGGGGTGTCCGAACGTCGGTAGATCAGTCGGGTGGCTTTCACAACTAGGCTACTGAGGTCTCCACGTTTTTTCATGTATGCGCTTAATAGTTAACCACTCACACATCCATGGATTCGCGAATCCACATATCCATCAATATTAAGTAGCCTATCTTTCCATTCATAATCCATTTATCCAAAGCATGTATCTAAATATAAGTCCGTTAGTTCAGAAGGCACAAACATTAATGCACATACCGATTTAATTTACAACTATTAATCCACATACCGATTTACTTTACAATTATTAATCCACATACCGATTTAATTTACAACTATTAATCCACATACCGATTTACTTTACAATTATTAATCCACATACCGATTTACTTTACAACTATTAATCCACATACCGATTTACTTTACAACTATTAATCCACATACCGATTTACAACTATTAATCCGCATACCGATTTACAAATGTTAATCCACATACCGATTTACTTTACAGCTGTTAATTCACATACCGATTTACAAATGTTAATCCACACACCGATTTACAAATGTTAATCCACATACCGATTTACAAATGTTAATCCACATGCCTATTTACAACTATTAATCCACATACCGATTTACAAATGTTAATCCACATACCGATTTACAACTGTTAATCCACATACCGATTTACAACTATTAATCAACATGCCTATTTACAACTATTAATCCACACAACGGGTAGTGTGGTAGATGCCTAACCATTATGTGAGGCCTTCAACTTCACCAGACACAGTGTTTGATATCCAGGCTAGACCTACCACGAGCTCTAATAAATCTTGAAGACGGTTGTCTCAACAGGTCAGTTTACCAATGAGTGCCATTCACGAGGTTCTGAACAGTAAGCAGCTCGTTCGCCCTTACAGATTAACTGAATAGCCTCAACTCCATGCAAGAGATTGTCAGTCCCTATTGAACTACTGCAAGGATACTCTTGTTTCTGAACCTTATTTCTGAAAAACGTGATGACTTTCTTTATTGTTGAGGCATGGTTTCATCTCGATTTTTTATTGTTAATTGTCCTTTTATTTCTTCTTCGAGTTCGAAATTATTGTATTTTTTGTTTTATTTTTATTTGAAATACATATTTGTATATTTGTTGTATGTGTGTTCCTGTTGAAGGCCTAACGAGCCAAAACGTCGTTCGGGTTTGTGTTGTCCACTTGTTACCTGAAGCTTTAATCATAGTTTTTTTTTTACATTTTTTTTTCTATAGCTATTTTTTTTTTTACATTTTTTTTTCTATAGCTATTTTTTTTTACATTTTTTTTCTATATCTATTTTTTTTTCTATAGCTATTTTTTTTTACATTTTTTTTTCTATAGCTATTTTTTTCTACATTTTTTTTTCTATATCTATTTTTTTTTAACATTTTTTTCTATATCTATTTTTTTTTACATTTTTTTCTATATCTATTTTTTTTTACATTTTTTTTCTATAGCTATTTTTTTTTACATTTTTTTTTCTATAGCTATTTTTTTTTTCATTTTCCCCCCTTGGTGTAATCTTTCCGGTTACATTAATAGTGAGAACGATCTTATGTGGAGCAGTGAAAACCCCCATGAATTACATCAAGTGTCGCTCCACGATCACAAAGTCGGAGTGTGGTGTGCCATAAGTCGTATACTGATAATTGGGGCCAATATCTTTTGCTGCAACAATCAACGCAGTACGTTATCGTACTTTAATTCTGGAATCGTTCATAGCCACATTACAGAGCAGGAAATTAAAGAAGCTTAGTTTCAGCATGATGGGACAACAGCACATACAGCTTTAATCCATAGCCCACCTTACAGAGCGGGAAATTACAGAAGTCTAGTTTCAGAAGGATGGGACAACAGCACATACAGCTTTAATCCTGAAATAATCAATAGCCCACCTTACAGAGCGGGAAATTAAAGAAGCCTAGTTTCAGCAGGATGGGACAACAGCACATACAGCTTTAATCCTGGAATCATTCTTTTTTTTTTCGTTCACCAGCTTTTACCTTTGACGAAGTCCCTAGAGTCTAGGAACTGAATTTTGCGTTTTAATCCATTTTTCCCTGGCAGCTGTGTGCACAGGGGTCCCTCGCAGACACAGGCAGATAACTCCGACTTCGGAGGTACTCATATTTTTCCCGTCGATGAGTAACCGATGTTTCAAGACGGGTCTCGCTGCTGAGACCAGGGGTGGTTGCCGCAGAGAGAAATCTTAAATAAAAATCCCAACCAACCGGGATTTGAACCCACACCTCTCTGTCTCGAGGCCGGTGTCTTGCTCGAGACCAACCAGTATCCTATATTCAAAGCCCACTATACAGAGCGGGAAATTAAAGAAGCCTGGTTTCAGCAGGATGGGGCAACAGCACACACAGCCGTAACATCACACACAGCGGCAACATCACACACAGCCGCAACATCACACACAGCCGTCACATCACACACAGCCGCAACACTGCACACAGCCGTAACATCACACACAGCCGCAACATTGCACACAGCCGCAACATCACACACAGCCGCAACATCACACACAGCCGTCACATCGCACACAGCCGCAACATTGCACACAGCCGTAACATCACACACATCCGTCACATCACACACAGCCGTAACATCACACACAGCCGCAACATCACACACAGCCGCAACATCACACACAGCCGCAACATCGCACACAGCCGTAACATCACTTACTTATTTATAAAGCATATCCGCGAATCGCATTATTCCACGTCGTATCTGACCTGCTCGTTCACAAGACTAAACCCCGCCTTAGTGTGGCGTGCGCTGATAGGAAAAGTTTAAATAATCCGTAAAGAGATAAACCTGAAGGCAGAAATCGTCCATCAGATACAACAAATATCACCGGTCATTATCCAGAAGCATGAAGGTACAGACTTTCATTAATGGATGACTTACGCAGACTAAAAGGATGGAAATGGCAGGACAAAATCAGTAACATAGAACTATGGAAATGTACAAGTCAAATACCAGTGGATAAAGAGATACAGCGAAGACGATGGCGCTGGATAGGACACACACTGTAGAAGTCAACTGAGAGTACTATACAACATACCCTTTTTTGGAATCCCCAGGGAAAAGGACAAAGAGGCAGACCATGGAATTTTTGGAGAAGACAAATAGAAACAGACATGAAGATGATGAGGAAGACATGGAATGATCTTAAAAGAATGGCAAGAAACAGAATGGCTTCGAAAGTGTTTGTTTTAAGACCTATGCTCCACAGGGAGCTGAAAGTGTTTGTTTTAAGATCTATGCTCCACAGGGAGCTGAAAGTGTTTGTTTTAAGACCTATGCTCCACAGGCCACTGAAAGTGTTTGTTTTAAGACCTATGCTCCACAGGGAACTGAAAGGTAGAAGACGATTATCCAGAAGCAGTTTAGATCTTTAAACTGAAACCATTGTAAATTCAATGCCATTACAAAGTTTGCACACAAAAGAATACAATATTTTCGAAAATATGAAGAGGCGAGTCAACAAATGTCTTAAGGTCCGTGGTGGACATTTTGAACATATGCTGTAGACACAACGTCATAGTGTGAACAGCTACATTACCCAATACAAGCCAACCAAGAGCAGTAGTGTCTAGGTGATTAATACACATTTATGTTACAATTTCTCCCTCATTTCACAAATATTTTCGCTGCATACCGACTTTATATACATCCTTGTATATCTATCTATCTATTGACCTTTCGAGCCGTAGCCGGCCCATAAGGCATAGACCCAGATACTCTTTCTCTCATCTAAATTTTTATTCTAGCAGTTTTCAATCCTTGTAAAGATCTTTTATCGAATCTTGCCTTTTGTCTCTGTTCTGTGCAAGCAACTCTATCTCATTGAGGGAGCCGATTCCTGCTGCTCTTGCCTCTCTAATCATTGTTCTTCTCAGTGTCTCTCTGGGTTGGCTAGAGGTTATCCCTGTATAACAACAGGCAAAATAAATGGAGGAAAAAGAGCAGAGGAAAGCGAAGAGAACAAATATAGAACAGCTTATATAATGACATAATAATATACCACTGGCTGAAATCATGACACTGAAACCATGACACTGAAACCATGACATGCATGAAGGACCGAGAAATGTGGAGAGAGATGATCACCTACGCCAACCAGCAAAGTAAAGTAAAGAGCCCTCGTCTCGCCAAGTGGCGTATAGAGAATATGGTGTTAGTGACCATACATTTTACAGACCTTCAGCACATGATTTTTTTGGGGTAATATGGTCGGTATTACACCTGTGCCGCTTTACTTTCCCAGAAAAAATTTCCGTTCCCATTTAAGGCTGGGTGAACCCGGAAGCCGTCGGCTAGGATCGAACAATACCCCTTGTCCTTTGTAGTCCAATTCACTAACCACTGAGCTATCGCGGCTCACTGCCAACCGGCATGGCACCTGATAATGAATGCTAGTTATTATAAAGTTCAAAGACTGTGCAAACTTGATAGTTTCGGGGTTTGCTATATTCTATTTTTAACTGTACAAGTTTATAAATGTTAGTTTCTTGTAGTAAACTTGAATGTCCAATAGATAAACAATGTACGCGTTATCGTCATGGAAATTCACACCAACAAAAATATTTTTAAAAAATCGAAAGAATCAAAAACAAACAACTGTGAAATAAAAATCAACAATTACTTCTCCATTTCATGCGTTTAGATATACCTTCCAATTACCTCAGAAAATTCATCAATTATTGAAAAATGTATGTAGTTGATAATGTCTTTTTATTATTTCAACGTCTAGACACTAGACAAGAAAACAGAACGGAGAATTGAAGCCTTTGAAATGTGGATATATAAAAGAATATTTAGAATTGGATGGAAAGAAAAGAAAACAAACGATGAAGTCTTAACACAACTAAAAATGAAAAGAGAACAATTAAACACAATTCAAACAAGACAAATGCGATTTTTGGGCCATGTTAAAAGACACAAAAGCCTACTAAAAGTAATCTTGGAATGGAAAACACAAATAAAAAAGGCAGAGGCAGACCAAGACTAACATGGACGAGTAACATCAAAAAATCGACAAATCAAACTATGACAACCTGCACCATCAAAGCACCAGATAGAGCAGAATTACTCTCCATGGTAGCCAGCCTTCGTTGCGGAGATGGCACTCGATGATGATGATTTAAGTTTCTATCACTGAGATACCCATTCATCGAATTAACGACCTACTTACATATCTATACACTTATCTATCCTATAATAGATGCATAAATCACCACACCTTTCTAGTTATCTGCTACATATTCAATTGAAACAAAAAAGCTCATATTTTCATGTATTAATCAACTCATAATCAACTCATATTTCTGTCCATTCAATTACTCATCTCTATACTCATTTTGAGTTATTGTGTTATTAGCGGGTCATCATCATTGCACTCCGAACATAAATAAACATCTCTATACTCATCCCTTTACCCACCCACTAACACCTCAATCTATTTGTCCATCAACTTTTAGAACAACATGCCCAACATCTCATTCATCTATTTGTCCATCAACTTACAGATCAACATACCAACCACCTCATTCATCTATTTGTCCATCAACTTACAGATCAACATACCAACCAACTCATTCATCTATTTGTCCATCAACTTACAGATCAACATACCAACCAACTCATTCATCTATTTCTTCATCAACTTACAGATCAACATACCAACCACCTCATTCATCTATTTGTCCATCAACTTACAGATCAACATACCAACCAACTCATTCATCTATTTGTTTATCAACTTAAAGATCAACATACCAACCAAGTCATTCATCTATTTGTCCATCAACCTATCCAACAACTCATTCATCTATTTGTCCATCGATTTACCCAACAATTCATTCATCTATTTGTCCATCAACTTAAAGATCAACATACCAACCAAGTCATTCATCTATTTGTCCATCAACTTGAAGATCAAAATAACAACCAACTCATTCATCTATTTGTCCATTAACTTATCCAACAACTCATTCATCTATTTGTCCATATACTTACCCACCAACTCATTCATCTATTTGTCCATCAACTTACCCACCAACTCATTCATCTATTTGTCAAGACAAATTATCCAACAACTCATTCATCTATTTGTCCATCAACGTACCCAACAACTCATTCATCTATTTGTCCTTCAACTTACCCACCAACTCATTCATCTATTTGTCCTTCAACTTACCCAACAACTCATTCATCTATTTGTCCATCAACTTACCCATCAACTCATTCATCTATTTGTCCATCAACTTACCCAACAACTCATTCATCTATTTGTCCATCAACTTACCCAACAACTCATTCATCTATTTGTCCATCAACTTACCCACAACTCATTCATCTATTTGTCCATCAACTTACCCATCAACTCATTCATCTATTTGTCCATCAACTTACCCAACAACTCATTCATCTATTTGTCCATCAACTTACCCAACAACTCATTCATCTATTTGTCCATCAGCTTACCCAACAACTCATTCATCTATTTGTCCATCAACTTACCCAACAACTCATTCATCTATTTGTCCATCAACTTACCCAACAACTCATTCATCTATTTGTCCATCAACTTACCCAACAACTCATTCATCTATTTGTCCATCAACTTACCCATCAACTCATTCATCTATTTGTCCATCAACTTACCCAACAACTCATTCATCTATTTGTCCATCAACTTACCCAACAACTCATTCATCTATTTGTCCATCAACTTACCCAACAACTCATTCATCTATTTGTCCATCAACTTACCCAACAACTCATTCATCTATTTGTCCATCAACTTACCCAACAACTCATTCATCTATTTGTCCATCAACTTACCCAACAACTCATTCATCTATTTGTCCATCAACTTACCCAACAACTCATCTTTTTGTCCATCAACTTACAAATGAAGTACAGACCCTCCCCCACACCCTGATCACAACTCACCTTCCTTTTGTTAAGCCGAGGCCAATGGAGGAAGCTGACCAAGGTGAAGGACGAAAACCGTTTGTGTCATCATCTCCAGACGAGTTATCGCTAAACCGTATGCCGAGGTCTTCACTTGATGTAGAATCACGTTTGAATCCGATTTCTTGTTGCAATTCTTGAAGTGGTACTGCGTCACCCGTGTGAAGTGTTCGTTTACCAAACGTTAGGGGCATTTTGTTTAATCTTGGGCGTTTCATCATTTCTAAAACGTCTTTTGAGTTATCGAACCTCTTGCCAAATGTTAGGGGCATTTTATTTAATCTTGGCCGTTTCATGACTTCTTCAAAATTATCAAGGAAGTCACTTCGTTTTCCATACGTTAGAGGCATTTTATTTAATCTTGGCCGTTTCATCATTTCTAAAACGTCTTTTGAGTTATCGAACCTCTTGCCAAATGTTAGGGGCATTTTATTTAATCTTGGCCGTTTCATCATTTCTAAAACGTCTTTTGAGTTGTCGAACCTCTTGCCAAATGTTAAGGGCATTTTGTCTAATCTCGGCCGTTTCATGACTTCTTCAAAATTATCAAGGAAGTCACTTCGTTTTCCATACGTTAGAGGCATTTTATTTAATCTTGGCCGTTTCATCATTTCTAAAACGTCTTTTGAGTTGTCGAACCTCTTGCCAAATGTTAGGGGCATTTTGTCTAATCTCGGCCGTTTCATCACTTCTTCAAAATTATCAAGGAAGTCACTTCGTTTTCCATAAGTTAGAGGCATTTTATTTAATCTTGGCCGTTTCATCATTTCTAAAACGTTTTTTGAGTTGTCGAACCTCTTGCCAAATGTTAGGGGCATTTTATTTAATCTTGGCCGTTTCTTTATTTCTGGAGCGTCAACTGATTTCTCAAGTCGTTTGCCAAAAGCTAGGGGCATTTTGTTCAGCATAGGACGCTTATTTATCCATTTAATATCGCTCTCGTTTTCCAAACTTAAATCAGATTTTGTGATTTTGTTATTCATCATTGGCCGTTGGAAGTTTTCTCGCAAATTGTTTGTACTGAAATGGACATTGGAGTTACCACTGCTTCTTTTGCCGTAGTTTATTGGTATTCGTTCCAGCTTAGAACGTGCCAGTCGATTCAGTGACTGCCCCCTATTGAGCAGCTGGTCCAGTAGCTGTTTTGTTTTACTGCTGATGGATACTTTACCTCCAGCTGTGATTTCATCAATTTTAGATTTGAGTATATTAAAGAAAGCTTCCTTCTTCTCTTGATCATTTCTTATCTCCAAAGTTGATGGTTTATTTTCAACTTTGATAAAATTATTATTTAATAATGTTGAGCTAATTCTGTCGCTTTCTTTCTTTTTCCGAAAGACATAGGCATTCTGTTTAGTCTTCTTTTTGCTGTGGGTACATCATTGTTCTCATCGTACTGAGCGTTGTTACGTTGTCTTTGTTGATCCGAATCGAGGTAATTGTTTAGTCTGTCTTTAAACAAGTTGAGAAATTGTGTTTGCAGTTTATTATTATCTTTCTGGACTACGTTTGAATATATTGAAACATAGCCTACAGAATTATCTTTTTAAACGTAGAATCTATGCTATCTTTTAGCCGGTTAACTGATGCCTGAAACATGTCTTTCTGGTTAAATGTGTTAAACTCTGCAGAATTGCTGTTCACCTTCTCCCCATCGCTTCTGTCATAAAAGAATGAACATTCTTCAGTTTGGCACGGCTCTTCATGTTGATCAGGAGATTCATCAATTTCAGGAGTTGCCTCCCCTGGATTCAGACTTCTATCCTCGTTCTCTTGACCAGGCACTTCTTCCTGTTGCCTCTTGCCAAAAGCCATAGGCATTCGTCGTAACTTATCTCTACGTTGTCTTGCAAATTTAATTTCATTTTCATGCAAGTTTTCTTTCGTTACACTGAATCTATCATTATCCTCATACTCTTTTGAATTTGATTTAGTATCACTGAATTTACTAGTATCATCTATATTCATTTGATTATTTCCTTGAACAGGGACATTATCATCAAAATAATTCAGATCGTTGAAAAACTCGAAAGATTTCTTTCCGAAACTCATTGGCATCCGGCTTAACATAGACTTCCTATTTCGAACAATCATGGGCGCATCTTCCGCATCTTTAACAATTTCATCTGCAGCATTTGGGTCCATACTTGCTAGTCTACCTTTGGATTTGTATGTGATTGATCCATCTTTATTATCCGGGCACTTTGTTATTAAGTTGTCTAGCCACTTATCCATTTGTTCATATCTTTGTATCCACAATGAAGACTTTGGAGATGACCTTTGACCGCCGAGTTCATGGTCGCTGGTTTCGCTGATTAATGGTTTTAATCTGATGTGGCTGTTCGGAAAGACCAGTGAGGGTAACTGGCTATTTGATGGCACGTTGATTACTGGAGATGTTGATAACGAGCAGGGAGTTGATACGAAGGTGAGAACAAACATCAGGAAGTGGGCGGTTGGTGCCATGTTATCAACGGTGTGATTTCCTGAGAACAAGAAAAATAAACAAGAAAGATATTAAATTGAGTATTATCGAACAGACACGCGCCTCGACAACGAAAGACCTTCTTGTCTGGTAAGACTTTAGATTATAACGTCACATCAGCGTGTAATGTCTGCTTCGTATGAAGGATTTGGTAGTCTAGAAGTATGACGTCGGTTTGAGACAGGAAGGACCGTGGTTTAAAACCCACCAGAAGCAGTGGTGATTTTTCAAAAATATGAAAAATTAATCCGTGGTTTCTTTGTGAAGTTACATCCCCTGACATCTTGGTTAGTGAGATCCGATGCATAGCCCTCTCGGATAACGGGAATAAACAGGAAGCCCTGTGTGCATTCGCGCACGTTAAATATTGTCAGTAAAATTAACAATAGTCGGCCATAAATTTGACGGCTCCCGGGGCAAAGTAGTTGGCACAAACCTACCCACACAGTGAACCCCAAGCCGTGCTACGGAGTTCGTGCACGTGGGCCAGGGTTCTTCTCGGGATTTTCTCGAGATTCTCGAGGGAGATATCGGAGAACCTATGGGTTTGTTCGGTGTGCAGTGATGATGGTGCCAGCAACAAGCAACTTGAAGGGGTTCAAGTGGGGGGCTTCGTCTGGGCCATGTTTGGAAAAAGTCTGGCTGCTGTCCATGGAGATGATTCCCAGCACAAACGCTTTAGAACTAGCCGATCCAAAGGGGTGATATTGATCAATACCGCTTCTTCTGCTTCTACCTTTCAGCTCCCTGTGGAGCATATGTCTTCAACAAACGCTTTCAGCTCTCTGTGGAGCATATGTCTTCAACAAACGCTTTCAGCTCTCTGTGGAGCATATGTCTTCAACAAACGCTTTCAGCTCTCTGTGGAGCATATGTCTTCAACAAACACTTTCAGCTCTCTGTGGAGCATATGTCTTCAACAACCACTTTAGCTCACTGTGGAGCATATGTCTTCAACAACCACTTTCAACTTCATGTAGAGCATATGTCTTCAACAACCACTTTCAACTTCATGTAGAGCATATGTCTTCAACAACCACTTTCAGCTCCCTGTGGAGCACAGGTCTTCAACAAACACTTTCCAAGTCGTTCTATTTCTTGCCATTCTTTTAAGATCAATCAATGTCTTCCTCATCATCTTCATCTCAGTTTCCATCGTCTTCTCCAAGAATGTGTGGCTTTCCTCTTTGTAGCTTCTCCTGGGAATTCCAAAAAAAGGCTTGTCGTGCTCACCTTCTCATGTGGTTCCCGCAGTGTGTGTCATATCCAGCGCCATCTTCTTCATCGTATCTCTTTGCTCACTGGTATTTGACTAATAAAAGCAAAGTACCCCCGTCACGCCAAGTGGCGTATAAGGAATATGGTGTTAGTGACCATAACTTTTACAGACCTTCGGCACATGATTTATGGGGTAATGTGGTCGGTTTTACATCCGTGCTGTTTTACTTTCCCAGAAAAAAATCCGGTACCCATTAAGGCTGTGTGAAACGGAAGCCGTCGGTTGGGATCGAACCCTACCTCTTGTCCTTTGTAGTCCAGTTCACTAACCACTGATCTATCGCGGCTCCCGGTATTTGACTAATACTTTTCCATAATTCTATGTTAGTGATTTTGTCCTGCCATTTCTATTCTTTTATTCTGCACAAGCATCCATTAATGAAAGTCTGTATCTTCATGGTTGTCATGTTTGTTGACTTCCATGTTGACTCAGCTGCGCGGCGTGAAGAAACATGGGCAACAACTTCTTGTCTCTTACTGTTCTTCTGCCCAAGATGGCGTCCCGAAGCTGACTCCAGTGCAAGCTAAAAACAGACAGATTAAAAAAAAAAAAATACGTGGCGAAAGAAATCAAAGAACAACATTTGCTGAGGGCGCTATAAGATCGATATTTAACTACGACTGATGGAAGCTACTACAATCTTTTAGACGTAAATAACGTCACTATGGTTATGTAACGCCTTCAACTGCAACATCTAAAACGTGTCATTCTGGAATTGTATTTCGTGATTTACATAAAAAAGTGTCTTCAACATATTCTCCTTGCGACAACAGCAGCATTAAGTAACATTGCAAAGATATGAAAATTTTATACTTAAATTAAGAAGTGTTTTTTTTCATCATCATCATGGGCCATACTGGTTGGCGTAGGCGATTATGTCCCTCCACGATCTTCTATCTACAGGGCATCGTACCAGTTCTGTTGTTGACTGTTTTCCATGCCTATGACACCAAGCCATCCAGTATTTTCTCTCTTTGTCGTCCGCGATTTCTCTTTCCTTTTATTTTGCCAGTTGTAACCAAGTAGTCCAACTTTCTTCTTCTCATGATGTGCCCGAAAAATGTTGATTCCTTCTTTCTGATGTTTTTAGAAGTTGCCTTTTTGTGTTGGCCTTTATGAGAACTTCCTCATTGGTCTTTTTAGCTGTCCAGGGAACCTTCAACATTCTTCTGAGAAATCCCATCTCTGTAGCCACTAATCGTCTTTTCATTTGTTTGTCTACTGTCTGTGATTCGCTTCCATAGAACGTTATGACTTATCCTCCCGGCTCTCCTACTGCATTTATCTCTTCGATTGTTATACTGTTCATGTGTTGAATTACGTCTTCCATTTCACTCTGCATCATTGTTTTGTTTTAGGTAACTATTTAAGCAATGGCAGATATTCTTTTACTCCATTCCATACATTCCATCGTTATAATTAGTCGAAGGGCCCGGTATCACTGCAATCAAACTAAAATCCATAATTGCTCAATCGCAATTTGACAGTGGAATCATCCGAATTAACATCACATCTCACTGAAGGATCCAAACAAAGAAAGGCAGCTGTAGTCACCATCATAGCAGCTACAGCACACGCCAGAAGACATAAGGCGAAGCGGCACCGAAAGTTAATGAATCTGAACTGGCCTTCGTCAAACGATATTATCATTCATCGTAAGCAATCGGAATATCGAAACACGATCCGGATGAAAGTCACAGCTCACGGTCTCATTCCATAACCCTGAGGGTTGTTGAGTAAAGACTGACAGACAGAAACAAATGGAAATTCAAAGAAATTAGTTTAAATTTAAAAAAAATAAAAATGTTCAAATCCAATGTTAAGGCAGTCTTATAATATGGCTGTGAAACATGGAGAACAACTAAAATGACAACCATGAAGATACAGACTTTCATTAATGGATGCTTGCACTGAATAAAAGGATGGAAATGGCAGAACAAAATTACTAACATAGAATTATAGCAATGTACCAGTCAAATACCAGTGGATAAAGAGATACAGCGAAGACGATGACCTTGTATAGGACACACACTGGAATCCAACTGAGAGTATTACACAATAGACCCTTTTGTAACCCCTAGGGGAAAAAAAGGCAGACCAAAATATTATTGCAGAAGACAGTTGGAAGCACAGGTGAACATGATTTGAAGACATGGAATGATCTTAAAAGAATGGCAAGAAACAGAACGGCTTGGAAAGTGTTTGTTGAAGACCTATGCTCCACAGGGAGCTGAAAGTGTTTGTTGAAGACCTATGCTCCACAGGGAGCTGAAAGTGTTTGTTGAAGACCTATGCTCCACAGGAATCTGAAAGTGTTTGTTGAAGACCTATGCTCCACAGGGATCTGAAAGTGTTTGTTGAAGACCTATGCTGCACAGGGAGCTGAAAGTGTTTGTTGAAGACCTATGCTCCACAGGGATCTGAAAGTGTTTGTTGAAGACCTATGCTCCACATGGATCTGAAAGTTTTTGTCGAAGACCTATGCTCCACAGGGAGCTGAAAGTGTTTGTTGAAGACCTATGCTCCACAGGGATCTGAAAGTGTTTGTTGAAGACCTATGCTCCACAGGGAGCTGAAAGTGTTTGTTGAAGACATATGCTCACTAAGAATTAAAATGTAGAAAACGATTTAACATAGTTTCTATTGACGCCTCAAGGACCAAGAAAAATTTAGACTAGCTGGCCGATTCCGACCCGCGAGCCTTCATTTGGCCATCACTTATAACTGACTAACCAATGAGCTTAAAAACTGCAAAATGTATTAAATTGTCAGAAAGAAAATCTAAATAACTGATCAACAAAATAGTTAATAAAGAGCTGCTGAACGACCACATACACTTAACTTTACACATTTGATATAAGATCTTGTCTTTCGTATTTGTTTTTAATAAATTGTATTTTAATATTTGTAGTCTTGTTTCTGCTGAAGGCTTTCACCGAAACGTTGTTTTTCTGGTCTCTCTAAAAGTTTAGCTGCTTAATACCATTTTATATTTATTTCTCAGCTTAAGGGCGAGAACTATCTACACATCTTTCTAATCAATGAATAAACAAACGGTATAATTAGTAACTTAACCTTCTTATGGCACATTACTAACTAACTAACTAACTAATTAACTAACTAACGAAATATAACATAGCTATGTTAATAATCAACAAATAAATTTTTCCTCAAATAATTTTAAAACAAATATTAGTTTTAAGAGCTGAACAAGTTAACCATTGAAACTACATTATCTAAACACTAAACAAACAAATTATTTAAACTAGAAACCAAGCATTTCAGGAACTAAATTAATTGACTAAATAAACACAACAAACCTGCGTTTAACCGGTGGCTTTTTCTACGAATGTTTTCAGGAACCGGAGTCTATTTTATAACTGAGCTGGACGCGAGAGATAATAATCTTACGAGGGGCTACATTTCAAATGCTGAACTTCATCGCTTTTTATTTTAGCAGGCAAGATAGCAGGAGTTTGCGAAAAGAAAATGTATTATTGCAGATTAAATTGTCGTAATATGCACCGCGCCAAAAGAATTTATTATACATTCAATAATGTCTTGACATATCAGAGTCCCGGTAGATGAGTGGTTAGTGCGCTCGCTTCCTGAACAAATTGTTCCGGGTTCAAATCTCAGAAGAGGTTGAATTGCTTCGGACTGGCTCAGGAGTTTATCCAGCCTCTGTTCTTGTTGATGATATTATAAATTCAGTTAACGCCCTTCGGCCCAATGCCATGTCATAATATCTGGAAGTATTTCTGAGTTTCCTTGTAGCTCCGTACGAGGTATTCCATTTATCAGGTCTTTGAGGAAGTAGAGTTGATGTGATGTCAGTGAGCTTTGCACAGTCAAAAAGGTGATGTTCTACTGTTTCATGTGGGTGTTCACAGAGTGGACATGCTGGAATATGGAATTTCGTTCTATTCTATTGATTTGGTTATTCAATGGTACATTACCAGTTCTCAGTCTTTTTTTCTGCGAAGTAAATCCTGCCTGGTGTGGTACCGACACATCACTCAAAAATATGCAGTCTTTTTCTTCTTCTACGTTTCAGCTCCCCGTGGAGCATATGTCTTCAAATAACACTTTCCAAGTCGTTCTGTTTTTTGCCATTCTTAAAATCATTTAATGTCTTCCCCATCATCTTCATCTCTGCTTCCATCTGTCTTCTCCAATAATTCTTTGGTCTTCCTCTTTGTCTTTTCCCCTGGGGATTCCATAAATGGGCCTGTTGTGTATTACTCTCAGTTAGCTTCCGCAGTGTGTGCCCTATGCAGCGCCATCGTCTTCGCTGAATCTCTTTATCCCATGGTATTTGACTGGTACATTTCCATACTTCTATGTTACTTGCCCCTGTTCTTATTTCAAATGCTTCTGTAAGCTGCCCTTCATGCACCACACTACATTTCATTTACTTCAAACATTTTATATAAAAACATGCGGTGGTTATGGATAAATATTGTCACTAACATCATATTCTCGATAGGCTTCGCAAGAGAGGGGAGAAAGCCTTGACTTTACTTGACATTTTTAAAAATCAGTTATTTAAAATAAGCGCGCGTTAAGCGATTTAAGTTCCGGCTGTAAATCTGTATTTACAATCATCATCATCAAGTACCAAGCCTGCTGACGTAGGTGATCATGTCTCTCCACAAATTTCGATCACTACAGTTATTTATTATTTCTGTTGTTGACCTTCTGCCAAGCCATTCTCTTTAGCTGTCTGGTATCTTTTCCCTTTGCTTTCCTCTATCTCTTCGTCTCTCAATTTTACCAGTTGTTACAATATATTCCAGCTGTTCTCTTCTCATTACATGGCAAAAAATGATGATTGTTTCTTCCTAATATTGGAAATTAGCTCTCTTTTTGCTTTGGCCTCTTTCAGAACGTTTTCATTACTCTTCTTAGCTGCCCATGGTATTCTCAACATTCTTCTGTAAAACCACATTTCTACAGACTCCAGTGATTTTCTTGTCTATTGTTCTATTGTCCATGATTCACATCCATATGTTTAAGACTGACTCTACATAACATTTAAGAACTCTCTTTCTTATTTCTATTGTCAAAAATGGATTGCACAGTATCTTCCTCATTTTTTAGAAACCTGTGTTTGCCTGAGCCATTCTGTATCTCACCTCTATTGTACATCAGTAGTATACAATGTTCCATTTGGGCCGTATTTAGGCGTAAATTAACAAAGCTATATAGTAGGTGCGCGGCGCACCTAATGTACACGAGAGACAAGGGGAGTTAATCGTGATCTTTCGTGTCGGTGACCCTGGAAGTGACCTGTTTATGTTTGGTGTGTCCTGACTTTGGAGGTCTTGGTGTACTTGCTCGATAGCGATAGGTTAGTAGATTATACAACATCAATGAAAAACGATCAATATAAAACAGAAAACAAAAGATATATTTTATTCTTTTATTATCTCAATAGGTGTATAACATACAGTGGATATTATATAACATTACAAAAATATATAGTTCAAGGATAACATTTATTTATAGCTATGTAGTTGGGTGTCTGCTTAGCGTTGTACCATAAATGAAGCATAAGGGTGAAACCGTTAGAGATCGTTGGTCAGTCTAAGCTGGTAGTGTAAAGAGTTAAATATCTAAAGGCGTAGTCGAGACGTTATCATCAGCTACCTTTCTTTTTATATAGAAATAGGAAAGTGCATTTCTTGTTTGACTGTAGGAAAATATAGAATTTTTCAAGACTTTGAAACCTACATTTTTCCCACCCTTGGCCTTTTGCGTGGCGAGAACCTCTAAAAACATATCTTTATCTAATTTGTTGTGTTGCTTACTTAGCCCTTTACAACTGATTTTATCGTAATCCCCACTGCAATGGTACGTCTTACTACATAAGCTAACAAGGGCTGTCCCTTCGTACTCTAGTTTAAAAAGCCCAGGTGTTCGTTTGGTGTATGCTTTAACACCCTTACAGTTTATACAGTCTGTCTTGCTAGTATGCTCATCGCAAAACTCAGCAGGAAACCAGTCTTTATATACGCTATTAAACTCATCCCGCAGACCTGACTTAACTATATCCTCCAACTTAGGTGCGCTTAAGGCTAAGTATAAACTATCAGTATCTGTTTCACATAACTGAAAGTTGGACCTATCTACAAACTTATCTAAGAACTCGAAATAAAAATCTAACATACGAAGTTTTGCATATTGATATACGAAGAAACCGATTTGTAGGGGTAAGTCCCAAACAGTTTTCTTTTTCGCCATCTCAATTTCAAAAAGATCCTCCCAAATTTCAGTCATTTTCTTAAACCGGGAATTATTTATCATTTTCGATATCTCATCCCCCTGAACGTACGAGACAGCGCTATGATTGGCCTTATTGGTTAGAGTCTTCCCGTAGGCTGAGTTTCCTAAGAGCTTCATCGTATCGCTTACTATAGATTGATTTTCGTCTAGATCACCAGCCCTCCTAGCATCAGAAACCATTTCGCCAAACTTTTTAAAACAACTAAACGGTTGATATTCTATCACTTGATAAATTTTTGTTACCTCCAATCCGTGGTCTAAATACCATTTTAACAGTGGTGTTGCCAACAAAATTTTTTCCCCGACATAACTACCGATTAGGTTGCGACGAGGGGTTGACAACAAGTTATGTTTGAGGGCATATTCACCCATAAACGGTCCAATATCATCACGTGTGACGTCAATATTTTTGAAAATTGGAGTCATCTCACTGAAATGTTCCTTCAGTCGGTCGGGAACGTGTAGATCACATTCCACTAAACCAAAACACGTCCCATCTGAAACAGAAGTCAGGATCTGTTTATCACTGAGAGGGAGCCCTTCTTTAGAGTAAGAGGGTCTAGCTCGAGGGATGGCTTTAGAAAGGAAAGCCCTAACGGTTGGGTCAGACTTTTTCAGAGCCTGCCACTCACATTCCCACATAACTTCTACTGGGACTTTGACCTCCTCGGTTAGGTAGGTATGTATCTCACATGTTTTTTCAAACAGCTCGAACAAGGGTTTATTATTAACAGGGTTTCTATCTTTATCTTTGGTGAGGGGACAGTCTTTGTGACCATGGTACAGACAACCATGAAAATTATAGCCTCTTCTATTGGATTTATCCCACCCATCCACAGGGATGTTTCTATCACCTAACCGAAACTCCCTCCCGTTAAACTGAGTTTTCAACTCCACCCCTTTTTGGTGGGCGACCCACGTTAGCCACTCTCTACTTTGTTGGACATAATAGTTATCTTTTTCGACCCTAAACCCGGTCTCCATTATTCTAATAATTGGGTAATCTGTTGGCATTGGGTTCATCAGAGCCCAAAGATACAAAGCGTTGGCATCGTAACCTTGGATGGATTTGACTACCTTTCCGCCCCTAATAAGCGTTTTGCCTACCTCGTGATACCTATGGAAAATTATAGAGGGACCCCGACGATATTATCTCTAATCATTGTGTGTAGACTCGCCTGTTTGCTCGAACATAAACTAAACATTACACCCCTATCAACGGTCTTAAAAAGATACTTTAAACAAACACCAGGAACCGAAATGGCGTCTTTAAAACAGTCCACACCCCGCTCCCCATAAAAGTGAACCTGCTGCTCCAAGGCTTCTAAGAATGGGACTACATCTTTGTTATTATACCACACCAAAAAGTCCCTAAGGGTGGTCATGTTATTGTCCTTCCAGACCTTTTTACACAGAGCGTACTCCTCCTTGGAAATGTTGGCATTTTTTAACGACGAATGAAATGCTTCGTGTGGGGGTAACTCCGTCTCATTCAGCTTGTTTAAATCCGTTATGTACTCGTAACAGAAAACACCCTTGGTCTCCTCTACTTTATAAGCTGCCAAGTACTTGCTATAACTAAAACCTGGCGCTAGATAATTTATAATATCTAGGAACTTTAGATTCTGTGTTGCAATACACATAAAGTTATTGTTTCTTTTAACTATAAACTTGAACGGTTTTGATACTTTGTAGTCTCCTTCAATTTTATCTTCCTCGTCTTCGATAACATCAGCTTCTTCTTCCTCCATACTATCTTCTTCTTCGCCCACTTGGACAGTGGCATCCATGAAGTGCTTTATTAAATAAGGTTTAATGACGTTGATGTCATATTTCCCCGAGTTAAAACCTATAACTGGAAGCTCTTTTAAATACTCATCAAACTTAGCTATTAGCTTGTCTTTATTCAGATCGTGGAGTTGAGTAAAAATACTTTCAAACCGATCTCGCAACAACGAGTATGCCTTACCAGCGATACCAGTGAGGTAATCAACCATCTGACTAACTAAAACCTGTGGGTCACCCTTCGTTATGAAGCATATTGGTCCCTCCCACCCGGGGACATTTGACGCTATAGATCAGGAGAGGGGGACGTGTTTAGCTACAAAGGTAGTCGAGTGCGTCTCTTTGGGAACATTCCTACTATCAAAGTAACATTCATAATCGAATGTCGCCCTGAATGGGTAAATAAAAGACTCTGGAGTACTTATCCCTTCAGCGCTGATCGCGTCCCATACACTTTCAGGTGAAGAGTAAACACCACCTTTATATGTCTCGACAGCCATATCCCCATTGCAAGTTTTTTCGTGCCTGTCCATACCCCCAAACTTTTTCCACAATTTCCCACATTTTCCACAAGAAAAGCTTTTACTAGCCCTAGAAAGATCGTTTATATAAAAGAAGTGGTTTTTGTAAAGTAAAAGACGAAGAGTTTCACTATAACTACTGCCGCTTCTCAGGACAATACGCAAGGCTTGCTCAGAATCAAACTCAAAAATATCTATATTTATTGCAAAGCAATTTTCTAAGAGAGGCATTTCAGCAAGAGTTACACCGGGAAAGTTACTTAACATTAGAGATGGGTTAAACTGTTTGAAAAGTAGGCTCGAAACCTTCCTAACATCTTTAACAGAGGTACCTCTATGGATAGCTAGACAACGGAAGAAGCAGAGATTATCATTGTAAACTTTAGAATTAGAGTCGGTTTGAAGGATATTAATACCGTGGTTCGAAACAATGTAGGGTGGGATATCTATCAGACACCCTATAGGATAATCTTGAAGTTTATAAATGTAAACACTCGTACTGACTAATGCTTCTAAGGTATATTTGGTTGTCTCCCTGTTTTTATTTGCATACCCTAATATATCACTTTCATTTAATCTATCAACAAATGTTTCAAAGTCATTTCTGTTGTTAACTAACAAGGGTTTGTCTAACCCTGTCGCGTTATTTGAGCTTGCGTGAAAGTAACGCAGCCCCTGTGTCTCTCTATGTCTTAAAACTAGATGATGACTATAATTCACCTTGAAACGCTTTTTCTGGCCTTGGAAGATTGGGGTTACAAGAGTCTTCCAATCTATAGGAGTATCAGGCTGATGAAATATAGTGTACGTGTCCATGTATTTGTTCCTACGTTCATGTGTTCTAATTGCTAACCAGTTGTTCTTATATATCTTCCTAATATCTTGAGGTAACTTATTTAAAGAGTCGGCTTCATTAATAAGTCTTGGTCTCTTTGAGGGCTCTTGAGTCGAACTCTTTTCTGCCCGCTTGCGTGAGGTTGTCGATACTTGTGGACGTGCTGGTGATGCAGGAACTACTGATACAAAAGATGCAGGATGCTCTGTCTTGATATGTTTGGCAAGATTGTCAGCTCTATTATAAACTCGTTCACAAACATCACATTTGTATTCCTGACACCCATGTACACTAGCAACGTGTCGTTTTACGATCCGGCTCCGGGTGAAAGTTTTGGAGCAGAGATGACAAGTGTTAGACATCTGTAGAAAAGAAATTGAAACATTACAACTAAAGAGTAAAGAACAGTAAACATTACAAGAAAAGAAAACAAGAAAAGTAAACAATGAGAACTATCGAAATTAATATTAAAGAACTAAGATCACACTTACTTTTTATGTGTCTGAAGGCACGAAACACATCCATCGTCAAGAACTGTAAGCGAAAGTCTGATTACAAGCTTCACAGATATATACACTTGAAACACCGGAAGTGTTACTAAAAATAGAACTGACCTGTGAGGCAATACCGGATGTGTTACTAAAAATAGTTTTTGACCGCTGACGCAATGCCCGTGGAGTTTCTAAAAAATAGATTTTGACGTATGATGGCAATTTTATGATTTTACCTCCTGACCTTTTTTGGTGACTACGCCCTGAATTCGACGAAAAGCGTAAATTTTCACGCTAGGCTTACCTAAAACTTTATTTTAGACATCCCCACACCAAAATTAACTTAAAAATCACTTTTGAAATTGTAACCCCCTTACCATTTTGAGGGTTACACCCCTGAAATCGATAAAAAATTGAAATATAACCTCAAGGCATACCCCAAACATAATATTTGACTAAATTACGATTTTTATCGATTCCATGGGCGTAACCCTCAAAAATGGTAAGGGGGTTACAATTTCAAAAGTGATTTTTAAGTAAATTTTTGGTGTGGGGGTGTCAAATATTATGTTTGGGGTATGCCTTGAGGTTATATTTCAATTTTTTATCGATTTCAGGGGTGTAACCCTCAAAAATGGTAAGGGGGGTTACAATTTCAAAAGTGATTTTTAAGTTAATTTTTGGTGTGGGGATGTCTAAAATAAAGTTTTAGGTAAGCCTAGCGTGAAAATTTACGCTTTTCGTCGAATTCAGGGGCGTAGTCACCAAAAAAGGTCAGGAGGTAAAATCATAAAATTGCCATCATACGTCAAAATCTATTTTTTAGAAACTCCACGGGCATTGCGTCAGCGGTCAAAAACTATTTTTAGTAACACATCCGGTATTGCCTCACAGGTCAGTTCTATTTTTAGTAACACTTCCGGTGTTTCAAGTGTATATATCTGTGAAGCTTGTAATCAGACTTTCGCTTACAGTTCTTGACGATGGATGTGTTTCGTGCCTTCAGACACATAAAAAGTAAGTGTGATCTTAGTTCTTTAATATTAATTTCGATAGTTCTCATTGTTTACTTTTCTTGTTTTCTTTTCTTGTAATGTTTACTGTTCTTTACTCTTTAGTTGTAATGTTTCAATTTCTTTTCTACAGATGTCTAACACTTGTCATCTCTGCTCCAAAACTTTCACCCTGAGCCGGATCGTAAAACGACACGTTGCTAGTGTACATGGGTGTCAGGAATACAAATGTGATGTTTGTGAACGAGTTTATAATAGAGCTGACAATCTTGCCAAACATATCAAGACAGAGCATCCTGCATCTTTTGTATCAGTAGTTCCTGCATCACCAGCACGTCCACAAGTATCGACAACCTCACGCAAGCGGGCAGAAAAGAGTTCGACTCAAGAGCCCTCAAAGAGACCAAGACTTATTAATGAAGCCGACTCTTTAAATAAGTTACCTCAAGATATTAGGAAGATATATAAGAACAACTGGTTAGCAATTAGAACACATGAACGTAGGAACAAATACATGGACACGTACACTATATTTCATCAGCCTGATACTCCTATAGATTGGAAGACTCTTGTAACCCCAATCTTCCAAGGCCAGAAAAAGCGTTTCAAGGTGAATTATAGTCATCATCTAGTTTTAAGACATAGAGAGACACAGGGGCTGCGTTACTTTCACGCAAGCTCAAATAACGCGACAGGGTTAGACAAACCCTTGTTAGTTAACAACAGAAATGACTTTGAAACATTTGTTGATAGATTAAATGAAAGTGATATATTAGGGTATGCAAATAAAAACAGGGAGACAACCAAATATACCTTAGAAGCATTAGTCAGTACGAGTGTTTACATTTATAAACTTCAAGATTATCCTATAGGGTGTCTGATAGATATCCCACCCTACATTGTTTCGAACCACGGTATTAATATCCTTCAAACCGACTCTAATTCCAAAGTTTACAATAATAATCTCTGCTTCTTCGTTGTCTAGCTATCCATAGAGGTACCTCTGTTAAAGATGTTAGGAAGGTTTCGAGCCTACTTTTCAAACAGTTTAACCCATCTCTAATGTTAAGTAACTTTCCCGGTGTAACTCTTGCTGAAATGCCTCTCTTAGAAAATTGCTTTGCAATAAATATAGATATTTTTGAGTTTGATTCTGAGCAAGCCTTGCGTATTGTCCTGAGAAGCGGCAGTAGTTATAGTGAAACTCTTCGTCTTTTACTTTACAAAAACCACTTCTTTTATATAAACGATCTTTCTAGGGCTAGTAAAAGCTTTTCTTGTGGAAAATGTGGGAAATTGTGGAAAAAGTTTGGGGGTATGGACAGGCACGAAAAAACTTGCAATGGGGATATGGCTGTCGAGACATATAAAGGTGGTGTTTACTCTTCACCTGAAAGTGTATGGGACGCGATCAGCGCTGAAGGGATAAGTACTCCAGAGTCTTTTATTTACCCATTCAGGGCGACATTCGATTATGAATGTTACTTTGATAGTAGGAATGTTCCCAAAGAGACGCACTCGACTACCTTTGTAGCTAAACACGTCCCCCTCTCCTGCTCTATAGCGTCAAATGTCCCCGGTGGGAGGGACCAATATGCTTCATAACAAAGGGTGACCCACAGGTTTTAGTTAGTCAGATGGTTGATTACCTCACTGGTATCGCTGGTAAGGCATACTCGTTGTTGCGAGATCGGTTTGAAAGTATTTTTACTCAACTCCACGATCTGAATAAAGACAAGCTAATAGCTAAGTTTGATGAGTATTTAAAAGAGCTTCCAGTTATAGGTTTTAACTCGGGGAAATATGACATCAACGTCATTAAACCTTATTTAATAAAGCACTTCATGGATGCCACTGTCCAAGTGGGCGAAGAAGAAGATAGTATGGAGGAAGAAGAAGCTGATGTTATCGAAGACGAGGAAGATAAAATTGAAGGAGACTACAAAGTATCAAAACCGTTCAAGTTTATAGTTAAAAGAAACAATAACTTTATGTGTATTGCAACACAGAATCTAAAGTTCCTAGATATTATAAATTATCTAGCGCCAGGTTTTAGTTATAGCAAGTACTTGGCAGCTTATAAAGTAGAGGAGACCAAGGGTGTTTTCTGTTACGAGTACATAACGGATTTAAACAAGCTGAATGAGACGGAGTTACCCCCACACGAAGCATTTCATTCGTCGTTAAAAAATGCCAACATTTCCAAGGAGGAGTACGCTCTGTGTAAAAAGGTCTGGAAGGACAATAACATGACCACCCTTAGGGACTTTTTGGTGTGGTATAATAACAAAGATGTAGTCCCATTCTTAGAAGCCTTGGAGCAGCAGGTTCACTTTTATGGGGAGCGGGGTGTGGACTGTTTTAAAGACGCCATTTCGGTTCCTGGTGTTTGTTTAAAGTATCTTTTTAAGACCGTTGATAGGGGTGTAATGTTTAGTTTATGTTCGAGCAAACAGGCGAGTCTACACACAATGATTAGAGATAATATCGTCGGGGGTCCCTCTATAATTTTCCATAGGTATCACGAGGTAGGCAAAACGCTTATTAGGGCGGAAAGGTAGTCAAATCCATCCAAGGTTACGATGCCAACGCTTTGTATCTTTGGGCTCTGATGAACCCAATGCCAACAGATTACCCAATTATTAGAAGAATGGAGACCGGGTTTAGGGTCGAAAAAGATAACTATTATGTCCAACAAAGTAGAGAGTGGCTAACGTGGGTCGCCCACCAAAAAGGGGTGGAGTTGAAAACTCAGTTTAACGGGAGGGAGTTTCGGTTAGGTGATAGAAACATCCCTGTGGATGGGTGGGATAAATCCAATAGAAGAGGCTATAATTTTCATGGTTGTCTGTACCATGGTCACAAAGACTATCCCCTCACCAAAGATAAAGATAGAAACCCTGTTAATAATAAACCCTTGTTCGAGCTGTTTGAAAAAACATGTGAGATACATACCTACCTAACCGAGGAGGTCAAAGCCCCAGTAGAAGTTATGTGGGAATGTGAGTGGCAGGCTCTGAAAAAGTCTGACCCAACCGTTAGGGCTTTCCTTTCTAAAGCCATCCCTCGAGCTAGACCCTCTTACTCTAAAGAAGGGCTCCCTTTCAGTGATAAACAGATCCTGACTTCTGTTTCAGATGGGACGTGTTTTGGTTTAGTGGAATGTGATCTACACGTTCCCGACCGACTGAAGGAACATTTCAGTGAGATGACTCCAATTTTCAAAAATATTGACGTCACACGTGATGATATTGGACCGTTTATGGGTGAATATGCCCTCAAACATAACTTGTTGTCAACCCCTCGTCGCAACCTAATCGGTAGTTATGTCGGGGAAAAAATTTTGTTGGCAACACCACTGTTAAAATGGTATTTAGACCACGGATTGGAGGTAACAAAAATTTATCAAGTGATAGAATATCAACCGTCTAGTTGTTTTAAAAAGTTTGGCGAAATGGTTTCTGATGCTAGGAGGGCTGGTGATCTAGACGAAAATCAATCTATAGTAAGCGATACGATGAAGCTCTTAGGAAACTCAGCCTACGGGAAGACTCTAACCAATAAGGCCAATCATAGCGCTGTCTCGTACGTTCAGGGGGATGAGATATCGAAAATGATAAATAATTCCCGGTTTAAGAAAATGACTGAAATTTGGGAGGATCTTTTTGAAATTGAGATGGCGAAAAAGAAAACTGTTTGGGACTTACCCCTACAAATCGGTTTCTTCGTATATCAATATGCAAAACTTCGTATGTTAGATTTTTATTTCGAGTTCTTAGATAAGTTTGTAGATAGGTCCAACTTTCAGTTATGTGAAACAGATACTGATAGTTTATACTTAGCCTTAAGCGCACCTAAGTTGGAGGATATAGTTAAGTCAGGTCTGCGGGATGAGTTTAATAGCGTATATAAAGACTGGTTTCCTGCTGAGTTTTGCGATGAGCATACTAGCAAGACAGACTGTATAAACTGTAAGGGTGTTAAAGCATACACCAAACGAACACCTGGGCTTTTTAAACTAGAGTACGAAGGGACAGCCCTTGTTAGCTTATGTAGTAAGACGTACCATTGCAGTGGGGATTACGATAAAATCAGTTGTAAAGGGCTAAGTAAGCAACACAACAAATTAGATAAAGATATGTTTTTAGAGGTTCTCGCCACGCAAAAGGCCAAGGGTGGGAAAAATGTAGGTTTCAAAGTCTTAAATAATTCTATATTTTCCTACAGTCAAACAAGAAATGCACTTTCCTATTTCTATATAAAAAGAAAGGTAGCTGATGATAACGTCTCGACTACGCCTTTAGATATTTAACTCTTTACACTACCAGCTTAGACTGACCAACGATCTCTAACTGTTTCACCCTTATGCTTCATTTATGTTACAACGCTAAGCAGACACCCAACTACATAGCTATAAATAAATGTTATCCTTGAACTATATATTTTTGTAATGTTATATAATATCCACTGTATGTTATACACCTATTGAGATAATAAAAGAATAAAATATATCTTTTGTTTTCTGTTTTATATTGATCGTTTTTCATTGATGTTGTATAATCTACTAACCTATCGCTATCGAGCAAGTACACCAAGACCTCCAAAGTCAGGACACACCAAACATAAACAGGTCACTTCCAGGGTCACCGACACGAAAGATCACGATTAACTCCCCTTGTCTCTCGTGTACATTAGGTGCGCCGCGCACCTACTATATAGCTTTGTTAATTTACGCCTAAATACGGCCCAAACGGAACATTGTATACTACTTACATCTTCCGTCTGAGGTTAAGAAAGTTCCTAAATATTTAAATTCATTTACCTGTTTTAATATTGCTCCACTTGTCTTTATTCTGCACTGCGGTGATGTCTTTTTCTTCGTTGTTACCATTACTTCTGTCTTTTTGCTATTAAGGCTGAGTCCTTTATTTTTGCTTTCTTTCACTATAATGTCCAACATTTCTTGTGACTCATTTTCACTCCAAGCGATTAGGACTGTATCATCAGCATACCTTAGATTATTTATATTACGACCTCCGATTGTTATTCCAGGCATGCCCCTTATGGATCTTAAAATAATCTCACTTCTTTCTTCTCCTCATCTTCTTCTTTCCTTTCTCATCTGCCTTTCAGCGTCGAGGGGAGATATAATTTGTGCGGTCTTTTTTTCTTCTTTTCGCCTCTTCTGCTGTTATGTTTCCTAGTGCTTCTAATATTCCATCGATCCATCTTTTTCGTGGTCAACCCTTGGGTCTGGTGTTCTCACAACGTTTGCTGGAGGCTCGTTGTGTTGTGTTTTGATCTTTCTGCCTTGTCACGCGGCCAAACCATTTTATCTGTTGTTTCTTTATATATTCTATGGCGGGGGCTATTCCTAGCCTTTTTCTCAGTTCTTCATTTATGATCTTATCTCTTAGACTGTTTCCTGTCATTCGTCTGACACATTTCATCTCTGTAGAGGTTATTGTCTTATTGTTCTTGCATCTAGGATCCAGGAATGGCATTGGTAGCACAACGTTGGGATGAAGATTGTATTGTATAGTGCTCGTTTTGCCTCCAGAGTTATTTCCTTGTTGGACAATAGTGGTGATAACTGTTCAATGATTTGACTAGCTTTGTGGCATCTTGATTCTATCTCTGCTGTTTGAGAATTATCGTTTGTCATTAGACTTCCTAGGTATTTAAATTCCTCTACTTGTTTTAGTTGTCTGCCTTCTATAGTTATGTTAATGTTCTGTTTCTCTTTTGCGACATTCATGACTTCCGTTTTGCTGGTGTTTATTTTCATGTTGTATTTTGTGCCTGTGTAGTTGAGTCTATTTAACTGTTCTTGTAGGTCTTCTATTTTTCCATATATTAGTGCCTGATCGTCAGCAAATAAAAGCTCGTTGATCTCCTCTGTCTGTCCTTTATGGGTTGTTTAACTTGCATATATAGTCTGTAAGTATAAAATATAGTATGTAATAAACAGTAAGGGGGGTAGAAATCAGCGTGATACACAACAGAAAGACGTTCCATTTATGAAAAGAGAACATCAAGAAAGCAAATATCCAGAGACACCATAGTAGACTGACAACAACACGCTTTTTCTGCGACACTTTAAAGGCACTAACAGCTAGAAAAGAAAAAAGAAGAAGAGAAAAAGAAGAAGTAGAAGAAGAACGAAGATTCGGTTAAATTTCCAGTTCAAAGTCTCCAAGCAGGAATCAGTAAACATCTAATTCCAGCAAATTCAATTAGTCACTGTTATTATGTACCTGACTTGCGTGAAAGATTTATGTTAGAAACTAGAGTTTTACATTTCACCTCCACCGTCTATTGTTAGCGCCAGACTGCATACGTCATTTCAGTCAAAACAGATGTAAATGTGTACCTAACTTGTACAAAATGTGTTTCCATTAACACATACACGAACCATTTACTGTGTTATATGAAAAGAATCATAAAAAGACAGAGATAAAAAGAATATGTTATGATGTCATGAATAGCCAGTATGTGATATTTTAGTGTGGACATTGTAGCCCCTCGACAACTCGTCCAATCGCATATACCCTGAGGGGAAAGACAACACAAAACGTAAACAAGAGGAGAGAATGCCGTAAGAAGCAAACTACTTATGTTTCAATATCTCAGGTCAAATTGAACAGAAATACTGTTACAGGAATGACGAACTAGACAAATTAAATATTTATATGTTGTTTATCATCATCATGTTCCTTCCAATGGTCATCGTCTCTACCATGGTGTTAGTCTCTCCCATGATGTTAGTCTCTCCCGTGGTGTTCGTCTCTCTCATGGTGTTAGTCTCTCCCATGGTGTTAGTCTCTCCTATGGATTTAGTCTCTCCCGTGGTGTTAGTCTCTCACATGGTGTCAGTCTATCCCATGGTGTTAGTCTCTCCCATGGTGTTAGTCTCTCCTATGGATTTAGTCTCTCCCGTGGTGTTAGTCTCTCCTATGGATTTAGTCTCTCCCGTGGTGTTAGTCTCTCCTATGGATTTAGTCTCTCCCGTGGTGTTAGTCTCTCCTATGGATTTAGTCTCTCCCATGGTGTTAGTCTCTCCTATGGATTTAGTCTCTCCCGTGATGTTAGTCTCTCCCATGGTGTTAGTCTCTCCCATGGAGTTAGTCTCTCCCATGGTGTCAGTCTCTCCAATGGTGTCAGTCTCACCCATGGTGTCAGTCTCTCGTGTGGTGTGAGTCTTCCCCATGATGTTAGTCTCTCCCATGGTGTTAGTCTCTCCCGTGGTGTTAGTCTTTCCCGTGGTGTTAGTCTCTCCCATGGTTTGAATCTCTTTAAACGTGTTAGTCTCTCCCATTTTATTAGTCTCTCCAATGGTGTTAGTCTCTCCCATGGTGTTAGTCTTTCCCATGGTATTAGTCTCTCCCGTGTGGTTAGACTCTCCCATGGTGTTAGTCTCTCCCATGATGTTAGTCTCTCCCGTGATGTTAGTCTCTCTCCAGGTATTGTCTGTTCCATGGTGTTAGTCTCTCCCTAGGTATTTGTCTCTGCCACGGTGTTAGTCTCTCCTATGGTGTTAGTCTCCCCCAAGGTATTAGTCTCTCCCATGGTGTGAGTCTCTCCCATGGTGTTAGTCTCTCCCATACTGTGAGTCTCTTCCAACATGTTAGTCTCTCCCATGGTGTTAGTCTCTCCCATGATGTTAATCTATCCCATGATATTAGTTTCTCCCATGGTGGGGGTTAAGGCAAAGAAATGCAAATGAATGCATAAAAATGCGAAGCTGCAGTAAAGCTGAATTCGAGGAAAAATTGAAAAAAAAAATAAATGGTATGTTAGAAGCTTTACGTGATTAATAGACGACACAGATTCGAACGACGTTTCGGCTCAATAGGCCTTCAGCAGGAACAAACAAACAACATACACACACAGATATGTGAATAAATAAAACTAATCCTACATAGCTAACTAGTAATGAAACATCAAAAACAAAATAATCGAAATATGTTGACTTCCCTGTGTGTCGTGGACAGTGGTCAGGCTGTGAAAGGAATTTCTCACGGGTGTAGCTGTAATTTATACCCTGTGGTCAGAGGTGAAGGGTTCTAAAAATACACGAATGGGGGGAACGCTATCTAGGTACGTCGACTACAAAGGCACAGGCAATATCTGAAAGTATCTAAGGGCCCATAAATACATGTATACACACACACAGATGCGTGTATACATATGTACACGTGCAAGAAGAAGTGCACATACTAATACATATCAACATACATTTGTCTTCCCATTTCAACTCCCCAGATCACAAGGGCAAAGATGACATCCGTGTCACTGGTATTGTCCTCTGTCACTCTGGCGACCGCAGCCGCTATACTTTGGAAAATCGCCTCGTAGTCCAGTATGGTTCGCTGACCCCACGAGGCATGAATGTATCACACTCATACACATAGTTTCCTTTCGGCTGCTCCTTCCCTCTTGCATAGCCCTCTCTACCACCCATGTGGTGGCTCTTTAGTCTATCTACTATGCCACGCTATTCTTAGTTCTTCTCCACTAGTCCCCGTTGAGGCACTTCGGTTTTCTCCTATATACCTTTTTTCTGCGCTACTTAGCCCTCATATGTTTTTATTGCACCACACCCTCATACATCTCACTCTTTCCGCCTTTTGAATACCTGTCATTCCACTGTTCTATTCTTTCTCCTTCGAGTTTGCACACTGACCCCGGTTTGAACCCTTCCACACATACGATTGTCCCCGTATGGACGTGCACATGCATGTATGTGTCCATAGGCACGGGTATTGGTATATATATGTATACGCATATACATGCATGTATATGTGCTCTTGCTTGTATGCATACACATGTATGTGTGTGGATATGTATGTGTATGTTGATATGTATTAGTATGTGCACTTCTTCTTGCACGTGTACATATGTATACACGCATCTGTGTGTGTGTATACATGTATTTATGGGCCCTTAGATACTTTCAGATATTGCCTGTGCCTTTGTAGTCGACGTACCTAGATAGCGTTCCCCCACTCGTGTATTTTTAGAACCCTTCACCTCTGACCACAGGGTATAAATTACAGCTACACCCGTGAGAAATTCCTTTCACAGCCTGACCACTGTCCACGACACACAGGGAAGTCAACATATTTCGATTATTTTGTTTTTGATGTTTCATTACTAGTTAGCTATATAGGATTAGTTTTATTTATTCACATATCTGTGTGTGTATGTTGTTTGTTTGTTCCTGCTGAAGGCCTATTGAGCCGAAACGTCGTTCGAATCTGTGTCGTCTATTAATCACGTAAAGCTTCTAACATACCATTTATTTTTTTTTTTCAATTTTTCCCCTTTCTCCCATGGTGTTAGTCTCTCCCCAGGTATTGTTTCTCCCATTGTGTTAGTCTCTACCCAGGTATTTGTCTCTCCCATGGTGTTAGTCTCTCCAATGGTGTTAGTCTTCCCCTAGGTATTAGTCTCTACCATGGTGAGAGTCTCTCCAATGGTGTTAGTCACTCCCATTGTATTAGTCTCTCCCATGGTGAGAGTCTCTCCAATGGTGTTAGTCACTCCCATGGTGTTAGTCTCTCCCATATGTGAGTCTCTTCCAACATGTTAGTCTCTCCCATGATGTTAGTCTCTACCATGGTGTTAATCTCTCCCATAGGGGTAGTAACTCACATGGAGTTAGTCTCTTTCATGCCGACAGTCTCTCCCAAGGTGTTATTCTCTCCATATTTAAACACACACATATATATATATATATATATATATATATATATATATATATATATATATATATATATATATATGTATATATATATGTGTATTTATGTAAATATATGTATACATTACATACTTATTATTTAGACCTATCTCTGTTTATTATTTAGACTTATATCCGTTTATTATTTAGTCCCTGTTAGTAATCTATCTTTATTATTTAGTCTAATCAAGTATAAAATTTATTATTTAAACGTATCTTTGTTTTTTTTAAATTTAACCTTCTTAATTAAAAATCATTGGATAGAGTAAACGAAAAGCATGTATGGGAGATACAACATATACAGTAAGCCGGTACTTAACTTACCCATGTAAATGTCTCAACATCAATAGAAAGTGCTCTTACAAAACAGCAGCAGGCTACATAGGGCACTTTGAAGTTTTAACAGGAACAACACGATGGAGGTGATAGATACTGAGAGAACGTTGAGGAGCGACATGATCGCCTGCGTCAATTGGCACACAACTTGATGATAATGATGATGATGATTATGATGATACTGGTGATGATGATATTGATAGTGGTGATGATGATGAGCGAATGTTTCCCAATAGAAACTGGGGTTAAACAAGGATGTATTTTATCGCCCTTGTTATTTGGAATTGTTATGGACTTCATAATGAAGAAATGCTGCACTGGTAATAAAGGCATCGAATGGATACAAGGAGACCATTTGGAGGACCTGGACTTTGCTGATGACATAGTTCTCATCAGCAATCAGATAAAAACGATGCAGGAAAACACAAATGAACTATCATCAATAGCCAGCAAAATTGGGCTTGAGGTCAATCATGAAAAGACTAAAGTCATGAAAAGTTTAATTCCAACAAGTGACAAAATATACATGGAAAACAAACCAGTAGAAGAGATCGATCACTTCATCTATCTTGGAAGTCACATTGATCGAGAAGGGGATACGAGCAAAGAAATTAGAATCAGACTGGCTAAAGCAGCAATGTCTTTCAGAAGCCTTGAAAAGTTGTGGAAATCAAAACTCATTAGCACAAACACAAAACTTAGGCTATTCAAATCAAATGTACTATCAACCCTTACGTATGCGTGTGAAAGCTGGAAAACAACAAGAGATATAGAAACAAAGTTGAACGCATTCGAAAATAAATGTCTAAGGAAAATACTTGGTATAGAATGGAACGAATTCAAAACAAACGAGGAAATTAGAGAAATCGCCAATCAACCACTAATATCTTCAGTAATAAAGAAAAGACGATGGTCATACGTTGGACATGTGATGAGAAGAGATAATAATCGAATAGCAAAGCAAGCCCTCATATGGGAAACAACAGGTAAAAGAAAAAGAGGAAGACCCAGGGAGACACTGAGAAGAACATTGATGAGAGAGGCAAGAGCAGCAGGAATCGGCTCCCTCAATGAGATAGAACTGCTTGCACAGAACAGAGACAGATGGCGAGATTTGATAAAATATCTTTAAAAGAAAACTGCTAGAACAAAAATTCATATAGGAGAAGGTGTATCTTGGTCTACGCCCTATGGGCCGGTTACGGCTCGAAAGGTCAATAGATAGATGATGATATTGATAGTGGTGATGATGTTATTGATAGTGGTGATGATGTTATTGATAGTGGTGATGATGATATTAATAGTGGTGATGATGTTATTGATAGTGGTTATGATGTTATTGATAGTGGTGATGATGATATTAATAGTGGTGATGATGTTATTGATAGTGGTGATGATGATATTGATAGTGGTGATGATGATATTGATAGTGGTGATGATGATATCGATAGTGGTGATGATGATATTGATAGTGGTGATGATGATATTGATAGTGGTGATGATGATATTGATAATGGTGATGATGATATTGATAGTGGTGATGATGTTATTGATAGTGGTGATGATGTTATTGATAGTGGTGATGATGATATTAATAGTGGTGATGATGATATTGATAGTGGTGATGATGTTATTGATAGTGGTGATGATGATATTGATAGTGGTGATGATGATATTGATAGTGGTGATGATGTTATTGATAGGTGTGATGATGTTATTGTTAGTGGTGATGATGTTATTGATAATGGTGATGATTATGATAATGATAATGGTGATGATAATATTGATAGTGGTGATGATGATATTGATAGTGGTGATGATGTTATTGATAGTGGTGATGATGTTATTGATAGTGGTGATGATGATATTAATAGTGGTGATGATGTTATTGATAGTGGTGATGATGATATTGATAGTGGTGATGATGATATTGATAGTGGTGATGATGATATCGATAGTGGTGATGATGATATTGATAGTGGTGATGATGATATTGATAGTGGTGATGATGATATTGATAGTGGTGATGATGATATTGATAGTGGTGATGATGATATTGATAGTGGTGATGATGATGATGGTGGTGATGATGTCATTGATAGTGGTGATGATGATGATAGTGGTGATGATGTTATTGATAGTGGTGATGATGAGGATAGTGGGGATTATGTTATTGATAGTGGTGATGATCATGATAGTGGTGATGATGTTATTGATAGTGGTGATGATCAGGATAGTTTTGATGATGTTATTGATAGTGGTGATGATGTTATTGATAGTTGTGATGATGATATTGATAGTGGTGATGATGATATTGATAGTGGTGATGATGATGATAGTGGGGATGATGTTACTGATAGTGGTGATGATGTTATTGATAGTGGTGATGAAGTTATTGATAGTGGTGATGATGATATTGATAGTTGTGATGATGATATTGATAGTTGTGATGATGATATTGATAGTGGTGATGATGATATTGATAGTGGTGATGATGATATTGATAGTGGTGATGCTGATATTGATAGTGGTGATGATGATATTGATAGTGGTGATGATTATGATAATGATTATGATAATGATAGTGATGATGATGATATTGATAGTGGTGATGATGATATTGATAGTGGTGATGATGATATTGATAGTGGTGATGATGATATTGATAGTGGTGATGATTATGATAATGATAGTGGTGATGATGATATTGATAGTGGGGATGATGATGTTGATAGTGGTCAAGATGATATTGATAGTGGTGATGATGATATTGATAGTGGTGATGATGATGATAATGATAGTGGTAATGATGATGATGATAGTGGTGATGATGATGATGATAATGATAGTGGTGATGATGTTATTGATAGTGGTGATGATGATGATGATAGTGGTGATGATGATGATGATAGTGGTGATGATGTTATTGTTAGTGGTGATGATGTTATTGATAGTTGTGATGATGATATTGATAATGGTGATGATGTTATTGATATTGGTGATTATGATATTGATAGTGGTTATGATGTTATTGATAGTGATGATAATGTTATTGATAGTGGTGATGATGATGATAGTGGGGATGATGTTATTGATAGGGGTGATGATGATGATGGGGATGATGTTATTGATAGTGGTGATGATGATGATAGTGGTGATGATGTCATTGCTAGTGGTGATGATGATGATAGTGGTGATGATGTTATTGATAGTGGTGATGATGAGGATAGTGGGGATTATGTTATTGATAGTGGTGATGATCATGATAGTGGTGATGATGTTATTGATAGTGGTGATGATCATGATAGTTTTGATGATGTTATTGATAGTGGTGATGATGTTATTGATAGTGGTGATGATGTTATTGATAGTTGTGATGATGATATTGATAGTGGTGATGATGATATTGATAGTGGTGATGATGATGATAGTGGGGATGATGTTACTGATAGTGGTGATGATGTTATTGATAGTGGTGATGATGTTATTGATAGTGGTGATGATGTTATTGATAGTTGTGATTATGATATTGATAGTGGTGATGATGTTATTGATATTGGTGATGATGTGATTGATAGTGGTGATGATGATATTGATAGTGGTGATGATGATATTGATAGTGGGGATGATGTTATTGATAGTGGTGATGATGTTATTGATAGTAGTGATGATGATGATAGTGGTGATGATGATAATGATAGTGGTGATGATGATATTGATAGTTTTGATTTTGTTAATGATAGTGGTGATGATGTTATTGATAGTGGTGATGATGTTATTGGTAGTGGTGATGATGTTATTGATAGTGGTGATGATGATATTGATAGTTGTGATGATGATATTGATAGTGGTGATGATATTATTGATAGTGGTGATGATGTTATTGATAGTGGTGATGATGATATTGATAGTGGTGATGATGATATTGATAGTGGTGATGATGATATTGATAGTGGTGATGATGATATTGATAGTGATGATGATGATATTGATAGTGGTGATGATGATATTGATAGATGTGATGATGATATTGATAGTGGTGATGATGTTATTGATAGTGGTGATTATGATCATAGTGGGGATGATGTTATTGATAGTGGTGATGATGTTATTGATAGTAGTGGTGATGATATTGATAGTGGTGATGATGATATTGATAGTTGTGATGATGTTATTGATAGTGGTGATGATGATGATAGTGGGGATGATGTTATTGATAGTGGTAATGATGTTATTGATAGTGGTGATGATGTTATTGATAGTGGTGATGATGCTATTGATAGAAGTGATGATGATGATGATGATAGTGGTGATGATGTTATTGATAGTGGTGATGATGTTATTGATAGTGGTGATGATGATGATGATAGTGGTGATGATGATGCTAGTTATGATGATGATGAATATGATGGTGGTGATGATGATGATAGTGTTGATGATGATGATGATGATAGCGGTGATTGTGATAATGATAGGGGTGATGCTGTTAATGATAGTGGTGATGATAATAATGATAATGGGGATCGTGATAAGGATAGCTGTGATGGTGATAAGGATAGTGGTGATGGTGATAATGATAGTGGTAATGGTGATGATGATAATGATAATGGGGATGGTGATAATGATTGTGGTGATAGTGGTGATAATGATAATGGTGATGATGATAATGATAGTGGTGATGATGATAATGATAATGGTGATGATGAAAATGAAAGCGATGATGATGATAATGGTGATGATGATAATGATAGCGATGATGATGATAATGATGGTGGTGATGATGATAATGACAGTGATGTAGATGATGATAATGATAGTGGTGATGGTGTTAATGATAGTGGTGATGATCATAATGATAGTGGTGATGGTGATTATGATAGTGGTTGTGATGATAATGATAGTGGTGATGATGATAATGATAGTGGTGATGGTGATACTGATAGTGGTGATGATGATAATAATAGTGGAGATGGTGATAATAATTGTGGTGATAATGATTATAAGGATAGTTGTGGTGGTGATAATGATAGTGGTGATGATGATGATTTATGATAATGGTGATGGTGATAATGATAGTGGTGATGGTGATGATAATTATATTTGTGATGGTGATAACGATAGTGGTGATGGTGATTATACCGATAGTAGTGGTGGTGATGATAATTATATTAGTGATTGTGATAATGATAGTGGTGATGGTGATTATACCGATAGTGGTGGTGGTGATGATAATTATATTAGTGATTGTGATAATGATAGTGGTGATGGTGATAATGATAGTGGTGATGGTGATGATAAATTATATTAGTTATTGTGATAATGATAGTGGTGATGGTGATAATGATAGTGGTGATGAAGATTATAATGATAGTGGTGGTGGTGATAATGATAGTAGCGATGATGATGATTACGATAGACGTGATGGTGATAATGATGGGATTGATGATGATGATAATGATAGTGGTAATGGTGATAATGATAGTGCTGATGGTGATAATGATAGTGGTGTGGTGATAATGATAGTGGTAATGGTGATAATGATAGTGATGATGGTGATAATGATAGTGGTGTGGTGATAATGATAGTGGTGATGATGATGATAATGATAGTGGTAATGGTGATAATGATATTGATGATGATGGTAATGATAGTGGTGATGGTGCTAATTAAAGTGGTGATGAATATGATAATGATAGTGATGATGCTGATGATGATGATAATAATAGTTATGATGATGATTTTAGTGATAGTTGTGATGGTGATAATGATAGTGGTGATAATGATAGTGGTGATGATGATGATAATGATATTGGTGATGATGATGATAATGATAGTGGTGATTATGATAATGATGATGGTGATGATTATGATAATGATGATGATGTAAGCAACGAAGAGCGTAATCCTTCTCCACTTCACCAAAAGCTTTGGAATATTTTGGTGAGATACAATCTTTGATTCACATATAGCGTAAAATTTGCATATAGCATCATCATCATCATCGAGTGCCCTCTCCGCATCGAAGGTTGGCTACCATGGAGCGCTATTCCACTCTGTCTCTTGCTTTGATGGTGCAGATTGCCATAGGCTGACTTGTCCATCTTTTGATGTTACTCGTCCATGTTAGTCTTGGTCTGCCTGTGCCTCTTTTACCTTGTATTTTTCCTTCTAATATTACTTTTATTAGACTGTTGTGTCATTTAACATGACCAAAAAATTTCATTTGTCTTGCACTAATTGTGTTTAGTAGTTCTTTTTTCATTTTTAGTTGTTTTAAAACTTCTTCGTTTGTTATATATATCACATAGCATAAAAGGCACAATAAAGACAAGTGGACCAATTTTAAAACAGGTAAATGAATTTAAATATCTGGGAATAATGTTAACCTCAGATGGCAGATGTATAACAGAGGTGAGATGCAGCATAGCTCAAGCAAAAAAAAGTGGAAAATAACGTGCAATCCATTTTAGACAATAGAAACAAGAAAAAGAGTTCTTAAATGTTATGGTGAGCCAGTCTTTACATTTGGATGTGAATCATGGACAATAGGACAACAGACAAGAAAAGCACTGGAGGCTGTAGAAATGTGGTTTTACAGAAGAATGTTAAGAATACCATGGACAGCTAAGAAGAGTAATGAAAACGTTCTGAAAGAGGCGAAAGCAAAAAGAGAGCTAATTTCCAATATTAGGAAGAAACAATCATCATTTTTTGGCCATGTAATGAAAAGGGAATAACTTTAAAGACATTGTAACAACGGGGGAAATTGATGGACGAAGAGATGGAAGCAAAGAGAAAAGATACCAGACAGCTCAAGAGAATGGCTTGGCAGAAGGTCAACCTCAGGAATGATAAATAACTGTCGAGATCGAAAGTTGTGGAGAGACATGATCACCTACGTCAGTAGGCTTGGCACTTGATGATGATGATGATAGCATAAAATATGACTTTTCCATGCTTTAAACCTTATACGACTGTGTCTACACTTTACAATAATAACGCTGAAAAGTCCAGGGCACCTATGGGAGACATGAATTCAGTAACTATAAGTTCTGTAACCGATAACAATGATTATAGCACTGAAAGCAATTGTGAAATCCTACACTGTAATTGTTGTTGTCATGAACACAAAAGAATACATTTACCGAAGCCAATGACGAGGGTTTTTATTTTCACGAGAGCTCTAGAAAGTTATTTAAATTAAAAATATTCTCAGCAACCAAATTAAAAATACATTTGGACTTCACATACTTACATTTATGTAACATTTATTGAAACGTTTCTGCATTAGCGGCACGATCTATTCAATGCATTTCACATTAACTAAAATGTGACTTGAAATAAAGAGCAAATGTTAAGTCGCACTAGACATGATGTAGTCCGTAAAGTATTTACTTTGCAAATAATCAAAATATTCTTCAGTCTTTGTACCAATGTAATTATATTGATGAAGATTGAAAAATCATTTTGATCACACAGGCAGGATTATAGCACAGTCTAAATTTATATCAGTTTAACTTTGCTCTATTTCAAATAAAATCGTTTAATCCTAGGTCTCATAGAGTACTTCCATAGAGTACAAGTAGGCTAAATGTTAGAATGTCTGGGAAAAGTTCATAGATTTGGTCTTTGAAAGTTTATTAACGGGAGATGATTCGTTGGAAAATGGATAAAGGAAAACAATCAAAGAAAGAAAATCTGCACACACACACACAAAAATTAAAATAATAAAGAAATACTTACAGTAAATGGGGGAGCCGCGATAGCTCAGTGGTTTGTGAACTGTACTACAAAGGACAAGAGGTTTGGTTCGATCCCAACCGACGGCTCCGGTTCACCCAGCCTTTAATGGGTATCGGATTTTTTTTTTCTGGGAAAGTAAAGCGGCACGGGCGTAATACCGACCACATTACCCTAAAAATTATGTGCCGAAGGTCTCTAAAATTTATGGTCACTAACACCATATTCCCTATACGCCACTTGGCGTGACGGGGGTACTTTACTATTTTTTTTTAATACTTACAAAAATTGAAGCACGATAGAAGTTAGTATTAACCAAACAAAAAAGTAAGTGATTATTATAAATAACAAACAGATAGAGGATTACAATTAACATATGTGGGATTTCTCAGAAGAATGTTGAAAGTTCCCTGGACAGTTAACAAGAAAAACGAGGATATTCTCAACAAGTAAAAGTAAACTAAAGTACCCCCGTCACGCCAAGTGGCGTGTAAGGAAATATAGTGTTAGTGACCCTATATTTTACAGACATTCAGCACATGATTTTTGGGGTAATGTGGTCAGTATTACGCCCGTGCCGCTTTACTTTCCCAGAAAAATTACGGTACCAATTTAAGGTTGGATGAACCCGGAAGCTGTCGATCAGGATCGAACCTGACCTCCTGTCCTTTGTAGTCCAGTTCACTAACCAGCGAGCTATCGTGGCTCCCTTCCATCCACGGTACGTGGTATCAATTCTGTTGTTGACTGTTTACAGTGCCATGACTCCATTTTACCCAGTATCTTCTCTCTTTGTCGTCCGTGAGCTCTCTTTCCCTGTATTTTGCCAGTTGTAACCAAGTATTCCAACTTTCCTCTTCTCATGATGTCCCCGAAAAATGTTGATTGTTTCAGTCTCATGTTTTTATGAGCTCCCTTTTTGTGTTGGCCTCTTTGAGAATTTCCTCATTGATCGTTTTAGCTGTCCGACATTCTTCTCATAAATCCCATCTCTGTGGCCTCTAATTGCCATTTAATTAATTTTTTTTGTCTACTGTACATGATTTGGTTCAATATGTCAAAATTAATTATATACAGCACCGATAAACATATATAAGTCGCACATAACACAACTTGGGAGCCGCGATAGCTCGATGGTTAGTGAACTGGACTACAAAGGACAAGAGGTTTGGTTCGATCCCAACCGACGGCTTCCGCGATAACCCAGCCTTAAATGGGTACCGGATTTTTATTCTGGGAAAGTAAAGCGGCACGGGCGTAATACCGACCATATTACCCCAAAAAACATGTGCCGAAGGTCTGTAAAATTTATGGTCAATAACACCATATTCCCTATACGCCACTTGACGTGACGGGGCTCTTTACTTTAATTACTACATAACACAACTAGGTATCAACAATAAACAACACCTCTACGACAACCTATTGTGGCACGAAGAATAGTCATCGGGCGACCGCAGAAGACCACCTAATTACCGTAATTGAAATGAGCAGTTAAAGATTTTGAGAATAAAACATTACTTTCTGGTTTAAGGAAAGTACCATTACATGATGTCTGTGGTAAATAAACTTCACTTAATGATGTCATTACACAAAATTAACGATGTCAGAATAAAACATCTTATAATGACAATAATACTTAAAGATCATGGCAAAAATTAACGTTAATCTGTTACCTACTTTCCGGAAAAATCGTAAAGATTCCAAAATGACTTGCCACAGAAGACGCTGTTAGTGTCAACCGGTTCGTGAAAGTAGACAGAATTCCTTTAACCAGTTCTCTAATATGAGGTCACAGAATGTCGAGTCGTCCCTCTGTTTTGTAAAACTTATCTTCCGTCTTATATGATTATGTCTAAAAATTAAGTAACTACATGCTTCCTTTTAGCGTCTAATATTTTTTAGCATTTCAGTGAAATACTAACAGCTACCACATTAATATGAGGCTGTTTGTTTGCAGGTGTGGTATGCTCTTAATCAATACCATCTCGTGAACTGGAGGGGCCATTTTAGTGGTGCCCCCATGCTACTCCATAAAGGTGCAACGCTAAGCACGAGAGAGCACCATCTCTGCTGGCAAACCCGAAATTATACCAAGGGAAGAACGAGGGTTTTTACAAAAAAATAAGTTTTATTTGAAACAAAGCCGCACAAGATAAGACAAATAAATAAAGAGAAATATGTAAATGATGAAACGTGGTTTTATTTTACTGCAAAATGTTATCAAATTAAATTAAAATGTCATTCAAATATTAAACATTGCAATTTTAAGTTTAAAAAAAAAGTATAGATCAAATGATCAAGATGATTGCATCGGCTATTCGTTAAATATGAGAGCATCGATTAACTTCTTGAGTTCTTGACTTCTATGAGCAGTTCACTGAATTGTTTACTTCATGGAGAAGTTTTCTAAGGTTTTACTTCTGTGAGAATGAGTTATTTTTGAAGCAGCATATTTTACACATTAAACATTAAATGTAGTCTTTATTACATTCAAGTACCAAACACTAAATGAAAAAGAAATGTAGACTTAGTTACATTTAAGTACCTCAAACTCAAAGAAAATGAAATGTAGTCTTTGTTACATTTAAGTACCTCAAACTCAAAGAAAATGAAATGTAGTCTTTGTTACATTTAAGTACCTCAAACTCAAAGAAAATGAAATGTAGTCTTTGTTACATTTAAGTACCTCAAACTCAAAGAAAATGAAATGTAGTCTTTGTTACATTTAAGTACCTCAGACTAAAGGAAAATGAAATGTAGTCTTTGTTACATTTAAGAACCTCGGACTCAAAGAAAATGAAATGTAGTCTTTGTTACATTTAAGTACCTCAAACTCAAAGAAAATGAAATGTAGTCTTTGTTACATTTAAGTACCTCAAACTCAAAGAAAATGAAATGTAGTCTTTGTTACATTTAAATACCTCAAACTCAAGGAAAATGAAATGTAGTCTTTGTTACATTTAAGTACCTCAGACTAAAGGAAAATGAAATGTAGTCTTTGTTACATTTAAGTACCTCAGACTAAAGGAAAATGAAATGTAGTCTTTGTTACATTTAAGAACCTCGGACTCAAAGAAAATGAAATGTAGTCTTTGTTACATTTAAGTACCTCAGACTAAAGGAAAATGAAATGTAGTCTTTGTTACATTTAAGTACCTCAGATTAAAGGAAAATGAAATGTAGTCTTTGTTACATTTAAGTACCTCAGACTAAAGGAAAATGAAATGTAGTCTTTGTTACATTTAAGAACCTCGGACTCAAAGAAAATGAAATGTAGTCTTTGTTACATTTAAGTACCTCAGACTAAAAGAAAATAAAATGTAGTCTTTGTTTCCTTCAGTCTCCATAGTAATCAACACTCTCCCCACCCGAAGCCCACAAAACAAAAAACCGAATAAAAACACTTCTAACAGGCAGATACCGGATTGTATTGCAAAATACCTTTAATCACTTCAGCGTTCTGTATTGCTTTATTTGTGTTCAGTTTTCGTTACATTCTTTACTGATTCATTTAGTTAAGGTCTCAATCTGAATAGTTAGAAAGAAAACAGAAGCTGTGGTCGTATCAAAGAAACAATCATCACCATCATGCAGCATAAAAATAAACAGGACAAATCTGAAACAAGTGCAACGCGTCAAATACTTGGGCACAATAATAACATCAGATGGAAGATGCCCCACGGGAATAAAAAGCAGTATAGCTCAGGCCAAAATAACACTTCAGAAAATGAAAAACGTCTATCCAACAAGTCTATGACAATAGAAGTGAGGAAGAGAGTTCATTGGTGGTATATAGAGCCAATTCTGACCTATGGGAGCAAAGCATAGACAGTAGACAAACAAATGAAAAGACGATTGGAGGCCACAGAGATGGGATTTCTCTAAAGAATGTTGAGAGTTGTTCCCTGGACAGCTAAAAAGACCAGCGAGAACATTCTCAAAGAGCCAAACACAAAAAGGGAACTCCTAGAAAAACATAAGAAAGAAAAAATCAACATTTTCCTGGCACATCATGAGAAGAGGAAATCTGGAATTCTTGGTTACAACTGGCAAAATAAAAGAAAAGAAATATGGCGGACGACAAAGAGAGAAGATACTAGATGGCTTGGTGTCATGGCATGGAAAACAGTCAACAACAGAACTGATACTATGCAAGGTAGATTAACAATGTTTGAACGACATGTTCGCCTACGTGAACTGATATGGCACATGTGAGTGATGATGATACACACACATATATATAATATATTGTTTTATATTAATATCATCATCAAGTACCGGGCCTGCTGGCGTAGGTGGTCATGTCTCTCCACAACTTTCGATCTCGACAGTTATTTATCATTTCTGTTGTTGACCTTCTGCCAAGCCATACTCTTAAGCTGTCTGTTATTTTTTTTCTCTTTGCTTCCCTCTATCTCTTCGTCCCTCAATTTTCCCAGTTGTTACAATATATTCCAGTTGTTCTCTCCTCATTGCATGGCCAAAAAATGATGATTGTTTCTTCCTAATATTGGAAATTAGCTCTCTTTTTGCTTTGACCTCTCTCAGAACATCTTCATTACTCTTTTAGCTGTCCATCGTACTCTCAACATTCTTCTTATATATATATATCATCATCATCATCATCATCATCATCATCGAGTGCCGTCTCCGCATTGAAGGTTGGCTACCATGGAGCGCCATTCTGCTCTGTCTCCTGCTTTGATGGTGCAGGTTGTCATAGGCTGGTTTGTCCATCTTTTGATGTTACTCGTCCATGTTAGTCTTGGTCTGTCACTGCCTCTTTTACCTTGTATTTTCCCTTCCAAAATTACTTTTAGTTGGCTTTTGTGTATTTAACATGCTCCAAACATCTCATTTGTCTTGTTTGAATTGTGTTTAGTAGTTCTCTTTTCATTTTCAGTTGTTTTAAGACTTCGTTGTTTGTCAAAAGAAATAGGAGACCCTAGGATCCCATCCATCGATGTCCTCGTTACAGCGGTGGCCATCACATGACTTGCGCAAGGTGATACCTTTACCGTCTGCTACAGCTAGAGAACTAAGGAAAAGTAACATCCAAAACTAATACGCTATGCAGTTCAAAAAGCGTGCAAATAGTTCTTAAAAGAGAGGCGTTACAGACCAAATCACGCATGCGGAAGCGGAGATGCAAGATCTGCCCTTTCTGTAGAGTTTATTATGACTATGACAGAGAATATTAGGCGATTGGATATCGTGCTGGTCAAATCAGTATGCATCTTATTTGGGCTCTAGAATTGCAGCACTGCATCTAAATAGACAGCTACAAATCTATTTATATAGAGCGGAGTAGGGAGAGCGTAGATAGAGCTAGGAAGCAGATTGCTAGGGAAGAACTGAAACAACGGACGTAATTTTTGTTGATTCTGTTGTGTCTGCATTTGGACAGGGTTCCTAATGTTTCTGAAATACAGATCAGTTCAAGGCACTTGTTTTATAGCCTTATCACTACCTCGTTATTTTTCTTTCTTCCTTTTTTCGTTCGCCAGATGTCACCTTTGGCGAATTCCCTCAAATCTATGAACTGAATTGTGGGTGTTAAAGTTTTTCCTTGGCAGCCGCGTGCACAGGGTTCCCTCGCCGTACAGGCAGATAATTCAGACTTCAGATGTACTCATGTTTATTTTCCCTCGACGAGTAATTACGTTGAGCTATCAATGCTATGCTTGGACCCTAGATGCAAGAACAATAAGTAAAATAACTCTCTATCATTAGAATGTTGAAAGTTCCCTGGACAGATAAAAAGACCAATGAGGAAGTTCTCAAGGAGGCCAACACAAAAAGGGAGCTGTTAAAAAACATCAGAAAGAAGCAATCAACATTTTTCGGGCACATCATGAGAAGAGGAAAGTTGGAATACTTGGTTACAACTGGCAAAATAAAAGGAAAAAGAGATCGCGGACGACAAAGAGAGAAAATACTGGATAGCTTGGTGTCATGGCATGGAAAACAGTCAACAACAGAACTGATACGATGCACTGTGGATAGAAGATTGTGGAGGGACATGATCACCTACGCCAACCGGTAAGGCACATGATGATGATGATTATTATTATTAGGGGGCCTCGATAGCCTAGTTAGGAAAACCACTCGACTGGACTACCGACGTTCGGACAACCCGTGTTCGATTCCCGCTGGGAGCAGTGCGAGTTGTATTCGTGGTTGGAAAAAAAAAATATATATATATATACCCCCAGGGTCGACCCAGCCGTTGGCAGAAATAGGTACCAAGGTATTACCCTGGGAAGGTGAGGAATGTTGCCTCACATTGTGAGTTTCGATACTTGAGGCGACACTATCCAGAAATCTCCGAACATTTCTGGCGGCCGAGCATATATGGGTGGAACCTCGACTCGCGTGCTAAGACGCCGGTTCAAGTCTTGTCATCATAATCATCATCAAGTACCGGGCCAGCTGGCCTAGGCGATCATGTATCTCCATAACCTTCGATCTAGGCAGCTATTTATCATTTCTGTTGTTGAACAAGCCATTCTCTTAAGCTTTCTGTTATCTTTTCTCTTTGCTTCCCTCTATTTCTTCGTCCCTCAATTTTTCCAGTTGTTACAATATATTCCAGTTGTTCTCTTCTCATTACATGGCCAAAAAATGATGATTGTTTCTTCCTAATATTGGAAATTAGCTCTCTTTTTGCTTTGACCTCTCTCAGAACATCTTCATTACTCTTCTTAGCTGTTCATGGTATTCTCAACATTCTTCTGTAAAACTACACTTCTACAGACTCCAGTGATTTGCTTGCCTGTTGTCCTATTGTCCATGATTCGCATCCATATGTTAAGACTGGTTCTACGTAACATTTAAGAACTCTTTTTCTTGTTTCTATTGTCAAAAATGGATTGCATAGTATCTTCTTCATTTATTGGAAAGCTGCTTTTGCCTGAGCCATTCTGCATCTCATCTCTTTTGTACATCTTCCGTCTGAGGTTAACAAAGTTCCCAAATATTTAAATTCATTTACCTGTTTTAATATTGTTTCACTTGTCCTTATTTTGCACTGAGGTGATGTCTTTTTCTTTGTTGTTACCATTACCTCTGTCTGTTTGCTATTAAGGCTGAGTATTTTTGCTATCTTTCACTATAATGTCCAACATTTCTTTAACTCATTTTCCCTCTTAGCGATTAATACTGTATCATTAGCATACCTTAGATTATTTATATTATGACCTCCAATTGTTATTCTAGGCATGCCCCTTATGGATCTTAAAATAATCTCACTATAAATATTAAACAAATCTGGTGACAGCACATAACCTTGTCTAACACCCTGTTTTATTTGTTGAAACATTCCCAATTGGTTTCCAGTTCTTATGGCCGCTGTTTGTTGCCAGTACAATCATTTGTTTAATCATTTGTTTTCTTTTCTTTCCATCCAATTCTACCTATTCTTCTATATATCCACATTTCAAAGGCTTCAATTCTCTGTTCTGTTTTCTTGTCTAATGTCCGTGTTTCTGCACCATATAGGAATGTTGAGAAGATTTATAACATGCTATCCTTAGTTTTAGCCCTGGTGTTATTTGTTTAGATGTTAGTATGTGCTTCATGACATTAAAATTACTTTTTGCCATTCCTATTTTTTTGTTTATTTCAGTTGTACATTTTCCATCACTGGTTATAGTATGTCCAAGGTAGTTGTAGTTCTGAACTGTCTCCAGGTCTATTCCTTCACTGGTTATAGTATGTCCAAAGTAGTTGTAGTTCTGAACTGTCTCCAGGTCTATTCCATCACTGGTTATAGTATGTCCAAGGTAGTTGTAGTTCTGAACTGTCTCCAGGTCTATTCCATCACTGGTTATAGTATGTCCAAGGTAGTTGTAGTTCTGAACTGTCTCCAGGTCTATAATTTCTCCTTTTTTTCAATACCCCATCACTCTTTCCACACAACTTGTCGTAAAGATAGGCTGCAACAACAGCAGCTGTCATGTAGAAACAACAGCAGCTGTGCTGTAGAAACAGCATCGGTGCTGTAGAAACAACATCAGCTGTGTGCAGAAACAACAGCAGCTGTATTGTAGAAACAACGTAGGCTGTGCTGTAGAATCAACAGCAGCTGTGCTGAAGAAACAACAACAGCTGTGCTATAGAAAAAACGTAAGTTGTGGTGTAGAAACAACAGCAGCAGTGCTGTAGAAACAACGTCGGCTGTGCTGTAGAAACAATAGTAACTGTGCTGTAGAAACAACAGCAGCAGTGCTGTAGAAACAACGTCGGCTGTGCTGTAGAAACAACAGCAGCAGTGCTGTAGAAACAACAGCAGCAGTGCTGTAGAAACAACGTCGGTTGTGCTGTAGAATCAATAGTAGCTGTGCTGTAGAAACAACAGCATCAGTGCTGTAGAAACAATGGTAGCTGTGCTGTAGAAACAACAGCATCAGTGCTGTAGAAACAACGTCGGCTGTGCTGTAGAAACAACAGCAGCAGTGCTGTAGAAACAACTTCGGCTGTGCTGTAGAAACAACAGCAGCAGTGCTGTAGAAACAACGTCGGCTGTGCTGTAGAAACAATAGTAGCTATGCTATAGAAACAACAGCAGCAGTGCTGTAGAAACAACGTCGGCTGTGCTGTAGAAACAATAGTAGTTGTGCTGTAGAAACAACAGCAGCAGTGCTGTAGAAACAACGTCGGCTGTGCTGTAGAAACAATGGTAGCTGTGCTGTAGAAACAACAGCAGCAGTGCTGTAGAAACAACGTCGGCTGTGCTGTAGAAAAAATAGTAACTGTGCTGTAGAAACAACAGCAGCAGTGCTGTAGAAACAACGTCGGCTGTGCTGTAGAAACAACAGCAGCAGTGCTGTAGAAACAACAGCAGCAGTGCTGTAGAAACAACGTCGGTTGTGCTGTAGAAACAATAGTAGCTGTGCTGTAGAAACAACAGCAGCTGTGCTGTAGAAACAATGGTAGCTGTGCTGTAGAAACAACAGCATAAGTGCTGTAGAAACAACGTCGGCTGTGCTGTAGAAACAACAGCAGCAGTGCTGTAGAAACAACGTCGGCTGTGCTGTAGAAACAACAGCAGCAGTGCTGTAGAAACAACGTCAGCTGTGCTGTAGAAACAATAGTAGCTATGCTATAGAAACAACAGCAGCAGTGCTGTAGAAACAACGTCGGCTGTGCTGTAGAAACAATAGTAGCTGTGCTGTAGAAACAACAGCAGCAGTGCTGTAGAAACAACGTCGGCTGTGCTGTAGAAACAATGGTAGCTGTGCTGTAGAAACAACAGCAGCAGTGCTGTAGAAACAACGTCGGCTGTGCTGTAGAAACAATAGTAACTGTGCTGTAGAAACAACAGCAGCAGTGCTGTAGAAACAACGTCGGCTGTGCTGTAGAAACAACAGCAGCAGTGCTGTAGAAACAACAGCAGCAGTGCTGTAGAAACAACGTCGGTTGTGCTGTAGAAACAACAGCAGCAGTGCTGTAGAAACAACGGCAGCAGTGCTGTAGAAACAATGGTAGCTGTGCTGTAGAAACAACAGCAGCAGTGCTGTAGAAACAACATCAGCTGTGTGCAGAAACAACAGCAGCTGTATTGTAGAAACAACGTAGGCTGTGCTGTAGAATCAACAGCAGCTGTGCTGAAGAAACAACAACAGCTGTGCTATAGAAAAAACGTAAGTTGTGGTGTAGAAACAACAGCAGCAGTGCTGTAGAAACAACGTCGGCTGTGCTGTAGAAACAATAGTAGCTGTGCTGTAGAAACAACAGCAGCAGTGCTGTAGAAACAACGTCGGCTGTGCTGTAGAAACAATGGTAGCTGTGCTGTAGAAACAACAGCAGCAGTGCTGTAGAAACAACGTCGGCTGTGCTGTAGAAACAATAGTAACTGTGCTGTAGAAACAACAGCAGCAGTGCTGTAGAAACAACGTCGGCTGTGCTGTAGAAACAACAGCAGCAGTGCTGTAGAAACAACAGCAGCAGTGCTGTAGAAACAACGTCGGTTGTGCTGTAGAATCAATAGTAGCTGTGCTGTAGAAACAACAGCATCAGTGCTGTAGAAACAATGGTAGCTGTGCTGTAGAAACAACAGCATCAGTGCTGTAGAAACAACGTCGGCTGTGCTGTAGAAACAACAGCAGCAGTGCTGTAGAAACAACGTCGGCTGTGCTGTAGAAACAACAGCAGCAGTGCTGTAGAAACAACGTCGGCTGTGCTGTAGAAACAATAGTAGCTATGCTATAGAAACAACAGCAGCAGTGCTGTAGAAACAACGTCGGCTGTGCTGTAGAAACAATAGTAGTTGTGCTGTAGAAACAACAGCAGCAGTGCTGTAGAAACAACGTCGGCTGTGCTGTAGAAACAATGGTAGCTGTGCTGTAGAAACAACAGCAGCAGTGCTGTAGAAACAACGTCGGCTGTGCTGTAGAAACAATAGTAACTGTGCTGTAGAAACAACAGCAGCAGTGCTGTAGAAACAACGTCGGCTGTGCTGTAGAAACAACAGCAGCAGTGCTGTAGAAACAACAGCAGCAGTGCTGTAGAAACAACGTCGGTTGTGCTGTAGAAACAATAGTAGCTGTGCTGTAGAAACAACAGCAGCTGTGCTGTAGAAACAATGGTAGCTGTGCTGTAGAAACAACAGCATAAGTGCTGTAGAAACAACGTCGGCTGTGCTGTAGAAACAACAGCAGCAGTGCTGTAGAAACAACGTCGGCTGTGCTGTAGAAACAACAGCAGCAGTGCTGTAGAAACAACGTCAGCTGTGCTGTAGAAACAATAGTAGCTATGCTATAGAAACAACAGCAGCAGTGCTGTAGAAACAACGTCGGCTGTGCTGTAGAAACAATAGTAGCTGTGCTGTAGAAACAACAGCAGCAGTGCTGTAGAAACAACGTCGGCTGTGCTGTAGAAACAATGGTAGCTGTGCTGTAGAAACAACAGCAGCAGTGCTGTAGAAACAACGTCGGCTGTGCTGTAGAAACAATAGTAACTGTGCTGTAGAAACAACAGCAGCAGTGCTGTAGAAACAACGTCGGCTGTGCTGTAGAAACAACAGCAGCAGTGCTGTAGAAACAACAGCAGCAGTGCTGTAGAAACAACGTCGGTTGTGCTGTAGAAACAACAGCAGCAGTGCTGTAGAAACAACAGCAGCTGTGCTGTAGAAACAATGGTAGCTGTGCTGTAGAAACAACAGCAGCAGTGCTGTAGAAACAACAGTAGCTGTGCTGTAGAAACAACAACAGCTGTGCTGTAGAAACAACATCAGCAGTGCTGTAGAAACAACAGCAGCTGTTCTGTAGAAACAACAGCAGCTGTGCTGTAGAAACAACAGTAGCTGTGATGTAGAAACAACAGCAGCTGTGCTGTAGAAACAACAGTAGATGTGCTGTAGAAACAACAACAACTGTGCTGTAGAAACAACAGCAGCAGTGCTGTAGAATCAACAGCAGCTGTTCTGTAGAAACAACAACAGCTGTGCTGTAGAAACAACGGCAGCAGTGCTGTAGAAACAACAGTAGCTGTGCTGTAGAAACAACAACAGCAGTGCTGTAGAAACAACAGTAGCTGTGCTGTAGAAACAACAACAACTGTGCTGTAGAAACAACAACAGCTGTGCTGTAGAAACAACAGCAGCAGTGCTGTAGAATCAACAGGAGCTGTGCCTGCGTCTCGTATGTCGATGATTCCCACGTTAAGTACAATCTGCCGACTACAACAAACCCAAGCAGATGGATACCTTAATGTGTTTATGTGCTGGACATGGTTCATTTCTTGGTGTTTTTCCGTGAAGCCATGTCTCATATCCTGATGTTTTTCTGTGCTAGCCATGGCTAATATCTTTATGTGTTTCTGTGCTAGTCATGGCTCATATCTTAGCTTGTGTGTGTGTATGTGTGCTGGTCATGGTTCATATCTTGGTGTGTGTCATGTTAGTCATATCTCATATCTTGGTGTGTCCGTGTTAATCATGTCTCATATCTTTGTGTGTGCATGTCTATGTTGGTCATATCTCATATCTTTGTGTGTATGTCTATGTTAGGCATGTGTCATATCTTTGTGTGTGCATGTCTATGTCAGTCATATCTCATATCTTTATATGCATGTTTATGTTAGTCATGTGTCATATATCTTAATGTGTGTTAGTGTTAATCATGCCTCGTATCGCTGTGTGCATGTCTGTGTTAGTCACCTCTAATGACTCGGGCAGATGGTGTTCGTAAACCTGGGAGGGCCAACCATCTAAGGGCAGAATCCCCCTACAGAAAAGATCGTCTGCTGCCTTGCAGGAAGATTGGGGACAATCAAAGGCTAAGGAATGCAAACCTGAATAAAATGCTATCTGAAATCGGATGCAATGGGCCACTGGCGCAGAACACAGTGCAACGTTTTAACGGGTGTTCAATCAGAGTGGATCTGGCAGACTCTAATTGTGATGTTCTGTCTGTGGGGGCGATCAACACACTTAACCTAACAGCTGCCTTCATGTGAGGGTCTGGAATCCTACTCTGATTGAGTCCTGATCGCAGAGAGAGAGAGACATTCTAGCACTTACCCTTCCTTCACCCACAGCCATTGTCAACTGATGCTGTTGTAGCGTTACTATGATGTTGTCAGGCTATATTAACCTGAGTCTACCGATGACTCTCCCTAGAACTCCTCTTACAATATATATTGTGATGGTTTAGAAATCTTTGTCGTCTTCTTCTTCGACAAAAATTAATTTCGTTGTCAATTCTTTCCACAATATTACTCTTCATTTTTCATTTAACATTTCTCTGGTTGTGTTTATATGCAAAGGGAAGGAACTCGGTAAATACTAACTACATAAATACATTTCGTCAATTGCTTCCCTTACATCAAATGTTGCTGAACATGTCCAGTCGTAATTTCATCAATTTAGCTAATTACGCCTTCTTTCTGAAAGTGGATCTAATGTCCAGCTCGTTCACTGCCCAGACAGAAGAGAGGAGAGTTCAAAAGGCTGCATGAGTAAACCAGCACAGAATATCCGGAGAGAGAGAGAGACCCTAAAGCGGGCTGTGGTCTATTAGTCATCTTCTGGTGTCACTTTCACTTTTTGATTCCGAACGTAAAGACCTCTTTCAGAACGCTTCAAAGCGGAGCCGAGAGAGGTCTTCTGACTAATAGACAGAGCTGTATCTATTGTTGCTATATGTAAATAATTGATGCAGGAAGGGAAGCAACTGTAAATGCTTGTTCTATTCTCGGTAAGTCAATTAGAGTTAGTCGAAGCCCCGGTATCACTGCAAACGAATGAAAATCCATAATTGCTCAACCGCCCGTGCCAGTGGAATCTACCGAATTAAAACTAATCTCATTGAAGGATCCAAAAAAATAAAGGCAGCTGCAATCCCCATCACAGCAGCTACAGCACACGCCAAAAGACATAAGGCCAAGTGGCACCGAAAGTGAACGCAGTTGAACTGTCCTTCGTCATACGATATCATCATTCATCGTAAGCAATCGGAATATCGAAACAGCATCCAGTAAGTATATGTATACAGTGTATGATTGACAGGAAATATGTGCAATCTCATTAATAATTGAATGACACAGTAAGTGTATGATTGACAGGAAATATGTGCAATCTCATTAATAATTGAATGACACAGTAAGTGTATGATTGACAGGAAATATGTGCAATCTCATTAATAATTGAATGACACAGTAAGTGTATGATAGATAGGAAATATGTGCAATCTCATTAATAATTGAATGACACAGTAAGTGTATGATTGACAGGAAATATGTGCAATCTCATTAATAATTGAATGACACAGTAAGTGTATGATAGATAGGAAATATGTGCAATCTCATTAATAATTGAATGACACAGTAAGTGTATGATTGACAGGAAATATGCGCAATCTCATTAATAATTGAATGACACAGTAAGTGTATGATTGACAGGAAATATGTGCAATCTCATTAATAATTGAATGACACAGTAAGTGTATGATAGATAGGAAATATGTGCAATCTCATTAATAATTGAATGACACAGTAAGTGTATGATTGACAGGAAATATGCGCAATCTCATTAATAATTGAATGACACAGTAAATGTATGATTGACAGGAAATATGTGCAATCTCATTAATAATTGAATGACACAGTAAGTGTATGATTGACAACATTAATAATTGAATGACACAGTAAGTGTATGATTGACAACATTAATAATTGAATGCCACAGTAAGTGTATGATTGACAACATTAATAATTGAATGCCACAGTAAGTGTATGATTGACAACATTAATAATTGAATGACACAGCAAGTGTATGATTGACAACATTGATAATTGATGGGGAGGTATCTATGTCAAACTGTAATAGGAAACTCTGAATACAGAGCTTCGCAACAGAAAGCAATCTGATCATCAGAAGTGGGCCCATCGAGCACAAGTTTCTGCCCTTGAGCTACTTTACAACCTAAGTAAGGTGGGCCCGCCCGGATCATGACTCCAAAGCGATGACCTTCTGTTGCATTGTGCTCTAGAGCTTACATTATATCCGCGGGAGGTCTCTAGGGTTAAAGTGTATAAAATAATAACACAATATTTAATGATTGATTGGCTGATTGATTGGTTGAATGATTGTCCATTTGTCAGCATGTTCTATTGACGATCTCACTTTCAACGGATGATTTGTTCTCGAACTTGAGCTGCAGCACGAAGATACCGTAGGTCAAGATAGTACCTCCAACCTGCAGAGTTATCGCCCATTAAAATAAATAAATGTTAAATAATATCTATCTATCTATCTATCTATCTATCTATCTATCTATCTATCTATCTATCTATCTATCTATCTATCTATCTATCTATCTATCTATCTATCTATCTATCTATCTATCTATCTATCTATCTATCTATCTATCTATCTATCAATCCATCCATCCATCCATCCATCCATCCATTTATCTATCTATCTATCTATCTATCTATCTATCTATCTATCTATCTATCTATCTATCTATCTATCTATCTATCTATCTATCTATCTATCTATCTATCTATCTATCTATCTATCTATCTATCTATCTATCTATCTATCTATCTATCTATCTATCTATCTATCTATCTATCTATCTATCTATCTATCTATCTATCAATCCATCCATCCATCCATCCATCCATCTATCTATCTATCTATCTATCTATCTATCTATCTATCTATCTATCTATCTATCTATCTATCTATCTATCTATCTATCTATCTATCTATCTATCTATCTATCTCATAAACATAGAAAATACTCAAAACCCACAAATGGATATCAAAATTGAAGGAATAGACATGGAGACAGTTCAGAACTACAACTACCTTGGACATACTACATGTATAACCAGTGATGGGAAATGTACAACTGAAATAAACAAAAGAATCAACATCATCATCAAGTACCGGGCCTGCTGGCGTAGGTGATCATGTCTCTCCACAACTTTCGATCACGACAGTTATTTATCATTTCTGTTCATGACCTGCCAAGCCATTCTCTTAAGCTGTCTGATATTTTTTTTTCTCTTTGCTTTCCTCTATCTCTTCGTCCCTCAATTTTCCCAGTTGTTACAATATATTCCAGTTGTTCTCTTCTCATTACATGGCCAAAAAATGATGATTGTTTCTTCCTAATATTGGAAATTAGCTCTTTTTTTTTTGCTTTGGCCTCTTTCAGAGCGTTTTCATTACTCTTCTGAGCTGTAGATGGTATTCTCAACATTCTTCTGTAAAACCACATTTCTACAGACTCTAGTGATTGTCTTGTCCGTTGTCCTATTGTCCATGATTTACATCCATATGTTAAGACTGGCTCTATATAACATTTAAGAACTCTTTTTCTTGTTTATGTTGTCAAAAATGGATTGCATAGTATCTTCCTCATTTTTTTGAAAGCGGCTCTTGCCTGAGCCATTCTGCACCTCACCTCTGTTGTACATCTTCCGTCTGGGGTTAACAAAGTTCCCACATATTTAAATTCATTTACCTGTTTTAATATTGTTCAACTTGTCTTTATTTTGCACTGAGGTGATGTCTTTTTCTTTGTTGTTACCATTACCTCTGTCTTTTTGCAATTAAGGTTGAGTCTTTTATTTTGCTTTCTTTCACTATAATGAAGCCAGGGATCAGGAGAGGTTAAAGCCATGACGAAACCACAAATTCGATTTTCCTTTATGTTTGAAAAATATTTCCAAAGCTGGAATTGAACTCGAGATCCTCCTGCCTAGGGGTGTATGTTCTACCTTTAGAGCACCCGGCTCCCAATAGAATGATTGTTGTTACTTCCCCAATCGGTACTCACCATCATGAGGCAGGGGTAGTCGACGGTGAACAAGCCGTACACACTGTAGCCAAAGTCTGTCACGTTCAACTGATGTGTAAATATCGAGAGCTGAAATTTGAATCGACATCGTTGCATTATGTGAAAAGATTAAATTAACATCTTATCGGAAAACATCATCATCATCACCGTTATCATCAACATCATCATCATTATCATTATCAGATAGCATGCCCTTTGCAGAACAGTGCATTCACCACAGTCCGTATAAAAGAATATATCTCTCTTATAACATCTTAATAAGGGTACATTGACCCAACACTATACCATCAAGAAACTTCTTACACATAGTATATTCATTCCCAAATTGTGCTACCTATGCCAAACATAGTCACTTACCACTAAACATAACAGAAAACTTGTCACCACAGAGATGAGATGTCTGAGAAAAGCGCTTGGAGTAACCAGAAAAGACAGAATTAGAAATGATATTATAAGGGAAAGAGTAGGCATTCAACCAATCCTAAGCTACATACAGAAACAACAAATAAACTGGTTTGCCCATCTAGAAAGAATGCCGTGTGATCCCTTAGCATACAAAGCATATATTAGAATAGGAGAAGGGGGACGAGCAAGAGGCAGACCAAGAGCAAGATGAACAGACATCACCAAAGAAACACTACAACAACATCAATCAACAATGATTGAAGTCGCCAAAAAGGTGATAACCTGAACTTTATATCTCCCTTAACACCCGAACGGGTACACGTTGAATGAAGAGAGAGAGAGAAAGAAAGAAAGCCTGTAATAAAATGATCACATTTTAAATTTGAGTGATTGGGAGAGAGAGAGAGAGAGAGAGAGCGAGGAGGGGGGGGGTTGCATTATTCAATTTTTAACCATAAAAGTTTTTATCTTTTCAGCGACAGCTTCTTCTAATCTCGTTTGATGTACAATCGAAAAAGTTTAAAAGTTGTCTCCTCCTGGAAAATGAAACAAACCAACAAAATCATCAAAGACAGATCGCTGTCAGAGATAGCTGAACTTACTGGGGTAATGAGAAGAAAGAATAATAGACAGACATAGACAAGTTAAAACATGTGAATAAAGAATAATAGACAGACATAGACAAGATAAAACATGTGGATAAGGAACAATAGACAGACATAGACAAGATAAAACATGAGAATACAGAATAATGGGCACAGATATAGACAAGATAAAAATGAGAATTAAGAATAATAGACAAAAACATGGACAAGATAAAACATAACAAAGAATAATAGACACAGACATGGACAGGATAAAACATGAGACCAAAGAATAATAGAAACTGACATGGACAAGATAAAACGTGACAACAAAGATTAATAGACACAGATATGGATAAGGCAAAAGATCAGAACAAAGAATAATAGACTCTGACATAGACAAGATAAAACGTGAGAACAAAGAATAATAGACTCTGACATAGACAAGATAAAACGTGAGAACAAAGAATAATAGACATTGACATAGACAAGATAAAACGTGAGAACAAAGAATAATAGACATTGACATAGACAAGATAAAACGTGAGAACAAAGAATAGAAGACACAGATATGGACAAAATAAAAGATAAGAACAAGGAATAATAGCTAGTAAGATAGGAGCCGCGATAGCTCAGTGGTTAGTGAACTGGACTACAAAAGACAAGAGGTCGGGTTCAATCCTAACCGACGGCTTCCAGGTTCACCCAGCCTTAAATTGGTACCGAATTTTTTTTCTGGGAAAGTAAAGCGGCACGGGCGTAATACCGACCACATTACCCCAAAAATCATGTGCTGAGGTCTGTAAAATATAGGGTCACTAACACCATATTCCCTATACGCCACTTGGCGTGACGGGGGTACTTTACTTTTACTTTTTTAATATGTTAAATAACATAAAAGAATAAAGAATTGCTAGTCATATGTAAGATAACATATAATAACAACGATTTGCCAGTCATATGTAGGATAACATATAAGAACAAAGAATTGCCAGCCATATGTAAGATAACATATAAGAACAAAGAATTGCCAGTCATATGTAAGATAACATATAAGAACAAAGATTTGCCAGTCATATGTAAGATAACATATATAATAGCAAAGAATTGCCAGTCATATGTAAGATAACATATAAGAACAAAGAATTGCCAGTCATTTGCAAGATAACATATAATAGCAAATAATTGCCAGTCATATGTAAGATAACATATAAGAACAAAGAATAATACGCACAGTCATAGACAAGATACATCTTGAGAACAATCAATAAATGACCCATCCGTAGACCAGATATAACATGAGAACAAAGAATAATATTCACAGATACGATAATACACAAGTTATTACAATTTACTTTAACTCTTTCAGTACGGAAGTTTTTTAATCAATATAGTGGTAAAGATTTCAGAGACAAAATTGTTCGTGTTTTTAAATATTAATCTACATGTTTATATTTATCTAACACTTAACATATTATATATGAGGTTTTAGATAATTAAACAAGGAATTAGATTTCACAAATACCTAGATGATAAAAGACGTAACAAAGAATATTGTTGATGACAGTTTACACTAATCACATTGAGAGTGACGCACTGTGCGGCTGAACGTACATGACCAAAATCGGAATGGCGCATATTGCGTCGAAACGCACAGAAAGATTTAAGCTTTAACCACATTATTATCTCCATTTTTATCCACTTTATCATCAGCTTTACAGCAGCTCCAAGTATTATCTTTACCGAGCTCATATAGCTCAAATTACCGTATGGCTCAACCAGGAAAGCATCTTGTGAGACAACAGACTAAGGCTACTTACCTTGTGGAGCATGGTCGGAGACTGGTCGTACCAAGGTGCCTTATAGACTGCGGCCCATATAGCCCGTCCCTGTTCATGAAAGTTTTCAATAATTAAAGAAATAGATTTATCAAAGTATAATTCTAGTAAACAAAAGTTGAATATAACTATAAAGAGACGTTCTTCCTCTTTCTTCTCTTCTGTTTCTTTCCTTTCTCATTTACATTTCAGTGTCATGGGAAGATAACGTTTATCGTCGTCAACTCACATGTGAAAGCGAATTATGGACATCAAACAAACAAATGAAAAGACGTTAAGACAACGATGGAATTTCTCAGAAGGATGATGAAAGTCCCCTGGACAGCTAAAAGACCAACAAGGACATTTTCAAAGAGGCCAAAACGAAAAGTGAGCTCATAAGAAACATCAGAAAGAAGCAATGAACATTTCTCTGATATGTCATGAGGAGAGTAAAGTTGGAATACTTGGTTACAACTACAAAATACAGGGAAAAAGATATCGCGGACAACAAAGAGAGAAGCTACTAGATAGCTTGGTGTCATGGCATGGCAAACAATCAACAACAGGATTGATACGATGCACGGTGGATAGAAGATTGTGGAGGGACATGATCGCCTACGCCAACCGATATGGCACATGATGATAGCGTTTGAAACTAAGAATGGCAAAATGTTTCACCTTCTCAATATTCCTATATGGTGCAGAAACATGGACATTAGACAAGAAAACAGAACAGAAAATTTAAGCCTTTGAAATGTGGATATATAATAGAATAGGTAGAATTGGATGGAAGGAAAAGAAAACAAACGATAAAGTCTTAAAACAACTAAAAATGAAAAGAGAACTACTAAACACAATTCAAACAAGACAAATGAGATTTTTGGGCCATTTTAAAAGACACAAGAGCCTACTAAAAGTAATCCTGGAGGGGATAATACAAGGTAAAAGAGGCAGAGACAGACCAAGATTAATATGGACGGGTAACATCAAAAGATGGACAAATCAGCCAATGACAACCAGCACCATCAAAGCAAGAGACAGAGCAGAATAGCGCTCCATGGTAGCCAACCTTCGTTGCGGAGACGGCACTCGATGATGATGATGATGATGCACTGTGTCGCTGGACTGCAGCAAAGTTTGCGCCCTCAGGTTGTACACATCCGTCTTCGTCATGAGTTGGTTTAATCTTTTCAGCATGTAAATACCAAGTGTTCTTTAACGTGCGCGAGTGCACACCGGACCTTGTATGTGTCTCTTTGTTTCCAAGATGGCTAGACATGGGATCTCACTAAGCAGAGACAAGTTGAAGATTATAATAATGAACATGTGATGGAAATGTTGATGATGTTGTTGATGTCATTGATTGCATTGATGTTGATGGTAATGATGGTAATGATGTTGATGGTATTGATGTTGATGCTAATGTTGTTGATTGTAATGATGTTGATGGTATTAATGTTGCTGGTAATGATGTTGATGGTAATGATGTTGATGGTATTAATGTTGCTGGTAATGATGTTGATGGTATTAATGTTGCTGGTAATGAGGTTGATGGTAATGATGTTGATGGTAGCGATGTTGATGGTAATGATGATGATGGTATTGATGTTGATAGTAATGATGTTGATGATAATGATGTTGATGGTATTGATGTTGATGGTAATGATGTTGATGGTAATGATGTTGATGTTAATGATGTTGATTGTATTGATGTTGATGGTAATGATGTTGATGGTAATGATGTTGATGGTATTGATGTTGATGGTAATTATGTTGATGGTAATAATGTTGATGGTAATGATGCTGATGGTAATTATGTTGATGGTAAAGATGTTGATGATAATGATATTGATGGTATTGATGTTGATGGTAATGATGTTGATGGTATTGATGTTGATGGCAATGAAGTTGATGGTATTGATGTTGATGGTATTGATGTTGATGGTATTGATGTTGATGGTATTGATTTTGATGGTAATGATGTTGATGGTATTGATGTTGATGGTAATGAAATTGATGGTGATGATGTTGATGATAATCTGTTGATGGTAACGATGTTGATGATAATGATATTGATGGTATTGATGTTGATGATATTGATGGTAAAGATGTTGATGGTAATGATGTTGATGGTAATGCTGTTGATGGTAATGCTGTTGATGATATTAATGTTGCTGGTAATGAGGTTGATGGTAATGATGCTGATGGTAGCGATGTTGATGGTAATGATGATGATGGTATTGATGTTGATAGTAGTGATGTTGATGATAATGATGTTGATGGTATTGATGTTGATGGTAATGATGTTGATGGTAATGATGTTGATGGTAATGATGTTGATTGTATTGATGTTGATGGTAATGATGTTGATGGTATTGATGTTGATGGTAATAATGTTGATGGTAATGATGCTGATGGTAATGATGTTGATGGTAAAGATGTTGATGATAATGATATTGATGGTATTGATGTTGATGGTAATGATGTTGATGGTATTGATGTTGATGGCAATGAAGTTGATGGTATTGATGTTGATGGTATTGATGTTGATGGTATTTATGTTGATGGCAATGATGTTGATGGTATTGATGTTGATGATGATGGTATTGATGTTGACGGTAATGATGTTGATGGTATTGATGTTGATGGTAATGATGTTGATGGTAATGATGTTGATGGTAATGATGTTGATGGTAATGATGTTGATGGTAATGATGTTGATGATAATGATGTTGATGGTATTGATGTTGATGGTAATTATGTTGATGGTAATTATGTTGATGGTAATGATGTTGATGGTATTGATGTTGATGGTAATGATGTTGATGATAATGATGTTGATGGTACTGATGTTGATGGTAATTATGTTGATGGTAATAATGTTGATGGTAATGATGCTGATGGTAATGATGTTGATGGTAAAGATGTTGATGATAATGATATTGATGGTATTGATGTTGATGGTAATGATGTTGATGGTATTGATGTTGATGGCAATGAAGTTGATGGTATTGATGTTGATGGTATTGATGTTGATGGTATTTATGTTGATGGTAATGATGCTGATGGTAGCGATGTTGATGGTAATGATGTTGATGGTAATGATGTTGATGATAATGATGTTGATGGTATTGATGTTGATGGTATTGATGTTGATGGTAATTATGTTGATGGTAATAATGTTGATGGTAATGATGCTGATGGTAATTATGTTGATGGTAAAGATGTTGATGATAATGATATTTATGGTATTGATGTTGATGGTAATGATGTTGATGGTATTGATGTTGATGGCAATGAAGTTGATGGTATTGATGTTGATGGTAATGATGTTGATGGTATTAATGTTGATGATAATGATATTGATGGTATTGATGTTGATGGTAATGATGTTGATGGTATTAATGTTGATGGCAATGATGTTGATGGTATTGATGTTGATGGTATTGATGGTGATGGTATTGATGATGATGGTATTGATGTTGATGGTATTGATGTTGATGGTAATTATGTTGATGGTAATAATGTTGATGGTAATGATGCTGATGGTAATTATGTTGATGGTAAAGATGTTGATGATAATGATATTGATGGTATTGATGTTGATGGTAATGATGTTGATGGTATTAATGTTGATGGCAATGATGTTGATGGTATTGATGTTGATGGTATTGATGGTGATGGTATTGATGTTGATGGTATTGATGTTGATGGCATTGATGTTGATGGTAATGATGTTGATGGTATTGATGTTGATGGTAATGAAATTGATGGTGATGATGTTGATGATAATCTGTTGATGGTAATGATGTTGATGATAATGATATTGATGGTATTGATGTTGATGATATTGATGGTAAAGATGTTGATGGTAATGATGTTGATGGTAATGCTGCTGATGGTAATGCTGTTGATGATAATGCTGTTGATGATATTAATGTTGCTGGTAATGAGGTTGATGGTAATGATGCTGATGGTAGCGATGTTGATGGTAATGATGATGATGGTATTGATGTTGATAGTAATGATGTTGATGATAATGATATTGATGGTATTGATGTTGATGGTAATGATGTTGATGGTATTAATGTTGATGGCAATGATGTTGATGGTATTGATGTTGATGGTATTGATGGTGATGGTATTGATGTTGATGGTATTGATGTTGATGGTATTGATGTTGATGGTAATGATGTTGATGGTAATGATGCTGATGGTAGCGATGTTGATGGTAATGATGTTGATGGTAATGATGTTGATGATAATGATGTTGATGGTATTGATGTTGATGGTATTGATGTTGATGGTAATTATGTTGATGGTAATAATGTTGATGGTAATGATGTTGATGGTATTGATGTTGATGGTAATGAAATTGATGGTGATGATGTTGATGATAATCTGTTGATGGTAACGATGTTGATGATAATGATATTGATGGTATTGATGTTGATGATATTGATGGTAAAGATGTCGATGGTAATGATGTTGATGGTAATGCTGTTGATGGTGATGCTGTTGATGATATTAATGTTGCTGTAATGAGGTTGATGGTAATGATGCTGATGGTAGCGATGTTGATGGTAATGATGATGATGGTATTGATGTTGATAGTAATAATGTTGATGATAATGATGTTGATGGTATTGATGTTGATGGCAATGATGTTGATGGTATTGATGTTGATGGTATTGATGATGATGGTATTGATGTTGATGGTATTGATGTTGATGGTATTGATGTTGATGGTATTGATGTTGATGGTAATGATTTTGATGGTATTGATGTTGATGGTAATGAAATTGATGGTAATGATGTTGATGATAATCTGTTGATGGTAACGATGTTGATGATAATGATATTGATGGTATTGATGTTGATGATATTGATGGTAATGATGTTGATGGTAATGATGTTGATGGTAGTGATGTTGATGATATTGATGTTGATGTTAATGGTGTTGATGGTATTGATGTTGATGGTAATGATGTTGAAGTTATTGATGTTGATGTTAATGGTGTTGATGGTATTGATGTTGATGTTAATCGTGTTGATGTTATTGATGTTGATGGTAGTGATGTTGATGTTAATGATAGTGATAGTATTGATGTTGGTTGTAATGATGTTCATGTTAATGATGTTAATGATGTTGATGATAATGATGTTTATGGTAGTGATGTTGATGGTATTGATATTTATAATAATGATGTTTATGATAATGATATTGATGGTATTGATGCTGATGGTAATGATGTTGATGGCAATGATCTTGATGATGATGATATTGATGGTAATGATGTTAATGGTAATGATATTAATGGTATTGATGTTGCTGGTAATGATGTTGATTTTAATGATGTTGACGGTAATGATACTGTTGAAATTGATGTTGGTGTTATTGATGTTGATGGTAATGATGTTGATAGTATTGATGCTGATGGTTATGATGTTAATGATATTGAGGTTGATGGTATTGATTTTGATGGTAATGGTAATGAGGTTGATGGTAATTATGTTGATGGTATTGATGTTGATAGTAATGATGTTGATGGTATTGATGTTGACGATGATGATGCTGATAGTAACGATGTTTATGGTACAGTTGTTGATGATAATGGTATGATGTTGATGGTAATGTTGTTGATGATAATGATGTTGATGATAATGATGATATTAATGATGATAAAAAAGCAATGGCTTTCTTTCAACATGAGCGAAGTTAAAACCATGATTAACACTCAAATTACCCGTGTACGCATTTTGCCACACGAAAATGTGGTAGTGCATATCATGAACGCTCCAATGATGACCATGTAGACAGTCAACAATACCTGGTTCCACCTCAAATTACCACTAGCCCAGTCGTACAGCACCAAACACGCAAAAATTGGAGAGAAGAAATATGCTGCTGCAATTGTGTGCTTAACCACATCGTAGCACTTATCCATAACTTCACAAAGAGTATTCAGTTGCTCAGTAAATTTATCAAAGTCATTCTCTGCTTTAATATTATCAGTTATGTTTGATAATATTTTTGTTATCTTTCTCTGAAGATGGCTCAATTCTTCCATGAGTGTAAATATGAGAGCACCTCTCAGAAAAAGGAAACTGAAAGTGGCACAACACCCAATGAAGCTCGCGAATCCAAAGAAAGAAGCAGCAATGTATCTTTGAGCTAAATCAGATATATCAAAAGGGACCATAATGAAATGCAATTGAGATGTGCCAATCAAAGTACTTATAAAAATTGTACTAACAATAACAATCGTTATAACTGATGCAGAAATCATAAGCGACGTGTACCAATTTTTTATTTTTTTCATATTTAAATTCAGTCCGTATTTTTGCTCATATTTTAGCCATGAATAGCACACTGGCAGGAAGTGGTGATAGCTGACGTAGCAGCACGTGGCATTCATAAATAACAGAAATAATCTGAATATGACATTTGCCAGGGAATACACAAAATTGTTATCATCCTTAAACTCAGATGGCAAAACAACTGCCAATCTGGTAATATCTGACAAATGCAGCAAAACAACAGCAACGGCAAAGACAAATCTTATAAATACTACTCTCCGTTTTGGCGAACAAGAACAACTGACTTTCGTTTTTGTTTTTAACGTACAGGGACTTATTTTGTTATTCCCTCTTATTTCTTTGATGAATTTTGATTTTACTTTGAAGATTCCCGTTTGTATTGGATTATTTTTGTCTGAATTTGTGCAAGTAGTTTCGGAAATGTCTGTATTATTCGTAATTATTGTCAACTTTTTATTTCGTTTCCGAGTCCTATTTTCCGGAAATTCCCGAGCTGTTGTATTTATTTCCGTTGCAATGACTTGCAGGTAATTACGTTGAGAGCCTCGTCTGTGTGGGTCATCACTTTCAAGGTCGGCCAAATTACATAAACAACCAGTTGCAAGGTAAAGGCCGCTGACCTTGACAAACAGTAACGAAAACTTGAAGAACGAGTAGAACTTTGACCTCTGGAAGTCCATGCAAACAGGGCTGATATGCGCTTTCATTGTATCTAAGACAGAAGAATAAAATACGGTAATACATACATTAAAAAAACATCTTTTAGAAACATTTACACCGACCAATAGGAGTGTCAAAAAAATTGTCAACTCCAATGTTTAGTCAGTCCTATTATATGGCAGTGAGACATGGAGAACGACAAAACTGACAATCATGAAGACACAGACTTTCTTTAATAGATGCTTACGCAGAATAAAAGGATGGAAATGGCAGGACAAAATCACTAACATAAAACTATGGCAATGTAATACTCAAAATACCTGTAGATAAAGAGATACAGCGAAGACGATGGCGCAAGATAGGACACACACTTCAGAAGCCAACTTAGAGTATTACACAACAGTCCCTTTTTTGGAATCCCCAGGGGAAAAGACAAAAAGGAAGACCAAGGAATTCTTGGAGAAGACAGATGGAAGCAGAGATAAAGATGATGGGGAAAACATTTAATGATCTGAAAAGAATGGCAAAAAAACAGAACGACTTGGAAAGTGTTTGTTGAAGACCTATGCTCCACAGGGAGCTAAAAAGGTAGAAAAAGAAGAATAACAGAAAACGAAGACATATATTCTTCTTCTACCTTTCAGCTCCCTGTGGAGCATAGGTCTTCAACAAACACTTTCCAAGACGTTCTGTATTTTGCCATTCTTTTCAGATCATTTCATGTCTTCCCCATCATCTTTATCTCTGCTTCTGTATGTCTTCTCCAATAATTCCTTGGTCTTCCTCTTTGTCTTTTCCCCTGGGGATTCCAAAAAAGGGCTTGTTGTGTAATACTCTCAGTTGGCCTCTGCAGTGTGTGTCCTATCCAGCGCCATCGTCTTCGCTGTATCTCTTTATCCACTGATATTTGACTGGTACATTTCCATAATTCTATGTTAGTGATTTTGTCCTGCCATTTCCATCCTTTTATTCTGCGTAAGCATCCATTAATAAAAGTCTGTATCTTCATGATTGTCAATTTTGTTGTTCTCCATGTTTCACAGCCATATAATAGGACCGACTTAACATTTGAGTTGAAAATTTTTATTTTTGTATTTAACCTAATTTCTTTGGATTTCCATGTGTTTCCCAGTGCAACGAAAGCTCCTCTTTCTTTTGATATCCTTATTTTGGTATCATTTTATGTTCCTCCCTCTTTATCTATATTACTGCCCAGATATATGTCAGATTGTACGTCTAAACGAAGACATATATTCTGTATAAAAGAAAAAGTCTGTTCTGTATAAAAAAAACTGAAAAAGTCTGTTCTGTATAAAAGAAACTGAAAAAAGTCTGTTCTGTATTTTAAAAAAATGAAAAATTGTGTTCTGTATAAAAGAAAATGAAAAATTATGTTCTGTTTAAAAGAAAATGAAAAAGTCTGTTCTGTTTAAAAGAAAATGAAAAAATTATGTTCTGTTTAAAAGTAAAAGAAAAAGTCAGTTCTGTATTTTTTTTTAATGAAAAAGTCTGTTCTGTGTAAAAGAAAATGAAAAAGTCTGTTCTGTAAAACAGAAAATGAAAACATCTAATCAGTATAAAAGACAATCAAAAAAAGTCTGTTCTGTAAAACAGAAAATGAAAAAGTCTGTTCTGTAAAACAGAAAATGAAAACACCTAATCAGTATAAAAGACAATCAAAAAAATTCTGTTCTGTATAAAAGAAAATGAAAAAGTCTGTTCTGTAAAACAGAAAATGAAAAAGTCTGTTCTGTATAAAAGAAAATTAAAACATCGATTCCATATACAAATTAAACCATCAATTTGTACTTACAAGAAACTGAAAAAAACATACAGAAGAATATGAATTGAAGACGTTATGTCAAAGCTCGTATCATACGAGTGATTACTAAACTTCTCCCATCATTGTAAAAACACAAATGTAAATGCAAACCACATTACCGATATGACCCTTGTGATCCTCTGATAGTGTTTGCCAAGTACTTCACATGCCACGATAACTGCTGGAGATCAAACAGTCAGTTCCACCTAATCGATTTCGTCAGGACTATCTTCTGTAGAGATCAGCGTTTTTTGTTAAACTTTGACTTAATCATTTGTTGATTATGGTTCCATTTCAATAAAGCGGAAAAAGTCATTTTACTGAATCTTTCCTTTTTTCATCATTCTCTATTATATGATTTTCTTCTTCTTTTCCTCTTCATTTACCTTTCAGCGTCGAGGGGAGATATAATTTGCTCTCATTTGTTTTTCTTTTAGTTTTCATGCTGTTATGTTTCTTAGTGTTTCTAATATTCCATTAATCCATCTTGTTCGTGGTCGGGCCTTGAGTCTGATGTTCTTGCAACGTTCATTGATGGCTCGTTGTGTTGTATTTAGTCTCTCTTCCTTATCACGTGGCCAAATAAATGTTATCTGTTGTTTCTTTATATATTCTATGGCGGGAATGATTCCTAGCTTATTTCTCAGTTCGTCACTTCTGATCTTATCTATCAAAGCTGTTTCCTGTCATTCGTCTAACATATTTAATCTCTATAGGGGTTATTGTTTTGATTGATCTAACGCTCTTTAAGTAATAATAACAAGGAGATTATTTATTAATTGTGTAGTAGGGTGCGCGTTAGAAGAAATAAAGAAAAAAAGAAGGAAAGATGGAAGGAAGGAAGAAAGGAATAAAGGAAGGAGAGAAGGAAGGAAGGAAGGAAGGAAGGAAGGAAGGAAGGAAGGAAGGAAGGAAAGAAGGAAGGATGGAAGGAAGGAAGGAGAGAAGGAAGGAAGGAACGAAGGAAGGAAGGATGAAAGGAAGGATGGAAGGAAGGATGGAAGGATGGAAGAAATGAATGAAGGAGAGAAGGAGAGAAGGAAGGAAGGATGGATGGAAGGAAGGAAGGAAGGAAGGATGGAAGGAAGGAAGAAAGAAAGGAAGGAAGGAAGGAAAGAAAGGAAACAAGGAAGGAAAGAAGGAAGGAGGGAGGGAGGGAGGGAAGGATGGAGGGAAGAAAGGAAGGAAGGAAGGAATGAAGGAAGAAAGGAAGGAAGGAAGGAACGAACGAACGAACGAAGGAAGGAAGGAAGGAAGGAAGAACATTAGCATCTTTTACTTTTCATCATAATCATTTTCTTCTGCATCTTCTTATTAATCACTGTCATTTCTTTTTCCTTCACAACGTTATTTTTGACATCTCCTTTAATCAACAACTTCAGACTTATCTCCACCTTCATCATTTTTATCTCCCACATCATCAAGATCAAGAAAACGTGCAATCTTCAATGCTTGTCTCTCAATAGAACTTCAAAACAACTACATCAAAACAACTAGAACACAACAACTACATCAAAACAACTACATCAAAACAACTACAACACAACAACTACATCAAAACAACTACATCAAAACAACTACAACACAACAACTACATCAAAACAACTACAACACAACAACTACATCAAAACAACTACAACACAACAACTACAACACAAACAACAGAAACACAACAACTACAACAAAACAACTACAACAAAACAACTACATCAAAACAACTACAACACAACAACAGCAACAAAACAACTACAACACAACAACTACATCAAAACAACTACAACACAACAACTACAACAAAACAACTACAACAAAACAACTACATCAAAACAACTACAACAAAACAACTACAACAAAACAACTACAACAAATCAACTACAACAAAACAACTACAACAAATCAACTACAACAAAACAGCTACAAAAAAACAACTACATCAAAACAACTACAACAAAACAACTACAACAAATCAACTACAACAAATAAAAAAAACAAATCGACTACAACAAAAACAACTACAACAAAACAACTACATCAAAACAACTACAACAAAACAACTGCAACAAAACAACTACAACAAAAACAACTACATCAAAACAAATACAACAAAACAACTACAAAAAAAACAACTACATCAAAACAACTACAACAAAACAACTGCAACAAAACAACTACAACAAAAACAACTACATCAAAACAAATACAACAAAAACAACTACAACAAAACAACTACATCAAAACAACTACAACAAAACAACTACAACAAAACAACTACAACAAAACAACTACAACAAAACAACTACAACAAAAACAACTACAACAAAACAATTACAACAAAACAACTACAACAAAACAACGACAACAAAAACAACTACATCAAAACAACTACAACAAAACAACTACATAAAAACAACTACAACAAAAACAACTACATCGAACCAACTACAACAAAAACAACTACATCAAAACAAATACAACAAAACAACTACAACAAAACAACTACAACAAAACAACTACATAAAAACAACTACAACAAAACAACTACAACAAAACAACTACAACGAAACAACTACAACAAAACAACTACAACAAAACAACTACAACAAAACAACTACAACGAAACAACTACAACAAAACAACAACAACAAAACAACTACATCAAAACAACAACAACAAAACAACTACAACAAAACAACAACAACAAAACAACTACATCAAAACAACAACAACAAAACAACAACAACAAAACAACTACATCAAAACAACAACAAAACAACTACATCAAAACAACTACAACAAAACAACTACAACAAAACAACTACAACAAAACAACTACAACAAAACAACTACAACAAAAACAACTACAACAAAACAATTACAACAAAACAACTACAACAAAAACAACTGCAACAAAACAACTACATAAAAACAACTACAACAAAAACAACTACATCGAACCAACTACAACAAAACAACTACATCAAAACAAATACAACAAAACAACTACAACAAAACAACTACAACAAAACAACTACAAAAAAAACAACTACATCAAAACAACTACAACAAAACAACTACAACGAAACAACTACAACAAAACAACTACATCAAAACAACTACAACAAAACAACTACAACGAAACTACTACAACAAAACAACAACAACAAAACAACTACATCAAAACAACAACAACAAAACAACTACAACAAAACAACTACAACAAAACAACAACAACAAAACAACTACATCAAAACAACAACAACAAAACAACTACAACAAAACAACTACAACAAAACAACAACAACAAAACAACTACATCAAAACAACAACAACAAAACAACTACAACAAAACAACAACAACAAAACAACTACATCAAAACAACAACAACAAAACAACTACAACAAAACAACTACAACAAAACAACTACAACAAAACAACTACAACAAAACAACTACAACAAAAACAATTGCAACAAAACAACTACAACAAAACAACTACAACAAAACAACTACAACAAAAACAACTACAACAAAACAACTACAACAAAACAACTACAACAAAACAACTAAAACAAAAACAAATATAACAAAAACAACTACAACAAAAACAACTACAACAAAAACAACTACAACAAAAACAAATACAACAAAACAACTACAACAAAACAACTACAACAAAAACAACTACAACAAAAACAACTACAACAAAAACAACTACAACAAAACAACTACATAAAAACAACTACAACAAAAACAACTACAACAAAAACAACTACAACCAAACAACTACAACAAAACAACTACATAAAAACAACTACAACAAAAACAACTACAACAAAAACAACTACAACAAAAACAACTACAACAAAACAACTACAACCAACATCATCACTTTTATACACCAACTCAACAACAAAATCTACAACAAAAAACCATCATTTCGAGCTGACATTTCTTTAATACAAAACAGACAGACAGACGGAAATCAAAATAAGCATTTAATAATAATAATAATAATAATAATAGGTCTTAGCATGTACACATGTTGAAAGAAAACTTGTACATTGGAACAAGCAAACGGGATAAAATATGTTGCATTAACAACTCAGGGATACAAAATTGTAAGAAAAATGTGAAGATTTGCCATATAAATTTATTTATATATATATATATATATACAAAAACACTGTATGTTGGTAAAAGTGGTATTCTTTTATACACGAGACATCAAAAGGTAATTTGTAACATTTGGAATCCGTGCTTGAAGTTGTGGTAGAAGGCGAAGGGAAGGCATAGAGTTATCAGGGGCACACATTAATAAACATATCGTACAAATAAATTTGAGTGTAAACATGTGATTTGTGATAAATTTTAACATGATTTTATATAAATTACTATAAATTAATTAAAGGGGGGAAAAATAATTTTTTAAAAACTAGTGCAAAGGGAGGTAACTACATATAATATTCATCAAGGGACGTAATATAACTTTTTTTTATATTAACATAATTACTAAACCACAAAGAGACAGTAGACTTGTTAAAATATTAATTCTCAATTTAATTAAATATTGCATTCACTCAAGAGTAAAGAATAAATAAAAACATTAATGCTACAGGACAAAGATTTGTTTTCGAATAATTCACAGATTTCTCTAATTGCATATAAATTCACATCAGAAAATTAAAACGAATTCTTGAACATAAGTATATATAATTAAATTTACAACTGTTTTAAAGTTGCGTGTATGTTTTTAAGATGTTTTAAGTTTTAAAGTTGTGCGAAGTACTGCAGCTGTAAATTATATCATCATCATCATCATCATGTGTCTTACCGGTTGGCGTAGGTGATCATGTCCCTCCACAATCTTCTATCTACAGTGCATCGTATCAGTTCTGTTGTTGACTGTTTTCCATGCCATGACACCAAGCTATCCAGTATTTTCTCTCTTTGTCGTCCGCGATCTCTCTTTCCTTTTATTTTGCCAGTTGTAACCAAGTATTCCAACTTTCCTCTTCTCATGATGTGCCCGAAAAATGTTGATTGTTTCTTTCTGATGTTTTTTAAGAGCTCCCTTTTTGTGTTGGCCTCTTTGAGAACTTCCTCATTGGTCTTTTTAGCTGTCCAGGGAACTTTCAACATTCTTCTGAGAAATCCCATCTCTGTGGCCTCTAATCGTCTTTTCATTTGTTCATATACAAATTTGTAGATTATATACAGTAAGTTATTTTAGTTTTCTTACCATTACCTTTACGGTCAAAAATTGACTGATATTATTACAATTTACAATCTATTATTTTAATTAATTACTGAAAGCATGTAAATGAGTAAAATAGTTACACATTTGCTGAGTTCATTAAGTAGCGTTCGCGCTATGACTGAAGGAATACACCTCTTCGTCATCCGCCCTTAAAAGAACAAATAAGTGGGCGTGTCTGCGTTGTGTTGTGGTTTGCAGTATAACTGTGTTATTTGCTCCTTTCGGCCCATATATCCGACTTCAGCACAGTTCATTAAGTTAAACTGATGAAAAGAAGTCTGAAAAAAGCGCTGGGAGTGATCAGAAAAGACAGTCAGAAATGATATTGTAAAAGAAAGAGTAGGCATTGAACCAATTCTGAGCTACATACAGAAACAACAAATAAATTGATTTGTCCATCCAGAAAGAATGTCGTGTGGTGCCTCACCATACAAAGAATATATTAAAAGAGAAGAAGGGAGAAGAGCAAGAGGCAGACCAAGGGTAAGATGGACAGACAACGTCAATTGATACTGAGTGAAGCCACTAAAAGGGCGAGAACCAGAACTTTGTATCTCCCGCGACACCCGAATGGGTAGAAGAGGAAGGGAAAAAAATACAGGAAGAAATGCTCAAGCTGTCGCACTCAATTTCTTGCCTATCTTCTTCTTCTTCGTCTTCTTCTTCCTCTTATTCTTCATCTATTTCTTCCTCTCTTTATTTCTTCTTTCTCTTTAGTTTAGTTTATGTTATGTTAGTTTAGCTTAGTTTAGTTTAATTTTGTCTAGTCTAGTTTATGTTACATTAGGTTAGTTTAGTTCAGTTCAGTTTAATTTAGTTTAGTTTATGTTATGTTAAAATAGATTAGCTTTGTTTATGTTATGTCATGTTAGTTTAGTTTACTTTAGTTTAGTTTAGTTTTTTGCCATGTTAGTTTATTTTACATTAGTTTAGTTTAGTTTATGTTATATCATGATGGTTTAGTTTAATTTAGTTTATATCAAGTTTGATTGTCTGTAGGGTTCCGTCTCCAAGATGGCGAATCTAGTCCACGTCCTCTCGATCGCTGCAGAAAGTGCATCATGGGTCTGATTAATTTCGGTTCTCCGTTGCACTTTTCTGCGTTAAAGTCAAAATGAGAATCTACTTATTACATCTGCGCCGCTAAAGCGAGGTCGTAGGCCGACAACCGTCCCTTTTTGACAAATCAAGTGTTGTGAATGCGACCTTCCACCTTCTAGACTTGATCTGCGCTTTACGTCACATTGATGCTTTTCATGACCGTTGTTGGAATTCCTTGACGCAAGTTATTTACATGTTACTTATTAATGTGAAATGCTGCGTCAGCTGCAGTTTTATCTCTTTAGGGAATTTGCACTGTGTTTTGTTCGTCGTAGGCTGCATTCACTAGAGTAATCAAGAATCTAAAGGGCGCGTCATTGCTGTGCTTGCGCCATTGGTATGTGTGCTACGTCGTCGTAATGGCTCATCGTAAATCCCTAGACCGGCCTTACGCTAATCTTACTGTCTGTTATTTGATGTGCGACGGGGATAATCTGACGACTAATTGTGTGTTTGTATGTTCGGAATTGGAGTCAATAACGATGGCCTAACATCATCAAGCGCTATACATTTTTAAAGAAATATGACGATCATCACTTTCGGGAGGACGTGGGCTTCTATCCAGCATATACTACATCGTGGATAGGCGGCGGGAGCCATTGAAGGTTATGCATGAAAAGTGTTCCTTGTTGCAGTTTCCTCATATTTCCAGTTCATGGGGGACCTGTTGGTCTCGAGGCAAGACGCCGGCCTCGGGACAGAGAGGTTGTAGGTTCAAATCTCGGCTACGCCAGTTGGGATTTTTATTTATGATTTCTCTCTGCGGCAACCACTCCTAGTCTCAACAGCGAGACCCGTCTTGAAACGTCAGTTACTCATCGACGGAAAAAACACGAGTACCTCCGAAGCCGGAGTTATCTGCCTGTGCTGCGAGGGAACGCCTGTGCACACGGCTGCCAGGGAAAAGTGGATTAACACGCAAAATTCAGTTCCTAGTCTCTAGGGACTTCGTCAGAGGTAAAAGCTGGCGAACAACAAAACATATCAAGTTATTTTAGTTTAGTTTACGTTGTGTCATCTTAGTTTAGTTTAGTTTAGTTTAATTTAATTTAGTTTAGTTTAGTTTAGTTTAGTTTGTTATCTCATGTTAGTTTAGTTTAGTTTACGTTATGTCATCTTAGTTTAGTTTAGTTTAGTTTAATTTAATTTAGTTTAGTTTAGTTTAGTTTGTTATCTAATGTTAGTTTAGTTTATTTTAGTTTAGTTTACGTTATGTCATCTTAGTTTAGTTTAGTTTAGTTTAGTTTGTGTTATCTCATGTTAGTTTAGTTTATTTTAGTTTAGTTTACGTTATGTCATCTTAGTTTAGTTTAGTTTAGTTTAGTTTAGTTTAGTTTAGTTTAGTTTACTTTGTGTTATCTCATGTTAGTTTAGTTTATTTTAGTTTAGTTTGCGTTATGTCATCTTAGTTTAGTGTATTTTAGTTTTTTTTAGTTTAGTTTAGTTTAGTTTAGTTTAGTTTAGTTTAGTATAGTTTAGTTTGTGTTATATTAGTTTAGTTTCTGTTATGTCATGTTAGTTTAGTTTAGTTTAGTTTAGTTTAGTTTAGTTTAGTTTAGTTTAGTTTAGTTTAGTTTAGTTTAGTTTATTGCTCAACTGTAACAGAAAAAAGATCATAAATAAACAGAGTTTGCTTGTGAGAATCTTGAAAGAAACAGACTACACCTTTCAACATACTCTGGAAGTGAAAGCATAATTTAGTATTAAACAGTTTAAGGACATAAACAATTGTAATAGCATAGTTCCCATCCTTTGCCTCTCTATACGTATGGGGAATATGGTGTTAGTGACCATATTTTTCTATGACCACGGGACATTTTTAGATGACGTGGTCGGTATCACGCCAGGTCGCCTTTACTTCCCAGAAAAAATGTCTGGTACCCATTTTTAGAGGCTGGGTGAACCCGGAGCTTTGTTCCGTCACTTCTGGGGATCAAAACCGAGCCCTTCTGATCAGAAAGCGAATACTCTAACCACTCAGTCACCGAGATTACTAATATATATAATAGAAAAAAGTAAAGTACCCCCGTCACGCCACGTGGCGTATAGGGAATATGGTGTTAGTGACCGTAAATTTTACAGACCTTCGGCACATAATTTTTGGGGTAATGTGGTCGGTATTACGCCCGTGCTGCTTTGCTTTCCCGGAAAAAAATCCGGTACCCATTAAAGGCTGGGGTGCTAAATGTACAGAAACATTGTGAAGCCATGTAGATAATTTTATAGAACACAGAGAAGTGATGCTAAATCTACAGATAAATTATAAAGCCATGTGGATAAGTTTATAGAACACTGAGAGAAGTGATGCTAAATCTACAGATAAATTATAAAGCCATATGTATAGTTTTATAGAACACTGAGAGAAGTGATGCTAAATCTACAGAAAAATTCTAAAGCCATGTAGATAATTTTATAGAACACAGAGAGAAGTGATGCTAAATCTACAGATAAATTATAAAGCCATATGTATAGTTTTATAGAACACTGAGAGAAGTGATGCTAAATCTACAGAAAAATTATAAAGCCATATGTATAGTTTTATAGAACACTGAGAGAAGTGATGCTAAATCTACAGATACATTCTAAAGCCATGTGGATAAGTTTATAGAACACTGAGAGTGAGGAATAAAGATAAATTTATGGAATTAGCGAGAGAAGGCAGGATAAATTTAAGAGATAAATGTGAACCGGTGATGATAAGTTTTTTATGATAAGGATTTTACAAGGATACGTTTGTATAGCCAAGAGGGATTGTTTCACACACAGACACACACACACACACTATTGTAAATTTATCTATAGATCATTGTTCTAATTTACAGACAACGTAAAAGATCTACTATCTAGCTCACTAAAATTCAAACGGAACACAACATTTATCAAAATCTACAAAACCATCCCATCTACTTAAAATTAGCGTTTTAGCCTAACATTGAAGAGAAACATGGACACCTAGCAAAGAAACAACATTCAAATCTAATACAAGAACGCAAGTAACTACAAAATAAAAATCCAGCAAAGTTTACAATATGAAATCAACACTATTAACTGTATTAGCCAAGTAATGAGTGTAGAGATAAATAATTGATACAAGTGAGTTAATTAATAACGTTCCAATCATATGTGACCGATTGAGTGCAAATTAATGATTGTATACAATTTTGGCAGTAAATTTAATTTGATATATATATATATTGTATAATGTTCATGTTAATAGTTTAATAGTTGATGATACAAATTACATGAAAGGATATTGGTAATGACATTATAACAAGGTTATGATAACAGTGGTAATGATAACAATAGTTATGATAACAACAATGACGATAATAATAATATTTAGATAAACAACGATGGTTATCAGAGAGCAGGAAACTTCAAAGTACAAAAATAATCAATTTTATATTATCAAGTAGTATCAAAATGAATAAATGAATTTGATTACATCAATATTTGATTGATTTGTGACACCAGTTAGACTTTCAACAGTGCCACGGTTTTCGTGCTCTCTGCTGAAATCTCGCTGTGTAAAATAGTGGAGCTGTTGTGGACACTGCCGAGTTCTATAATGATGGTTTTTAAATGTATGAACAAAGATCGTGAATCATCATCATCATCATCATCATCAAGTACCGGGCCTGCTGGCGTAGGTGATGTAGTAGTTCTTTTGTTGACCTTCTGCCAAGCCATTCTTTTAAGCTGTCTGATATCTTTTCTCTTTGCTTCCCTCTATCTCTTCGTCCTTAAATTTTCCCAGTTGTTACAATATTTTCCCGCTGTTCTCTTCTCATTACATGGCCAAAACATGATGATTGTGAGTAATAACCACATACTGTCTCGTAATTCTATTGTAATATAAGGTGAGCACAAAACTATTCCTTGATTTACCTATACATAGTAATAAACTGTTACATTCTACAACTAGCTGTTGAGGGTGGTAACTACCATAGAACGACGTTCTTCTTCTACCTCTCAACTTCTTGTGTAGCATATGTCTTCAACAAACACAAGCCGTTCTGTTTCTTTCATTCTTTTAAAATCTTTCCATGTCTTCCCCATCATCTTAATCTCTACTTCTATCTGTCTTCTCAAACGAATTACATCTCTTAGACAAAGAGCCTTTATCCTTCCTGGATGGCGGGTGTACTTTTATTCTTTTCTTTGACTTGTCCATGTTTGTGAAGTTTTTTCGTCTTATTTTTTTTTTACAGTACAAGATATCCAGTCCCATGTCTAACCCTCCTTAGTCGCTTTTTACGTACATGCCTGGTAGGGAACAGCGCCATTATTCTTTACTCCCCTTTCGGACCCCAGCACACAATAACATTCCTTCATTTACCTGGAAATGATAACAAGCTGTTAGATTCCACAACTAGCTGTTGAGGGTGGTAACTACATTTTATCGGCAAGATAGGGCATTGCCGCACAGGCGTCTTGCAAAGTAAAAAGAACGTAAAGTACTCCCTTCACGTCAAGTGACGTATAGGGAATATGGTGTTAGTGACCAAACATTTTACAGACCTTCGGCGCATTATTTTTGGGGTAATGTGGTTGGTATTACGCCCGTGCCGCTTTACTTTCCCAGGAAAAAAATCCGGTACCCATTTAAGGCTGGGTGAACCGGACGTCGTCGGTTGGGATCGAACCCTACCTCTTGCCCCTTGTAGTCCAGTTCACTAACCACTGAACTATCACGGCTTCGCACAGGCGTCGTGCTGTCCACTAATTTCTCAACGAACACCTGTCCATTGTAATGGACTAGCCACCTTGGAAAAAACGACGAGGTGTTCTACAAGACACCTCCTGAGACCACCGGATCTAAATGTTTGTGGCTTTATTTTCCTTTTTTTACATTTACGTGAAGGACAGAGTGTATATACCTCCACTAGCAGCAGCACGTCTGGATGATCTGCAGGAACCCATCTCTGAAGCTGTAAACTTTATCACGCCGGATATGTTACAGAGTATGGTATGTGCTAGATTATCGCGTCGACATTTACTGAGTAACGGCTGGGGCGCACATCGAGTGTGTGCGATGCAAACCAATACTACACGAAACTGTACGAAATGATGCAACTGAAGTTACCAATGTGTAAGAATTTTTCCAATAAAGTTACATTCTACATCTGTTGGAAATCAAGGACAATTTTTGTGCTCACCTGAAGCTATATGTTAATTCAATTGTAATCATTGTAAATTACTTCTTTTTTTATTTTAGAGTTAATTTTTAGATGTTAATTAGAACTTTGGGGTGCCACAGTAGAGCAGAGTTTAGTAATTTAATGTTGATGAGAAATTTCAGGAAAATACTTGGTATAGCGTGGAACTAATTCAAAACAAATGAAGAAATTAGAGAAATATCCAATCAACCTCTAATATCTTCAGTAATCAAGAAAAGACGATGGTCATATGTTGGACATGTGATGAGCAGCGATAGTAACCAAATAGCAAAGTAATCCCTCAAATGGGAAACAACAGGTAAGAGGGAAAGAGGCCGACCTAGAGAGACACTGAGAAGAATATTGATCAGAGAGGCAAAGGTAGCAGGAATAAATGAGATCGCGATGCTTGCAGAGAACAGAGACAAATGGCGAGATTTGATAAAAGATCTTTGCAACGATTGACACTGCTGGAAAGAATAGTTTTCGAAACAGGGAAAGAGTACCTGGGTCTATGCCCTGTAGGCCGGTTAGGGCTCATTAAGTCGATAGATAGATGTTGATTGCAGGAATCGATCCGCTACTTCCGGCTTTACCAGACTTAAGTGGTCAAAGATAAAAGCAGTCCCATAGCAAATGTTGTAGGTATAACAAAGTGTTAATGATGTCATTGTGGTAAGCCTCAGTTTCATGAGACAGGCTGACCAGTTCCCTTCCTCGTGCCTTTTCTGACCAGGGAAAAAAAACTGGTACCTATTTACAGATGATAGGTGGGCCCAGAAAGTTTTTTTTTTTTTGCCTCAACTGGGATTTGAATGAACAACGAACGTTCAAGTTGGTAGGCGAGTGCCCTAACACAACAGAATTGAGCTCTCCTTAAATAGGTAACAGTTGTAATTTCTGAGAATGAAACACAGTTGTGGCGTTGTGTTGTCCACATAGTCCTACACATGAATCATATGTTGAGACAAGTGAGCTCCAAGACTATTTTTCTTATTCGAGAGTCTCAAGTTGTGACTGGGTTAAAAACAAAACAATGAATATTAAATACAAAACAATGAATGTTAAAAACAAAACAATAAACGTTAAAAACAAAACAATGAATGTTAAAAACAAAACAATAAACGTTAAAAACAAAACAATGAATGTTAAAAACAAAACAATGAATGTTAAAAACAAAACAATGAATGTTAAAAACAAAACAATGAATATTAAAAACAAAACAGTGAACGTGAAAAACAAAACAATAAACGTTAAATACAAAACAATGAATATTAAAAACAAAACAATGAATATTAAAAACAAAACAAAGAATATTACAAACAGTGTTATCTAAAGCATGATAAGCTGTCTTACAAGTAATTTTAGCAAAAGGCGACAGCATTTGTTACAAACAGGGCTGTTTCATAACAATTAGGCTCTGAAGCAGATATAATACAAGTTATTTCACAAATTACTCTATGTACAAATTAATTACTTTTAACTACAAAAAGAAAACTGCGAAAGAATATAGCTAGATTTTGAATCAACAAAAACAGGCGAAAAGGCAATCAAAATTGACTAAAATTGACTTGAAGGATAAAGTAGACAACAGCGAAATAGTACAAAAACAAAAAGGGAAAAGGAAATGCAAGAATTATATAAATATTTACATAAATAAGTTGACATTTTGAAAGAAATAGGAGTAAACATACACAATACAATAATGGCGTCAGAGGCGTGGCTAATGTAATCTTCTTTCTTTGTCAAATTCTAGAGTTTCGAATCTTACTTTAGCCTTCCAAACGTCTGTTTACACTTAGCACAGCTGTTTGCGACTGATACTTTAGTTGATTTGATAATTTGTTACTTTGCATAAAGTTTCAACACTTGTTTTTTTTTCTGTTGTACATTCTATTGTACATTCTATTATTGTACATTCTATTGTACATTCTATTGTACATTCTATTATTGTACATTCAACAACGTGATTACCTGAATCATATAATTAAAAAAAAATAAAGAAATCTTATCTGGTTAAAAGTTAAACATTGCATCACCCAAAACTCTCAGTTGAGCCATTTCTTTAGTCTTTTTTTTTTTACAACGAGCATTAACTCTTTCAGTACGAAAGGTTTTTATCAATTTAGCGGTACAAAATTTCAGAAACAAAATTTTTCATATTTTAAAATATTATTTATTCTACATGTTATTTTTTTTTTATCTAACACTTCTTCCTCTTTTTCTTCCTCTTCTATCCTTCCTCTGCTGCCGTTGGCGTCGAGGGGAGAAACAATCTGCGATTCTTTGCTCTTCTGTTGGCCTCTTCTGATGTTATTCCTCCTAGTGACTCTAGTATTCCCTTTATCCATCTCTTTTTCGGTCTTCCTCTTAATCTGGCGTTTTCGTAGCGTTTGTTTATGACTCTGAGTCATTGTTAGTTCTTTTTGTCTTGTTATGTGGCCGAAGCAATTTATCTGTTGTTTCTTTATGTATTCAATGGCTGGTTCAATTTCGAGTTTCTTCCTCAGGTCAGTGTTTCTTACTCTGTCCCTTAAGCTGTTTCCTGTCATTCTTCTGACACATTTCATTTCATCTAACACTTAACATATTATATATGAATGTTTAGATAATTAAACAAGGAATTAGATTTCACTAAAACCAAGATGATACAAGGCTTATAAAAAGAATATGGTTTAATGACAGTTTACACTAATCAAATTGAGAGTGACGCACTGAGCGGCTCAACGTACATGACCGACATCGGTATGAAGCATGGGGTTTCGAAGCGTTCGAAAGAGTTAACTCCTAAACTATCATTCAAATATAAATATTTATTTTAATTAAAATTTTAACGACTGGTGTGTGGGTGGTCACAATTTAAAACCACTTCCATAAAATATCAGATTTAAGATTGAGAGGAATGTACCAGGCTCAGACCTTATTCATTCATAAACGTCACAAGATTTCCAGGAATAGAACTAAAATTCCAATTTGGGGTGAAAACTAACAGCTGTGTACTGTAAGATCTTAACATGTTACTATTTAAAAAAAAAAAATTATGGACAAATTCTTACATTTAAGCTGAATCATTGGGGTTCTGCATTTTGTGAAATAAATAAAACTAGTATATATAGCACCATATAATGACAAATATCTTATGCAACAAATCTATGTCAATAGAAGTAAGAAAGAGAGTTCATCGGTGCTATATAGAACCAATTCTGACATATGAAAGCGAATCATGGACAGTAGACAAACAAATGAAAAGACGATTAGAGGCCACAGAGATGGGATTTCTCAGAAGAAGGTTGAAAGTTCCCTGGACAGCTAAAAATGATCAATAAGAAAATTCTCAAAGAGGCCAACACAAAAAGGGAGCTCATAAAAAAACATCAGAAAGAAACAATCAACATTTTTCGGGCACATCATGAGAAGAGGAAAGTTGGAATACTTGGTTACAACTGACGAAGTAAAAGGAAAGAGAGATCGCGGAAGACAAAGAAAGAAGCACTGGATAGCTTAGTGTCATGGCATGGAAAACAGTCAACAACAGAACTGATACGATGCACTGTAGATAGAAGATTATGGAGGGACATGATCACCAATACCAACCGATATGGCACATGATAATAATGATGGGGCTAAAACTTCCTTTTATATCAATTCTTCCATTTTGATAAGAAAGCACAGTTCTCTCTTGTGTTCTCTATTTTGTGTTTAAACCTTGATGGGTGTGGTTGTGAGGTCATCAGGAGAGACGAATCATTCCATTCCTTTTCTGTTCAGACCCCTTGTCTTATATAGCGAGGAAGTCGTGTATTCTCTTTTGGCATTTTATTTTTTGCTCGGTAATCTCTCATTCATTTTACACCCTTACTCATCCCTCTTTGACCATGACTCACTCCACTCTATGATTTCTCAACCACACTTTTATTTTCTTACACTCTCCACTCTTTATTGCTTCTCTTTTTTGCTGTATTGAGTTATTTGCGGGTCATCATCATTGCACTCCTAACATGTCCATAGGTGCTCAGATCCTCTCCTCAGTTATTGAGTTATTAGCAGGTCATCATCATTGCACTCCGAAACATGTCCATAGGTGCTCAGATCCCCTCCTCAGCAATTCCCTCAGTGTCCAGCGACTGACGACTCCAGTTCTGTGTTGGTTGATAAGTCTTCTTACACGGCCACTAAGTTTCTCGTTTCTGGCTGTGCCCATCTGAACTCCCATCTCTTTCATTCGAAGAAGTGACGTGGACTCATGGTTGTCGAAGTCCTGTGCCCTTCCCACATCTCGGAGGACATTGATGATGTCCGCCCGATCCACTGTTGACCGTCCTCAACGACAGCACATCTAGCTAACCTGTCCGCTCTTTCATTTCTCCGTACTCCTGCATGTCATGGGACGTTGACAAAGGTGACCTTACGTATTTTTGACTTCTGTAATGACTCTACCCATTTCATACGTACAGAACCCGCATCCACTTTTTTTTTTATCATGCTCATCGAATCACTTCATGTGCAAGCGTGGGTCTAGTCTTGTGACTCTAACCAGATGAATGCTTTGACCATCACCTCCATTGTCATGCTGCTTGTGGTCATAACGTATGCACCACTGTCTTCCTTGACTATTCTGCCAGCCGAGCGTGCCGTAAATGCCCATGCACTTCTTTGGTGTCGTATTATGGATCCGTCTGTATAGCTAACAGCATCTTCCCCTCTTTTGCTTTCTTCAACTCCTTGATAATTGCTCCACTCTCTCGTTTATTCTTGCACACAGTTCATATGCATTTCTGGCATTCTTGTTTCTCACTCATCATCATCATCATCATCCTCATCATCATCATCATCATCATCATCATCCTCATCATCATCATCATCATCATCATCATCATCATCAACATCATTGATTGCCGTCTCCGCACCGAAGGTTGGCCACCATGGAGCACCATTCCACTCTGTCTCTTGCTTTGATGGTGCTGATTGTCATAGGTTGACTTGTCCACCTTTTGATGTTACTCGTCTATGTTAGTCTTGGTCTGCCTCTGCCCCTTCCTCTTTTGCCTTGTATTTTCCCTTCCAATATTACTTTTATTAGGCTGTTGTGTCTTTTAACATGCCCCACAAATTGTCATTTGTTTTGTTCTAATTGTGTTTAGTAGTTCTCTTTTCATTTTTAGTTTTTTTTAAAAACTTCATCATGTGTTTTCTTTTCCTTCCATCCAATTCTAACTATTCTTCTATAGACCCACATTTCTCAGTCATTGAGAGAAATAAGCACACATATAATTGTCAAGCGGGATCTTCAGTAAAAGTGAGAAAACGCAAAAATGAATTTAATCAGCTAAACTGATAAACAAACACGACAAAAAAACAAAAAAAACAACAACGTTTCAGTCATAGACCTTCATCAGATACTTCGGTTAAGTATGGGAACTGCTGTGAAAAGATGGCGGCCACTTCCGCAAGCTCTTTAAAGAGTGAAGTAAAATAGTCAAGGTTATCTCCCTTGTATTACTCGGCATGTGGGGTATATGTTATTAGTGGCCATATGTTTCTGCGACCTCGGAATATTTGTATGGGTGATGTGGTCGGTATCACACCAGGCCGCCTTTACTTCTCAGTCTAGTACCTATTTTTATTCTGTTCTTTGCTTTCCTCTCTCCATATTTAGTCACCTTATTGCAATCTAAAAACTAATCACCCACATGAGGTGTACCGATACCTCACTTCTTCACTGAGCATACACACTTGAACACAAACCTATTTTTATTTTAATTTCTAAACATCACTCACAATGACCCCTTCTATCTATATTCTATTTTCTAAACATCACTCACAAGGAACCCCCCCCACCCCCCACACCCTCAACCTTCCTCGATCCCAAGGGGTGAACCTCCCAATTGATCCCTCTATCATAACACGCCTCTGACAACTCAAGCTTTAAAAAGGCAACTGGTCTAAGATATAGTTCTGAATCACAGGCGGAGCTGATATGGACTCGTCAAACTTCACGACTTCCATCATACACTGAAGACCTTCCTTGCTGAGGGTGCGCAACTCTGCAATTTTACTGAGAATATGAGAGAAGAAGTGTGGCTTGCGCTGTACCTCGCTGTTGTAGGTGCAGTGATCCCGCAGACAGTCTATAATCTTCATCTGCAACTCTTCCATTTTCTCTGGCTCCCTTAATCCGTGTCTTACTGTCGAGAGAAGACATTTATCAATGGTTAAATTCAGTGCAGATAAAATAATGATGTTTTATATTTAACATGAAAAAAAAAGAAAATGTGTACATGGCCACAAAAAAAGATAGATGACACACAAATAGATAAGAATTAAGATGTTTGAGATGTGTCAACAAGACAAGAACTATGATGTTTTAGAGTTGTTAACAAAGACAAATCTATGATGTTTTAGATTTGTCAACAAGACAAGAACTAAGATGTTTTAGCATTGCGAACAAGACAAGAACTAAGATGTTTTAGCTTTACGAACAAGACAAGAACTAAGATGTTTTAGCTTTACGAACAAAACAAGAACTAAGATGTTTTAGCTTTACGAACAAGACAAGAACTAAGATGTTTTAGCTTTACGAACAAAACAAGAACTAAGATGTTTTAGCTTTACGAACAAGACAAGAACTAAGATGTTTTAGCTTTACGAACAAAACAAGAACTAAGATGTTTTAGCTTTATGAACAAGACAAGAACTAAGATGTTTTAGCTTTACGAACAAAACAAGAACTAAGATGTTTTAGCTTTGTGAACAAGACAAGAACTAAGATGTTTTAGCTTTACGAACAAAACAAGAACTAAGATGTTTTAGCTTTGTGAACAAGACAAGAACTAAGATGTTTTAGCTTTGCGAACAAGACAAGAACTAAGATGTTTTAGCATTGTGAACAAGACAAGAACTAAGATGTTTTAGCATTGTGAACAAGACAAGAACTAAGATGCTTTAGCTTTGTGAACAAGACAAGAACTAAGATGCTTTAGCTTTGTGAACAAGACAAGAACTAAGATGCTTTAGCTTTGTGAACAAGACAAGAACTAAGATGCTTTAGCTTTGTGAACAAGACAAGAACTAAGATGCTTTAGCTTTGCTAATAAGACAAGAACTAGGATGTTTCAGATTTGTTATCAAAGACAAGAACTAAGATGTTTTAGCTTTGCGAACAAGACAAGAACTAAGATGCTTTAGCTTTGTGAACAAGACAAGAACTAAGATGCTTTAGCTTTGTGAACAAGACAAGAACTAAGATGTTTTAGCTTTGCTAATAAGACATGAACTAAGATGCTTTAGCTTTGTGAACAAGACAAGAACTAAGATGTTTTAGCTTTGTGAACAAGACAAGAACTAAGATGCTTTAGCTTTGTGAACAAGACATGAACTAAGATGCTTTAGCTTTGTGAACAAGACAAGAACTAGGATGTTTCAGATTTGTTATCAAAGACAAGAACTAAGATGTTTTAGCTTTGTGAACAAGACAAGAACTAAGATGCTTTAGCTTTGTGAACAAGACAAGAACTAAGATGCTTTAGCTTTGCTAATAAGACATGAACTAAGATGCTTTAGCTTTGTGAACAAGACAAGAACTAAGATGTTTTAGCTTTGTGAACAAGACAAGAACTAAGATGCTTTAGCTTTATGAACAAGACAAGAACTAAGATGCTTTAGCTTTGTGAACAAAGACAAGAACTAAGATGCTTTAGCTTTGTGAACAAGACAAGAACTAAGATGCTTTAGCTTTGCTAATAAGACAAGAACTAGGATGTTTCAGATTTGTTATCAAAGACAAGAACTAAGATGTTTTAGCTTTGTGAACAAGACAAGAACTAAGATGTTTTAGCTTTGTGAACAAGACAAGAACTAAGATGCTTTAGCTTTATGAACAAGACAAGAACTAAGATGCTTTAGCTTTGTGAACAAAGACAAGAACTAAGATGCTTTAGCTTTGTGAACAAGACAAGAACTAAGATGCTTTAGCTTTGCTAATAAGACAAGAACTAGGATGTTTCAGATTTGTTATCAAAGACAAGAACTAAGATGTTTTAGCTTTGTGAACAAGACAAGAACTAAGATGCTTTAGCTTTGTGAACAAGACAAGAACTAAAATGCTTTAGCTTTGTGAACAAGACAAGAACTAAGATGCTTTAGCTTTGTGAACAAGACAAGAACTAAGATGTTTTAGCTTTGCTAACAAGACAAGAACTGAGATGCTTTAGCTTTGCGAACAAGACATGAACTAAGATGCTTTAGCTTTGCGAACAAGACAAGAACTGAGATGTTTTAGCTTTGCGAACAAGACAAGAACTAGGATGTTTTAGCTTTGCGAACAAGACAAGAACTAAGATGCTTTAGCTTTGCGAACAAGACATGAACTAAGATGCTTTAGCTTTGCTAACAAGACAAGAACTGAGATGCTTTAGCTTTGCTAACAAGACAAGAACTAAGATGCTTTAGCTTTGCGAACAAGACATGAACTAAGATGCTTTAGCTTTGCGAACAAGACAAGAACTAAGATGCTTTAGCTTTGCTAATAAGACAAGAACTAGGATGTTTCAGATTTGTTATCAAAGACAAGAACTAAGATGCTTTAGCTTTGCGAACAAGACAAGAACTAGTATATTTTAGATTTATTAACAAAACAGGAACAGGACGTTTCCAGCTTTATGACCAAGACTAGAACTAAGATGTTTTAGATTTATGAAGGAAGATAAAAACTAAGATAATTTAGATTTATGAACGAGGACAGAAACTATGATATTTTAGATTTATGAATGAGGACAGAAACTATGATATTTTAGATTTATGAATGAGGACAGAAACTATGATATTTTAGATTTATGAATGAGGACAGAAACTATGATATTTTAGATTTATGAATGAGGACAGAAACTATGATATTTTAGATTTATAAATGAGGACAGAAACTATGATATTTTAGATTTATGAAGGAGGACAGAAACTATGATATTTTAGATTTATGAATGAGGACAGAAACTATGATATTTTAGATTATGAACGAGGACAGAAACTATGATATTTTAGATTTATGAATGAGGACAGAAACTATGATATTTTAGATTTATGAACGAGGACAGAAACTATGATATTTTAGATTTATGAATGAGGACAGAAACTATGATATTTTAGATTTATGAATGAGGACAGAAACTATGATATTTTAGATTTGTGAACAATGATAAGAACAAGGAAGGGGTGGATTATTGGGTGGGTGGGTGGGTGGATTTGTGGGTGGGTGGGTGGATTTGTGGGTGGGTAGGTGGGTGGGTGGATGCGTGGATGGATGGGTAGGTGGGTAGTGGAGGTGTGGATGGATTGGTGAGTGGGTAGGTGGGTGGATGGATGTGAGGATGGGTGGATAGATGGATGGGTTTGGGTGGGTGGGTGGATGGTGGGTAGGGTGGATGGATGGATGGGTGGGTGGGTGGGTGGATGTGTTGATGGGTGGATGGATGGATGGATGGATGGATTGATTTGAGGGTAGGTGAGTGGATGTATGGATGGGTGGATGGGTGGGCGGATAGATTGATAGATGGATGCATGGATGATTGGAATGATTGATTGATTGATTGATTGATTGATTGATTGATTGATGGATGGATGGATGGATGGATGGATGGATGGATGGATGGATGGATGGATGGATGGATGGACAGACATACATAATTAACAATTGATCTCATATACATATTAAAGATCTGATCGCAGTTAAATATCATAAAATTGATCTCATAGAGACTGTTAGAAGGAGGACCCAGATACTCACATGTAATCATGGCTAGGGCACTCATACACGCTAATGATGATATGTCCAGGCCCATTCTGTGTAGGCTGAGACCAAACTCCACAATTGAGTTAATCCATTGACCAAATGTTTTCATACACTGGAGTCGGTGGAAAACCTGTCCGTTCTCGAAAATGATCTTTTCATCGTTTGGTTGAACTCTGAGTGGATAAGGAGAACATACAGAATATTTAATTGAGCTCTGAGTGGATAGGTAGAACATACAGAATATTTAGTTGAACTCTGAGTGGATAGGTAGAACATACAGAATATTAAGTTGAGCTCTGAGTGGATAGGTAGAACATACAGAATATTTAGTTGAGCTCTGAGTGGATATGTAGATCATACAGAATATTTAGTTGAGCTCTGAGTGGATAGGTAGAACATACAGAATATTTAGTTGAGCTCTGAGTGGATAGGTAGAACATACAGAATATTTAGTTGAGCTCTGAGTGGATAGGTAGAACATACAGAATATTTAGTTGAGCTCTGAGTGGATAGGCAGAACATACAGAATATTTAGTTGAGCTCTGAGTGGATAGGTAGAACATACAGAATATTTAGTTGAACTCTGAGTGGATAGGTAGAACATACAGAATATTTAGTTGAGCTCTGAGTGGATAGGTAGAACATACAGAATATTTAGTTGAGCTCTGAGTGGATAGGTAGAACATACAGAATATTTAGTTGAGCTCTGAGTGGATAGGTAGAACATACAGAATATTTAGTTGAGCTCTGATTGGATAGGTAGAACATACAGAATATTTAGTTGAGCTCTGAGTGGATAGGTAGAACATACAGAATATTTAGTTGAGCTCTCTGAGTGGATACGGTTGGCTTACCACGGCAACAGCCGGGGTTCGTACCCTGGCGAGGACACCTGGGTTTTACTAATTCCCTAAAAATTAGTGGGAGCCGCGATAGCTCAGTGGTTAGTGAACTGAACTACTACGGACAAGGGGTAGGGTTCGATCCCAACCGACGGTTCCGGGTTCACCCAGCCTTAAATGGGTACCGGATTTTTTCTGGGAAAGTAAAAGCAGCACGGGCGTAATACCGACCACATTACCCCAAAAATCATGTGCTGAAGGTCTGTAAAATATAGGGTCACTAACACCATATTTCCCTATACGCCACTTGGCGTGACGGGGGGTACTTTACTTTTTTACTCTGAGTGGATAGGTAGAACATACAGAATATTTAGTTAAGCTCTGAGTGGATAGGTAGAACATACAGAAAATTTAGTTGAGCTCTGAGTGGATTGGAAGAATATAAAGAATATTTAGTTGAACTCTGAGTTGATGACAAAAACATACTGAATATTTAGTTGAACTCCTTGTTGATGAGAAAATATGAAATATAAACAACATTATGAACTCGTAATAACACACATTTTTCTGTCAAAAACACAATTAAACGTAATCTATACGGCAAAACATAAAAAAAATATATTGGACCCAAAAATCATAAGTGAAATGTATACGCTCTAATTACCGTGTTTCATGATTGAACCATACATCTCCACTCCCACTCCCTCTCTAAAATCTTTCTAACCTCCATATACCACCACATCTCCACTTCCACTCTAAATGACATCCAACCTACCTGTGCCCTCATCTCTCCACTCCCACTCTAAATGCCCTCTAACCTCCACACACTCCCGCCTCTCCACTCCCAGTCTAAATGCCCTCTACCTTTATAATACCCTCATCTCTCCACTAACACACTAAATGACCTCTAACCTTCCTATACCCTCATCTCTCCACTCCCACTCTAAATGCCCTCTAACCTCCACACACTCCCGTCTCCCCACGCCCTCTAACCTCCACACACTCCCGCCTCCCCACGCCCTCTAACCACCACACACTCCCGCCTCTCCACTCCCACTCTAAACGCCCTGTAACCTCCACACACTCCCGCCTCTCCACGCCCTCTAACCTCCACAGCCTCCCGCCTCTCCACTCCCACTCTAAACGCCCTCTAGCCTCCACACACTCCCGCCTCCCCACGCCCTCTAACCTCCACACACTCCCGCCTCTCCACTCCCACTCTAAACACCCTCTAACCTCCACACACTCCCGCCTCTCCACTCCCACTCTAAACACCCTCTCACCTCCACACACTCCCCACTCCCACTCCAAACACCCTCTCACCTCCACACACCCCCCACTCCCACTCCAAACACCCTCTCACCTGTATGCAGCCTTCAGTACGAATAACTCCAACGACGCAGACTGGAACAAAAGTTCCTGGTCGTCCTTATGTAGGTCGCTGAAACCCGGAACCTTTTCGGTCCACGCCCTCAGAACGTCCATGCTCTGCAGCAAGATGTTATAGAAGACTTTGATATTGTCTTCATGACGGCAAGCGGGGTCATCTGACCGACACATCTGGAACTGTCAAAGATAGAAAAATTGATAGAATACACGAGGAAACACCCAGAGGAAGAACAATGTTAAATAACAAACGTATAACAATTAAAACAAAATAAAATGAAAAGAGAACTACTAAACACAATTAGAACAAGATAAATGAAATTTGGGAGGCATGTTAAAAGACACAACAGCCTAATAAAAGTAATATTGGAAGGGAAAATACAAGGTAAGAGAGGCAGACCAAGACTAACATGGACGAGTAACATTAAAAGATGGACAAGTCAGTCTATGACAATCTGCACCATCAAAGCAAGAGAAGGAGTGGAATAGCGCTCCATGGTAGCTAACCTTCGTTGCGGAGACGGCACTCAATGATGATGATGATGATGATGATGATGATGATGATGTTGATGATAATAATCATTATTTTTTGGATGTGAATCGTTGACAATCTGACACCAAGCAAAAAATTCACAGGAGGCTGTAGAAATGTGGTTTACACAAGAATGTTGAGAATACCATTGTCAGCCAAAAAAAAAAGTAATGAAAACGTTCTGAAAGAGGCCGAAGCAAAGAGAGAAAACTAATTTCCAATATTAGGAAGAAACAATCATCATTTTTTGGCCGTGTAATGAGAAGAGAACAGCTGGAATATATTGTAACAACTGGGAAATTTGAGGGACGAAGAGATAGAGGGAAGCAAAAGAGAAAAGATATCAGACAGCTTAAGAGAATGGCTTGGCGGAAGGTCAACAACGGAAATGATAAATAACTGCCGAGATCGAAAGTTGTGGAGACACATCATCACCTACGCCAGCAGGCATGTACTTGATGATGATGATGATATTTGGCTGTGTCACAGCTGTCCGAACCTGAAATGCTGAAAACGTCACACAATTGGGGTTATTTCTTTGTACATACTGGTTTTGCTGAATATTGCTTAACCAACGAGAACATTCTCAAAGAGGCCAACACAAACAGGGAGCTCCATTTTAAAAAAAATTAAAAAACTATCGACATCTTTTCGGGCACATCATGAGAAGAGGAAAGTTGGAATACTTGTTTCTATCTATCTATTGACCTTTCGAGCCGTAGCCGGCCCATAGGGCGTAGACCAATATACACCTTCTCCTATCTGAATTTTTGTTCTAGCAGTTTTCTTTTAGAGATATTTTATCAAATCTCGCCATCTGTCTCTGTTCTGTGCAAGCAGCTCTATCTCATTGAGGGAGCCGATTCCTGCTGCTCTTGCCTCTCTCATCAATAATACTTGTTTACAACTGGCAAAATACGAGGAAAGAGAGATCGCTGACGACAAAGAGAGGAAATACTGGATAGCTTAGTGTCATGGCATGGAAAACAGTCAACAACAGAATTGATATGATGTACAGTAGATAGAAGTTTGTGGAAGGACATGATAGCCAAGTCAACCGGTATGGCACATGATGATGTTGAAGAAATTATGACTCGTGTCTCACCTGACTATAGTCCAGGTTTGGGATATCTGGGCAGGTGTCTACATGAGCTCTGACGAGGGCGGTAATGAGGCTGAGTGGTGGAGAAGGCGGGGATTCTTGTGGAGATTTGGGTTTTGATGGAAGCCGGCCACGCCTTCCCTTGAGTCCATCAGTTCTCACAACTGTTAAATGTAGAAAAATACAGTGAAGTGTTAAATTAAACAAACAATGAACAACAAAATACCTGCAATTAAGATCAAACACAATAATGTATACACAACGAGCACAAATAAAAGTACATGCTGGCATAGGGTTTAACGGGAACAGACAAATAACTACAGACACTGCTCACAACAGCTAATTTTTTAACTAGCTGAGTGGCTGTGTACCAAGCGTTCGGCTTCTCGTGGCAAGGCGCAGTGCCATGGAGTACGGGTTCGATCCTGCTTCGGACCATATATTGTTCTTTGTTTGTTTCTGTTGTTGTTTATTTGTCATTTTTTTTCCGAGTGCTAACACATACCTTTTCCTTCTATTATTCCTTATTATTGCCTCGGAAGTTTCCCTATTTAATCATATTTATTTATTATTATTTGTCTCCAAAGTTGTAGCAAGTACGTCACATCCCACCATCTGCTCCTTGAGGCTTGTAAGTAAAGTAAAGAGCACCCGTCACGCCAAGTGGCGTATAGGGAATATGGTGTTAGTGACCATACATTTTACAGACCTTCAGCACATGATTTTCGGGGAATGTGGTCGGTATTACGCCCGTGCAGCTCTATTTAAAGCTGGGTGAACCCGGAAGCTGTCGGTTGGGATCAAACCCTACCTCTTGTCTTTTGTATTCTAGTTCACTAACCACTGAGCTATCGCGGCTCCCTTGAGGCCCGCATGGGGTGTAATTTAGTTTAATTTAGTTTAGTTTTTTTTTATTTCGTTCAGTTTAGTTTTAATTTAGTTTTGCTTTGTTTAATTTAGTGTTGAGGTTAGTTTACTTTATCTTAATTCAATTCAATTTAGTTTAGTTTAGTTTAGTTTAGTTTAGTTTAGTTTAGTTTAGTTTAGTTTAGTTTAGTCCTGATTTTTTTGTTGCTGTTGCAATTATTAAAAAAATTATTTGATGTGATTCGAGCATAGTTTGACCCCTAGCAACAACACAACATCTGGTAAAAGTTGTAGACCTATTTATATGCGACGTGACTCTGAAGTCTAAACACTTTACATAGCTTTTGTTATCATATGTAAAATGTATATGGACGAGAAACGAGCTAGTAAAAGTAAAAGACCACTTCCGGACGGTCAAGCTGCCATCGCCATCTCTTGGTGACTCCCAGTGATATAGTCTGCTCGACCTACAAGTCCAAATAGGAAACAACACTTGTTAACTGAGCAAATATGAAGTGGAACTTGCATGTCCCATGAGGGTTGAAAGGGTTAGTTTAGTTTAGTTAAGATTAGTTTAGTTTAGTTTAGTTTAGTTTAGCTTAGCTTAGTTTAGTTTAGTTTAGTTTAGTTTAGCTTAGTTTAGTTTAGTTTAGTTTAGTTTAGTTTAGTTTAGTTTAGCTTAGTTTAGCTTAGTTTAGCTTAGCTTAGTTTAGTTTAGCTTAGCTTAGTATAGTTTAGTTTAGTTTAGTTTAGTTTAGCTTAGTTTAGTTTAGTTTAGTTTAGTTTAGTTTAGCTTAGCTTAGCTTAGCTTAGTTTAGTTTAGTTTAGTTTAGTTTAGTTTAGTTTAGTTTAGTTTAGTTTAGCTTAGCTTAGCTTAGTTTAGTTTAGTTGAGTTTAGTTTAGTTTAGTTTAGCTTAGTTTATTTTAGTTTAGTTTACCTTAGTTTAGCTTAGTTTAGTTTAGTTTAATTTAGTTTAGTTTAGTTTAACTTAGCTTACTTTAGCTTAGTTTAGCTTAGTTTAGCTTAGTTTAGTTTAGTTTAGTTTAGCTTAGCTTAGTTTAGTTTAGTTTAGTTTAGTTTAGCTTAGCTTAGTTTAGTTTAGCTTAGTTTAGTTTAGTTTAGTTTAGCTTAGTTTAGCTTAGTTTAGCTTAGTTTAGTTTAGTTTAGCTTAGCTTAGTTTAGTTTAGTTTAGCTTAGCTTAGTTTAGCTTAGTTTAGCTTAGTTTAGTTTAGCTTAGTTTAGTTTAGTTTAGCTTAGTTTAGCTTAGTTTAGTTAGTTTAGTTAGTTTAGCTTAGTTTAGCTTAGTTTAGCTTAGTTTAGTTTAGTTTAGCTTAGCTTAGTGTAGTGTAGTTTAGCTTAGTTTAGCTTAGTTTAGCTTAGTTTAGTTTAGTTTAGTTTAGTTTAGTTTAGTTTAGTTTAGTTTAGTTTAGTTTAGTGTAGTTTAGCTTAGTTTAGTTTAGTTTAGTTTAGTTTAGTTTAGTTTAGTTTAGTTTAGTTTAGTTTAGTTTAGTTTAGTTTAGTTTAGTGTAGTTTAGCTTAGTTTAGCTTAGTTTAGCTTAGTTTAGTTTAGTTTAGTTTAGTTTAGTTTAGTTTAGTTAGTTTAGTTTAGTTTAGTTTAGTTTAGTTTAGTTTAGTTTAGTTTAGTTTAGTTTAGTTTAGTTTAGTTTAGTTTAGTCGACAGATTATATTAAGTGCACATCGGACAACTTCCCAGTGGGCATCTGCATACGATCGCAAGAATGGTCACACATGAAGATGGTTTAACCTCAGGTGCACGAACTCCATAGCACCGGCAAAGACCGTTAACACATGAAATTGACGTAACTTGGTAGATTCCTTCACTTGGTAGATTCCATCACTTGGTAGATTCCCTCACTTGGTAGATTCCATCACTTGGTAGATTCCATCACATGGTAGATTCCATCACTTGGTAGATTCCATCACTTGGTAGATTCCATCACTTGGTAGATTCCATCACTTGGTAGATTCCATCACTTGGTAGATTCCATCACTTTAAAAAAATTAACAATCTGTTCTCATCATTTTTAGCCGACTCTTTTCGAATTTAAATGATCCTGTGCTCCTTAACGTGCGCGAGTGCACACGGGGGAAATCATGTTTGTCGCCCTTGTTCGAGAGGACTAGACATCAGGTCTCACTACCCAGAGACCAGGGGATGGTAAAGTCACGAATAATCCACGAATTTAAACAGAAAAATTCGCATCACTCGTGACGGATTCGAACACAAAACCATTCTTATTCAGAGGCTGAGGTCTTACCCCTAGACCACCCAGTGTACTATAATTGCAGTAACACATTTAGATGACGTAATCTACAATTTATTGGGGGCCCTCGTATGTAGACACAAGAGCTCGCTAGAAGTCATGTTGAGAAATGGTAGACTCGAGGTTTGACTTCCGGTGTGTGACTGCGCTGGCAACACGACGCATTTTTTGCGATGGGAGTAACATTTAAATTATCAATGAATTTCATTGCCAGTAGTGACAGAAATGCATGTGTTCTTGTGTGTTATTTCGAACGGATTTATTTGTTAGAGACATGTAACAACAAAGAAAAATCACTAATACAGACAGTTCGAGCAGCTCAAGAACGACAAAAGATATAAACCACGACACCTTTTCGGTATCAGTGAGAAAGAGAAAAGAAAGAAGATGGATAGATGCAGTGATAGAGACATGTAACAACAAAGGAAAATCACTAATTCAGACAGTTCGAGCAGCTCAAGAACAACAAATGATATAACCACGACACCTTTTAGGTATCAGTGAGAAAGAGAAAAGAAAGAAGATGGATAGATGCAGTGATAGAGACATGTAACAACAAAGGAAAATCACTAATTCAGACAGTTCGAGCAGCTCAAGAACGACAAATGATATAAACCACGACACCTTTTAGGTATCAGTGAGAAAGAGAAAAGAAGTAGAAGACGACACGACGTAGATGACATAGAGGCAGAGAAGATTAGGGTAGACATACAGCATCATGAGGAGGAAAGAGGAACGCGGACAGAGTGGAGGCATAAGATTGACAAGGTAGGGAATATGTAGGCACGACAAAGAAAAAGAAAGAAAGAAAAAAATATATCCAGAAAGAATTTTTTTTAATGAGAGATTAAGAATTAAAGAAACCGAAAGAGTGTATGTGACAGAAAATAAGAGATAGAGAAAGAAATATATATTTTAAAAAAATAAGTGAGAGAAATAAAACACACGGTAAGAAAGAAAATCAATTTATTATTTCAGGATAATAGAGACATTGTAAAAAAAAAAAGTCTTAAAACAACTACAAATAAAATAGAATTATTAAACACAATTCAAACAAGAAAAATGCTATTTTTGGGCCATGTTAAAAGACACAACAGCCTACTAAAAGTAATCTTTGAGGGGAAAATACAAGGTAAAAGAGGCAAAGGCAGACCAAGACTAACATGGACGAGCAACATCAAAAGATGGACAAACCAGCCTATGACAACCTGCACCATCAAAGCAAGAGACAGCAGAATGGCGCTCCATGGTAGTCAACCTCCGATGCGGAGATGGCGCTCGATGATGATGATGAATGGAGACAAAATCGCAAATAATAAATATGTGGACAAAAGAAAGAAAGAAAGAAATAAAGAAAGCCTGGAAGAAAAGTCAAGAATAATAAGGTAAATAAGAATCAACAAACCAACGCCTTAGCTCGTGGACACATCTAGTTAAGCCAAACATAGAAACGGCAGGTGACAGTGGATGGACTACGGCAAGAGAACAACCCCTTAAAACAACACTGGTGCCTCCACCCAACAGAGCAATCAAGGAACAAAATAAAAACAAACTACTTCCCCAGACTGAAAACCCCACTTTCAAAGACATATCTGTCGTGTAGAGGGCTACCCACTGAGTTGAAAACAACCTGATTGCTTCCCTTTGTAGTTTAGTTATCTGTCAATGCTTGTATCTCCACCCACAGAAGCTCTCATCAGTCATTAAACCCACATCGCCACATCCATTGTGGATGAGTTTATCAAATCTATCACGTTTCCCTTTAGTCTATGTATTACTTTTTATTGAGTTTCAAGACATGATAGACATTATAGTGAAGGAAAGTAATAATGAAGGACAATCTTAATAGGAAAAGGACAGAAGTACTTGTGCAAGCAAAGAAGAGGACTTCACCGCAATGCAAAATAAAGACAAGTAGAACAATATTAAAACAGGTGAATGAATGTACATATATGGAAACTATGTTAACCGCAGATGGTAGATGTACAACAAAGGTAAGATGCAGAATGGCTCAGACAAAAGCAGCTTTCCAAAAAAAAAGGAATATACTGTGTAATACATTTTTGACAATATAAACAAGAAAAAGAGTTCTTAAATGTTATGTAGAGCCAGTCTTGACATATGGATGGGAATCATGGACAAAAGACAATAAAATCACTGGAGGCTGTAGAAATGTGGTTTTACAGAAGAATATTGAGAATACCATGGACAGCTAAGAAGAGTAATGAAAATGTTGTCAAAGAGGCCAAAGCAAAAAGAGAGCTAATTTCCAATATTAGGAAGAAACAATCATCATTTTTTTGGCCATGTAATGAGAAGAGAACAACTGGAGTATATTGTAACAACTGGAAAAATTGAGGGACGAAGAAATAGAGGAAAGCAAAGAGAAAAAATACCAGACAGCTTAAGAGAATGGCTTGGCAGAAGGTCAACAACAGAAATGATAAATAGCTGTCGAGATCGAAAGTTGTGGAGAGACATGATCACCTACGCCAGCAGGTATGATACTTGATGATGATGATGATGATATGCATCATGAAAGAAATGAAGTGATAAATAATAAGTACTTCCATGATTGCTTCCACAGCAATTCATCATTATCATTATGTGCCATACCGATTGACATAGGCGATCACATTCTTCCACAACTTTCTGTCCACTGTAAATCGTGCCAATGTATTACGGCATATAGAGGCAGAGAAATATAGAGAAACAATTTAGTACTTTCATGATTTGTTCATATGGAGCAGAGACTGATTGAGAGAAGCATGAATTATTATTTTCATAATTTCTCTCGGGAAATGTGAGAATGAAAGATAGTAAAAGTGAACTGTTTGAGTACTTTCATGACTTTTTACCGGAAACAAAATTTAGGAGGATTAAAGAGAAAAATGAATTCTTAATTTCATGATTTTTTACGGTAAATAGATATTGAGGAAAATATGGAAAAATGATTTAGCATTTTCATGATTTGTTACGGGAAATATAAAGAAATGATTTGGCATTTTCATGATTTGTTACGGTAGATATACGGTAGATATACAGAGTCCAATGATATAGTACTTGGATATAGGAGATCTGGTGAGAGACAAGAGATTCTTGAAGATGGTCCGTGATAAGTGCAACATTCTGCCAGGACCCGTAACTCGATGGTGATGATTTCAAAATATCACATTCCAAAACCATTAACATTTCACGACAGTAACATATAACAGTTTATACCACCACCACCACCACATTTCAACCACTTATCCTCTCATCAGTTGTATCTCCCTCCTTATCTGTCATCGACTTTTCGATGCTCGACATAGCCAAACTCGACTTCACTCAAACAAGGAACAGCAACTCTCACCACAAAAGGGAAAGAACAACATTCCGGATATTTGTCTAAGACACGAATTGTGTTTTTAGATTGGTTTCCCTTGTTCCTTCTTTTTGATAACTATTTTTAGATAAACCAGACCAATGAATTAAAAGATATGAATTTAGAGGGTTGGGTAGTTTCATCATCATCATCATCATCGAGTGCCTTCTCCGCAACGAAGGTTGGCTACCATGGATCGCCATTCTACTCTGTTTCTTGCTTTGATGGTGCAGGCTGTAATAGATTGACTTGTCCATCTTTTGATGTTACTCGTCCATGTTAGTCTTGGTCTGATTCTGCCTCTTTTACCTTGTATTTTCTCTTCCAATATTACTTTTAGTAGGCTGTTGTGTCTTTTAACATGCCCCAAAAACTGCATTTGTCTTGTCTTAATTGTATTTAGTAGTTCTCTTTTTATTTTCAGTTGTTTTAAAACTTCATCTTTTGTTATCTTTTGTTTCCATCCAATTCTACCTGTTCTTCTATAAATCCACATTTCAAAGGCTTCAATTTTCTGTTCTGTTTTCTTGTCTAATGTCCATGTTTCTGCACCATACATGAATATTGAGAAGATGTAACATTTTGCCGTTCTTAATTTCAGCCCCGTTGATATTTCTTTTGTTGTTAGTATATTTTTCATGGCATTAAAATTACTTTTTGCCAAACCTATTCTTTTCTTTATTTCAATTGTACATTTTCCATTGTGGGTAGTTTAGTGGTATGATAGTTGCCCTCAAGACAAGAAGGGCTCGGCCTCAAATCCCATCACAATCGGTGGTGATTTTATTTTCAAAAATTGAAAAAATTAATCATAAAAATAAATCGAAAAATAATTAAAAGATGTTACCCTTCTGATCTCTTGTGTTGTGAGATCCGATGTCTAGTCCTCCCGGATAACGGCTATAAAAAGGGAGAGACCGTGTGCACTCGCGCACGTTAAATAATCCTTGGCAGTTAAAATCAAAAAGAGTCGTCCCTAAAGGTAGGCCACCGTCAGCAGAAACCTACCCACACTGTGGATCACAGGCCGTGCTATGGAGTTCGTGCGCGTGGGCAAGGATTCTACTGGCTTTTTCTCGAGATTTCTCGAGGGGGATATCGGAGCACCTAAGGGAACGTCCGGTGTGCAGTGAGGATGATTCTAACAACAAACAACTTCAACAACAACAAAATATGTCCTTAATTTGCTGGCGCTTCAAAGGAAATGTGTGAGAGCGATCTACTGTGTAACTACTTTGTAACCTACTTTGTAACCTACTTTGTAACCAACTTTAGAACCTACTTTGGGAATGACATTCTAACCTACTTTGTGACCGACTTTAAGACCTACTTTGTAACCAACTTTAGGATCTACTTTGGGACCGACTTTGATACCTACTTTGGAACCAACTTTAGAACCTACTTTGGGACCGACTTTAAGACCTACTTTGTAACCAACTTTAAGACCTACTTTGTAACCAACTTTAGGATATACTTTGGGACCGACTTTGATACCTACTTTGTAACCAACTTTAGGACCTACTTTGTAACCAACTTTAGGACCTACTTTGGGACCGACTTTAAGAGCTACTTTGTAACCAACTTTAGGACCTACTTTGGGACCGACTTTAAGACCTACTTTGTAACCAACTTTAGGACCTACTTTGGGACCAACTTTAAGACCTACTTTGTAACCAACTTTAGGACCTACTTTAGGACCGATTTTAAGACCTACTTTGTAACCAACTTTAGGATCTACTTTAGGACCGACTTTAAGACCTACTTTGTAACCAACTTTAGGATATACTTTGGGACCGACTTTGATACCTACTTTGTAACCAACTTTAAGACCTACTTTGTAACCAACTTTAGGACCTACTTTGGGACCAACTTTAAGACCTACTTTGTAACCAACTTTAGGACCTACTTTAGGACCGACTTCAAGACCTACTTTGTAACCAACTTTAGGACCTACTTTGGGACCAACTTTAAGACCTACTTTGTAACCAACTTTAGGACCTACTTTAGGACCGATTTTAAGACCTACTTTATAACCAACTTTAGGATCTACTTTGGGACCGACTTTAAGACCTACTTTGTAACCAACTTTAGGATATACTTTGGGACCGACTTTGATACCTACTTTGTAACCAACTTTAAGACCTACTTTGTAACCAACTTTAAGATCTACTTTGGGACCGATTTTAAGACCTACTTTGTAACCAACTTTAAGATCTACTTTGGGACCGACTTTAAGACCTACTTTGTAACGAACTTTAGGACCTACTTTGGGACCAACTTTAAGACCTACTTTGTAACCAACTTTAGGACCTACTTTAGGACCGATTTTAGGACCTACTTTGTAACCAACTTTAGGATCTACTTTGGGACCGACTTTAAGACCTGCTTTGTAACCGACTTTAGTATCTACTTTGGGACCGACTTTAAGACCTACTTTGTAACCAACTTTAGGATCTACTTTGGGACCGACTTTAAGACCTACTTGTAACCAACTTTAGGATATACTTTGGGACCGACTTTGATACCTACTTTGTAACCAACTTTAGGACCTACTTTGTAACCAACTTTAGGACCTACTTTGGGACCGACTTTAAGAGCTACTTTGTAACCAACTTTAGGACCTACTTTGGGACCGACTTTAAGACCTACTTTGTAACCAACTTTAGGACTTACTTTTGGACCAACTTTAAGACCTACTTTGTAACCAACTTTAGGACCTACTTTAGGACCGATTTTAAGACCTACTTTGTAACCAACTTTAGGATCTACTTTGGGACCGACTTTAAGACCTACTTTGTAACCAACTTTAGGATCTACTTTGGGACCGACTTTAAGACCTACTTTGTAACCAACTTTAGGACCTACTTTGGGACCGACTTTAAGACCTACTTTGTATCCAACTTTATGACCTACTTTGGGACCGACTTTGATACCTACTTTGGAGCCAACTTTAGGACCTAATTTGGGACCGACTTTAAGACCTACTTTGTAACCAACTTTAAGACCTACTTTGTAACGAACTTTAGGATCTACTTTGGGACCGACTTTTGATACCTACTTTGTAACCAACTTTAGGACCGACTTTTGGACGTAATTTGTAACTTTCTTTGTGACCTACTTTGTAACCTCCTCTAGGACATACTTTGTGACCTACCTTGTAACCTATTTTGGGACCTACTTTGTAACCTACTTTGTAACCTACCTTTGGTCCTACTTTGTGACCTACTTTATAACCTCCTCTGGGACCTACTTTGTAACCTACCTTTGGTCCTACTTTGTGACCTACTTTGTAACCTCCTCTGGGACCTACTTTGTGACCTACCTTGTAACCTATTTTGGAACCTACTTTGTAACCTACCTTTTTCTTACTTTGTGACCTACTTTGTGACCTACGATGTAACCTACTTTTTGACCTACATTGTAACCTCCTCTGGGACCTACTTTGTAACCTATTTTGTGACCTACTTTGTAACCTACATTGTGACCTACTTTGTAACCTCCTCTGGGACTTGCTTTGTAACCTACTTTGTAACCTACTTTGTGACCTACTTTGTAACCTACTTTGTAACCTACTTTTTGACCTACTTTGTGACCTACTTTGTAACCTACTTTGTGACCTACTTTGTAACCTACTTTGTGACCTACTTTGTAACCTACTTTGTAACCTACTTTGTAACCTACTTTGTAACCTACTTTGTAACCTACTTTGTAACCTACTTTGTGACCTACTTTGTAACCTACTTTGTAACCTACTTTGTAACCTACTTTGTAACCTACTTTGTAACCTACTCTGGACACACTTTATAATATGTAACACAACGTCTGAAATGCAGTATAAATCTAAACAATGGTTACAAACAAGTGTCAGAACAACACCTAATAAAGAGCAGAAACAATGACAGATTTCGATAAAATATATTGACAGCATAACACGGAACCCAAACATTTGATTAGATCAGAGACATAGAAACTATGTTAATAGATCAAGAAATAGTTTAGTGTCATATACAAATATAATTTATGAAACTATCACTATATTTGTTAGGACTAGATACAAGTACAACTTATGAGTACATCAAGAAATATGTTGAGACACAAGTACAACTTATGAGTACATCAAGAAATATGTTGAGACACAAGTACAACTTATGAGTACATCAAGAAATATGTTGAGACACAAGTACAACTTATGAGTACATCAAGAAATATGTTGAGACACAAGTACAACTTATGAGTACATCAAGAAATATGTTGAGACACAAGTACAACTTATGAGTACATCAAGAAATATGTTGAGACACAAGTACAACTTATGAGTACATCAAGAAATATGTTGAGACACAAGTACAACTTATGAGTACATCAAGAAATATGTTGAGACACAAGTACAACTTATGAGTACATCAAGAAATATGTTGAGACACAAGTACAACTTATGAGTACATCAAGAAATATGTTGAGACACAAGTACAACTTATGAGTACATCAAGAAATATGTTGAGACACAAGTACAACTTATGAGTACATCAAGAAATATGTTGAGACACAAGTACAACTGATCAAAAGATCGAGAGATGAATTGACAGACTATAGAACAGAATGACGTCACTGTTGGCAGGGAGTCCCCATATCTGTTCACCCGTAATTCATATTATTCTAGAGAACGTGTCGCGTTCTGGGGAAAAACGGTGCGCAGCTCATGATAAATAGAATGAGGCACAATCGTCATTTATGAAGAGAATTCAAGGAAACAAATTTTAAGTAATTCTGCTCGTGACATCATTATGTCAATCTTGACGTATGGGTGTATGTACCTACGTTGTTTTTGTATATTTTTTCACTCTTAGTCAGTCAGATTATCGCTATGTAGTTATATTTATGTTGAATCTATTGCTACAGCTGAAGGCCTATTTGGCTGCAACGTCATTTCGTCTTCGTCTTGTTCCTGATCTATGTAAAGCTGTAACCGTACCACTCTTTTATCCTTTTTTTAAAGTGTTCAATCATATTATCAGCTTTACAACAGCTTATCATTTGTATGCATTTTTATTGTGTTGCCCCCATGTTTTTGTGTAAATGCTTTACCCAGGATTATCCTCTTTACATTAACAGAAGACAGTGAACTAGCCCACGTGCAATGTTCTAGAACAGCGTTGTCCAAACTCTGCCCACCACCCCCTACCAGGGGTCCGAGGTGCTGTCACAGGGGGTCCGCGAAGGTTTGAAGAATAGTTTGTAGCTAAATGGAAAGAGAGAAAGTTGAATTTGAATCATGGAGATCAAAACATATTTAATGGGGGTCCGCGACTGCAAAACATATTTGATGGAGGTCCGCGACTGCAAAACATATTTAATGGGGTCCGCGACTGCAAAACATATTTGATGGGGGTCCGCGACTGCAAAACATATTTGATGGGGGTCCGCGACTGCAAAACATATTTAATGGGGGTCCGCGACTGCAAAACATATTTAATGGGGGTCCGCGACTACAAAACATAATGAGGGTCCATGACCACAAAAATTATTTAATGGGGTCCGCGACTGCAAAACATATTTAATGGGGGTCCGCGACTACAAAACATATTTAATGGGGGTCCATGACTACAAAAATTATTTAATGGGGTCCGCGACTGCAAAACATATTTGATGGAGGTCCGCAACTATAAAACATATTTAATGGGGGTCCGCGACTACAAAACATATTTAATGAGGGTCCGCGACTACAAAACATATTTAATGGGGTCCGCGACTGCAAAACATATTTGATGGAGGTCCGCGACTATAAAACATATTTAATGGGGGCTCATGACTACAAAAGATATTTAATGGGGGTCCACGACTACAAAACATATTTAATGAGGGTCCGCGACTACAAAACATATTTAATGGGGGTCCGCGACTACAAAACATATTTAATGGGGGTCCGCGACTACAAAACATATTTAATGGGGGTCCGCGACTACAAAACATATTTAATGGGGGTCCGCGGTGAAGTAAAGTTCGAGAATCGCTGTTCTGGAATATTCCGTTCTAGAACCAATCAACTGCCAAGGAACATTCCGACAATCAGTGCCAGATAGAATGTAAGTACCTTCATCATGTAGTCTTTCGTAGAACAATGTTCACTCGCATACAACCCTCAACCTTCCCTCGGGCAAATCATTAAACGAGTCGTTTTTCTGTGCGAGGTTAAAGTTCACCAATTCTCCGCTCTTTTGTTTGCCAAGAGCCGAGGGTTTCAAGAGGGCTGGTTCTCGCAGACCCGGGTCCGTATTTTCTTAAACGTCTCTACATGAAGTGCTCCATCGTATGTCCTGGAGCTTGTCGCTGACTTGGGTTTCTCGTGTTTGTCTGAATGTATGAGTGTATATGTGTTCGTGTTTTTAACTGTCTTAGGGTAGAAATACCGTGAGAGAGAGAGAGAGAGAGAGAGAGAGAGAGAGAGAGAGAGAAATGTCTTCGCTCTAATAATAGAGGGGGAAAGTATAAAAGGAATGCAGACATATTTATGTATGTCGTTTCTTTGTATGCACATACAGAATTGGATGACTAAGAACTAAGGAGTCATGAAGTACACAGAAGATGAGTAGAAAGATTACGTCGTAACTGGTTAGTAACCATATTTGACGTAGTCCATCCTCCCTCCATCTTAACTCTTTCTTATTGGAAGCTTTTTATCAACGCAACAGAAGAGATTTCAGAGACAACATTGTTCATGGTTTTAAGAATCAATCTACATATTTATATTTATCTCACATATGACATATTATATATGAATTTTTAGATGATTAAACAAAGTATCTTTCAGGCATGTCGTAAGAGGCGACTAAAGAGGTTGATCGATGGCTTGACAAGCTGTCATTGTAAAAAGTATTATTATGGAAACAGAGCCATAGATTTTAGAAGCAGTGATCTCTGCAATATGTGTCATTTTGGCATGCAAGGTTTCTGTTTTTGAGATTGTGGTTCTGTCCTATGTGCCGTCTTCGGCTCGAAAGGACAATGGATAGATAGAACAAAGTATTAGATTTCATCAATACCAAGATGATATGACATATGCAACGACATATATCATACAGGATACATACCAAATGAACTAAAAACATCAACTTTCATTGCATTGCCTAAAACGAATGGTGCAGTTGAATGCAGTGACTTTAGAACAATAAGCCTAATGAGCCATGTTACAAAAATCTTGCTAAAAGTTGTACAAGGAAGGATTCAGAATAAAATCAATACTGAATTAGATGAGCAGCAATATGGATTTAGGAAAAATAGTGTGACAAAAGAAGCCATATTCTGCATGAGAACATTAGTTGAAAAGTACTCAGAAGTAAACAAAACAATATATGCCTGCTTCATAGACTTCACCAAAGCTTTTGATAGAGTACACCACAAACAACTTATAGAATGCCTAAAAGAGATACATCTAGATGACATGGACATACGACTAATATGTAATCTATACTGGGAGCAAACATCAATAATAAAATATAACAAGGAGAACTCTACACACATGGATATAAAAAGAGGAGTAAGACAAGGATGCATCCTATCACCAAGCTTGTTCAATCTATACACTGAGAAAATCTTTAAAAACATCATAGAGATGCCAAGCCGTCAAATGAATGGAACATTTTAATATAAAAAGTGCATTTAATAGAAAGATAATAGGTAACGAGAATGAAGAATAACACAAACAACGTATGTAACGATAATTATAATTATAGTAATTGAGCGGTTGACCGAATGGATGACTTGACCGATCTTCAAATCAGCAGAACCCGGATTCGAGTCCCGGTAGAGGGAAAACTTGTTTTAACTTCTTATCTTCCTCTTCCTCTTCTTCTTCCTCTTCTATCCTTCTTCCGTTGCCTTTGGCGTCGAGGGGAGATACAATCAGTGATTCTTTGCTCTTCTGTTGGCCTCTTCTGGTGTTATCCCTCCTAGTGACTCTAGTATTTCCTTTATCCATCTCATTCTCGGTCTTTCTCTTAATTGTTTTAACTTAGGGGTGAAATAAAAACTTAGACCGCAACACCTCGCGGCGACAGCACTGGACAAGCGGCCTATATTCTCTAGTCCCACAATTTCCACCGGCAGATCAAAAAAATAATTTTTGAAAATACCGTAAATATATTGTAAAGATCGTTTTATAGTAAGAATAACATTTACATAAATGTAAAGCATTTAAAAAGAAATGTCAGTTCCAAAGTTAAGTCAGTCCTATTATATGGCTGTGAAACATGGAGAACAACAAAATTGACAATCATGAAGATACAGACTTTCAGTTAATGGATGCTTACGCAGAATAAAAGGATGGAAATGGCAGGACAAAATCACTAACATAGAATTATGGAAATGTACCAGTCAAATACCAGTGGATAAAGAGATGCAGTGAAGACGATGGCGCTGGATGGGACACACACTGCGGAAGCCAACTGAGAGTATTACACAAAATGCCCTTTTTTTTAATCCCCAGGGGAAAGGACAAAGAGGAAGACCAAGGAATTCTTGGAGAAGACAGATAGAAGCAGAGATGAAGTTGATGGGGACGACATGGAATGATCTTAAAAGAATGGAAATAAACAGAACGATTTGGAAAGTGTTTGTTGAAGACCTATGCTCCACAGGTAGCTGAAAGGTAGAAGAAGAAGAAGGAGGAAGCATAAAAGTTAAATTGCAAAAGGAAAAACAACAAATGTGAAGAGCACTCACCTTCCTTAACCATACCAACAACCAGGCATTTCTGAAAGCGACAAAACTGACATCGGTTCCTTCTCCGTTTGTCCACTGGACAGTTCTTGTCCGCAAGACACACATACTTGGCGTTCTTCTGGACAGTTCTCTGTGAACACGAGGGGAAGGGGAAAGCCGAGTAAGAACACTTGTGCACATTAAATCTCCTTCTTCTTCATCTTTCCTTCCTCTTCTGCTTTCATCGTCGAGGAGAGATATAATTTGAGGTCTTTTGCTCCTCTGTTCGCTTCTGCTGCTGTTATGTTTCCTAGTGCTTCTAATATTCCATCGATCCATTTTTTCGTGGTCGACCCTTGGTTCTGGTGTTCTCACAACGTTTGCTGAAGGATCGTTGTGTTGTGTCTTTATCTTTCTGCCTTGTCACGTGGCCAAACCATTTTATCTGTTGTTTTCTTATATATTATATGGCGGGGGCTATTCCTAGCTTTTTTCTCAGTTCTTCATTTCTGATCTGATCTCTCAGACTGTTTCCTGCCATTCGGCTAACACATTCCATCTCAGTAGAGGCATTAAATTATTTACCCTAATATTTTCTAGACGTTTGTTTGATATTAACATGAGCCAATTCTCTCCTTCCACATTTGCCTTTCTGGTCGATGGTAGATGGGTAGAGTCATTGCAGAAGTCAAAAATACGTAAGGTCACCTTTGTCAACGTCCCAGGACATGTTGGTGTACGGGGAAATGAAATAGCGGACAGGTTGGCTAGCTGAGCTGGCATTGAAGTCGGTCAACTAATGGATCGGGCGAACGTCATCAATGCCCTCCTAGATGTGTGGAAGGACTTCAACAATCATGAGTCCACGTCACTCCTTCGGATGAAAGATATGGGAGTTAAGATGGGCACAGCCAGAAACGAGAGACTTAGTGGGCGTGTAAGAAGACTTATCAACCAACATAGAACTGGAGTCGTCAGTCGCTGGACACTGAGGGACTTGCTGAGGAGGGGATCTGAGCACCTATGGACATGTTCGGAGTGCAATGATGATAACCCGCAAATAACTCAATAACTCAGGTTTAAGGAACATATAATTTGCGGTCTTTTGCTCTACAGTTGGTCTCTACTGTTGTTATGTTTCCTAGTGTTTATAATATTCATCAATCCACCTTCTTCGTGGTCGATTCCTGGGTCTGGTGTTCTCACAACGTTTATTGAAGGCTCGTGTTGCATTTTGATTTTCTGCCTTATCACGAGGCCAAACCATTTTATCTGTTGCTTCTTTATGTATTCAATAGCGGGAACTATTCGAAGCATTTTTTCTCAATTCTTCATTTCTGATCCGTGCTTCATAATTACCCTCACCATAAAAAAAGAGTAAAGAGCTCCGTCACGCTAAGTGGCGTATAGGGAATATGGTGTTAGTGACCATAAATTTTACAGACCTTCGGCACATGATTTTTGGGGTGATGTGGTCGGTATTACGCCCATGCCGCTTTACTTTCCCAGAAAAAATAAATCCGGTACCCATTAAAGGCAGGGTGAACCCGGAAGCCGTCGGTTGGGATCGAACCTTACCTCTTGTCCTTTTAAGTCCAGTTCGCTAACCACTGAGCCATCGCGGCTCCCAACTTCACCATACAAGCAAACAATCGCCATCTTTAAAATTACTCTCATATTTTCTTGTCGTCTACAGTTTTGGCAATTGGGGAAGACTTTTGTCTAGAAATTGTGTCTCTGCTGCGGCCCTTTTTTGGTATACTTGTTTCGGTTACCGTTTGGTAAGTGTTCTTTAACGTGCGCGAGTTAACACGGGATATCTTGCTTTTTACCAAGAGGGAGAGCGATAGAAAGAGAGAAAAAAGATATAGGGTTAGAGTGAGATAGAGAGATAACGATAGAGAGAGATAGAGAGAGGTTGTGAAAGATAGAAAGATATAGAACTAAATACAGAGAGACAGAGAGAGGTTGTGAAAGATAGAGAGATATAGAACTAAATAGAGAGAGACAGAGAGAGGTTGTGAAAGATAGAGAGATATAGAACTAAATAGAGAGAGACAGAGAGAGGTTGTGAAAGATAGAGAGATATAGAACTAAATAGAGAGAGACAGAGAGAGGTTGTGAAAGATAGAGAGATATAGAACTAAAAAGAAAGAGACAGAGAGAGGTTGTGAAAGATAGAGAGATATAGAACTAAATAGAGAGAGACAGAGAGAGACAGAGAGAGGTTGTGAAAGATAGAGAGATATAGAACTAAATATAGAGAGACATAGATAAGTAAAGAGCCCCCGTCACGCCAAGTGGCGTATAGGGAAATATGGTGTTAGTGACCATACATTTTACAGACCTTCAGCACATGATTTTTGGGCTAATGTGGTAGTATTACGCCCGTGCTGCTTTACTTTCCCAGAAAAAAAAATCCGGTACCCATTTAAGGCTGGGTGAACCCGGAAACCGTCGATTAGGATCGAACCCTATCCCTTGTCCTTTTTAGTCCAGTTCATTAACCACTGAGCTATCGCGGCTCGAGACATAGATAAAGAGAGAAATAAAGATGAATCAAAGGAACAAAGAGAGAGAGATAGAACTTAAGAGAGTTGGATATAGAGATACAAAGATGGATAGAGACATTGAGAGACCTAGAAAGAGAATGAAGGACAGATATAGAGATAATGAGAGCGAAAAAAATAGAGATAGGGGGAGAGATAGAGATATAGCCATAGAGAGAGATAAAAAGAGAGAGAAAGAGAGAGAAGTAGAGAGAAAAAGAGACACAGAAATAGAGAGAGATAAAGAGAGACCGAGAAAGATAGAGAGATGGAATTAGAAAGAGAGAAATCTTTCACGCGCCATGTAGCTCACCTTAAAGAAACCCTTACAGCCCTCGCACGTCCTCACGCCATAGTGTTGGCACGCGGCGTTGTCGCCACAGACTGCACACAGCAAACACTCCTTGGTCTGTTGACCTTCCCTCAAGGGAGGCGACCTGTTATGTGGTGTGGGAGGAGTACCCGGAGATTGTAGCTGGTACTTCTGGAGGTCCATACTGGGGAAGATAATAGCATAAGGATGAGGGAACCACGTAGTGGATCACAAAGATACGTCATTAATTGATATTGTTTACTTAACAGTCAAAAGTGGCATTTTAGTTATAGTCTCTTATGCATCGGTTTTTTTTAAATGAAGTCCTGAGCCTAGTACATCTTGAGCCTAGTACATCCTGAGCCTATCACATTCTGAGCCTAGTATATCCTGAGCCTATCATATCCTGAGCCTAATACATCTTGAGCCTATCATATCCTGAGCCTAGTACATCTTGAGCCTAGTACATCCTGGCCTAGCACATTCTGAGCCTAGTACATCCTGAGCCTATCATATCCTGAGCCTAGTACATCTTGAGCCTATCATATCCTGAGCCTAGTACATCTTGAGCCTAGTACATCCTGAGCCTAGAACATCCTGAGCCTAGTACATCCTTAGTCTAGTACATCCTGAGCCTAGTACATCCTGAGCCTAGCATATCCTGAGCCTAGTACATCTTGAGCCTATCATATCCTGAGCCTAGTACATCTTGAGCCTAGCACATCCTGAGCCTAGAACATCCTGAGCCTAGTACATCCTGAGTCTAGTACATCCTGAGCCTAGTACATCCTGAGCATAGCATATCCTGAGCCTAGTACATCCTGAGCAAGCACATCCTGAGCCTAGCATATCCTGAGCCTAGTATATCATGAGCCTCGTGCATCCTGAGCCAAGCACATTCTGAGCCTAGTACATCCTGAGCCTAGTGCATCCTGAGCCTCATTCTGAAAATTGATATTTCGTGGAAGTAGTTTCAATTTGCGAAGTCGCACACAAAACGTGAGATTTTTAGTTAAAAGCAAATATATATTATCATCATCATCAAGTACCGGGCCTGCTGGCGTAGGTGAACATGTTTCTCCACAACTTTCAATCTCGACAGTTATTTATCATTTCTGTTGTTTACCTTATGTCAAGCCATTCTCTTAAGCTGTCTGGTATCTTTTCTCTTGGCTTCCCTCTATCTCTTCGTCCCTCATTTTTTCCAGTTGTTACAATATATTCCAGTTGTTCTCTTCTCATTACATGGACAAAAAATGATGATTGTTTCTTCCTAATATTGGAAATTAGCTCTCTTTTTGCTTTGACCTCTCTCAGAACATCTTCATTACTCTTCTTAGCTGCCCATCGTACTCGCAACATTCTTCTGTAAAACATTTCTACAGACTCCAATGATTTTCTTGTCTGTCGTCCTATTGTCCATGATTCATATTCATATGTTAAGACTGGCTCTACATAACATTTAAGAACTCTTTTTCTTGTTTCTATTGTCAAAAATGGATTGCATAGTATCTTCCTAATTTTCTGGAAAGCTGCTTTTGCCTGAGCCATTCTGCATCTCACCTCTTGTGTACATCTTCCGTCTGAGGTTAACAAAGTTCCCAAATATTTAAATTCATTTACCTATTTTAATATTGTTCCACTTGTCTTTATTTTGCACTGAGGTGGTGTCTTTATCTTTGTTGTTACCATTACTTCTGTCTTTTTGCTATTAAGGCTGAGTCCTTTATTTTTGCTTTCTTTCACTATAATGTCCAACATTTCTTGTAACTCATTTTCACTCTTAGCGATTAAGACTGTATCATCAGCATACCTTAGATTATTTATATTATGACCTCCAATTGTTATTTCAGGCATGCCCCTTATGGATCTTTAAAAAATCTCACTATAAATATTAAACAAATCTGGTGACAGCACACAACCTTGTCTAACACCCTGTTTTATTAGTTGAAACGTTCCCAATTGGTTTCCAGTTCTTATAGCCGCTGTTTGTTGCCAGTACATGTTCTTTATTATTCGTAGATCTTTGCCGTCTACGTTTATGCTTTCAAAAATTTTGATTATTTCTTGGTGCTTTACTTTGTCAAATGCTTTGGTATAATCAACTTATAGACTGCCTAAAAGATACAAATGTGGACGAAACATACATACGACTTATGTCATTTGTACTGGGAGCAAACTGCAATAATCAAATATAACAAGGAGAACTCAACACCCATTGATATAAAAAGAGAAGTAAGACAAGGATGCATCTTATCACCAAGCTTGTTCAATCCATGCACTGAGCTAATATTTAAAAACATCATAGAGATGTCAGGCCTACAAATTAAAGGAAAGATAATCAATAACCTAAGATATGCTGATGATACTGTACTACTAGCAGAAAATCCTAAAGACCTACAACATTTACTTAATGAAATAAACATGACAAGCAAAAAATATTGGCTAGATATGAACATCAAAAAGACTAAAACTTTGATCATAAACAAAGAAAATTTTCAAGACCTACAATTAAATATCACAGTGGAGGGAAAACATCTGGAGACAGTCCAGAGCTACAACTACCTGGGACATACTATAGCCAATGATGGAAAATGTATAATAACAAAAAAAAAGAATAGGTATGACAAAAAGTAATTTTAATGCCATGAAAAATATACTAACATCAAAACAAATAACACCAGGGCTAAAACTAAGAATAGCAAAATGTAACATCTTCTAAATATTCCTGTATGGTGCAGAAACTTGGACACTAGACAAGAAAACAGAACAGAGAATTGAAGCCTTTGAACTGTGGATTTATAGAAGAATAGGTAGAATTGGATGGAAACAAAAGATAACAAACGATGAAGTTTTAAAACAACAAAAAATGAAAAGAGAACTACTAAACACAATTAGAACAATTCAAATGAAATTTTTGAGACATGTTAAAAGACACAACAGCCTAATAAAATTAATACTGGAAGGGAAAATACAGGTAAAAGAGGCAGACCAAGAATAACATAGACGAGTAACATCAAAAGATGGACAAGTCAACTTATGACAATCTGCACCATCAAAGCAAGAGACAGAGTGGAATGGCGCTCCATGGTAGCCAACCTTCGATGCGTAGACGGTACTCAATGATGATGATGATGATGATTTTAGACAAAGTTGTGTGATGTCACCTGATTTATTTAATATGTATAGTCAGATTAATTTAAGATCCATAAGGGGCATGTCTGGAATAACAATTGGAGGTCATAATATAAATAAACTAAGGCATGCTGATGATAGTCTTAATCACGAAGAGTGAAAATGAGTTACAAGAAATGTTGGACATCATAGTGAAAGAAAGCAAAAATAAAGAACTCAGCCTTAATAACAAAAAGACAGAGGTAATGGTAACAACAAAGAACACTACATCACCGTAATGCACAATAAAGACAAGTGGAACAACATTAAAATAGGTAAAGGAATGTAAATATCTGGGAACAATGTTAACCTCAGATGGTAGATATGCAACAGAATGGCTTTATTATTATGGATTTTAATTCCTTTGCAGTGATACCGGAGCCTTCGACTAAACATAACCATCTTTAATATTGCTGTCTTTATTTATATATTATTTGATATGTAGTGTTAAAGGGAGCCGCGATAGCTCAGTGGTTAGTGAACTGGACTATAAAGTCCAAGAGGTAGGGTTCGATCCCAATCGACGGCTTCCAGGTTCATCCAGCCTTAAATGGGTACCGGATTTTTTTCTGGGAAAGTAAAGCGGCACGGGCGTAATACCGACCACATTACCCCACAAATCATGTGCTGAAGGTCTGTAAAATTTATGGTCACTAACACCATATTCCCTACACGCCACTTGTCGGGCACTTATCTTTTTTTTTTACTTATTTAGTGTTAAGTTACTTGCTTACATATTTATGTGTATGTAAGTATGTAGGTATATGTTGTCTGCTATTTCTAGCTTCGGTTTGTGTATGTGATGTGTATAGTTTGTTTGCTACACCTGATGAAGGCCTTTGCCGAAACGTTGTAGTTTGTCTTGTCTTTCTGTTAGCCCAGCTGCTCAATACCATTTTATGTTTTCTGCTGCTAAACACGAGGTCCTTCACAGTATTTTATACTTTTTTTATATTTAATATCTGTGATTATCTTCATTTTCCTCCCTATCTTCTTTTCTCTTTCTCACTGATACCTAAAAGGTGTCGTGGTTATATAATTTGTCGTTCTTGAGCTGCTCGAACTGTCTGAATTAGTGATTTTCCTTTGTAGTTACATGTCTCTATCACTGCATCTATCCATCTTCTTCTAGGTCTTTCTCATAGTCTTTTTCCATGCATTCTCGAGAAGAACGCCCTTGATTGTGATTGGTATGGATTCATTCTGACCAGGTGGCCCAACCATTTAAGTTGTTGTTGTTCTATATATTATCGGCAGGGTTTTGTTCCTACCATTTTTCTTATGGTTTCATTTGGTATTCTAACTCTTCTTGTGTTGTTTGTTACTTTTCTCAAGCATCGCATCTCACATCTTTCTTAATTGTGATTTCGAAAGTGTCCATGTTTGACTTTCATAGCACAAAGTTGGTATGAAAATGCTATTTATCATTTGTTGTTTAGTTGGCATAGAAATGTTTGGATGTCTTAGAAATTGTGAAAGCTGGTATGTGACAGCATTTCTTCCCTTTCACTTAATTTAAGTAGGTCAGATGCAACAAAGGGAATCCCAAAACACCATTACTAGAGTGACGTCTTTAGCTTTGCGAGAAGGGTCGGTTATGGATAGAATGACGTCAGCCGTCTATAAATAGCATGTCATTATCATTAGAACTAAATATGGGGGCTGAAAGCAAACCCCGGGAAATCCCCAACTAGCGTGACGTTTACAGCTTTGCGAGCAGGTGCGGTTGTCAATTAAGCAACGGCTTCCGTCTATATCTCGTGTATAAGAAGTGGTCACAAATATTAGGTGATTCCGGGATTTCCCTCTCAGCCCACAGGCCTTATGAAAACTATGGATGGCTGTGTGTTAAGAGAAGATGTTAGCAGTTAATAATAGCTCAGGTAGTTGAAAACATCACGTTAGTAAGGGGTGTTCTGGGGTTCCCTTTGTTCCCATCTAGTCTATCTAAAGTAGACCTTGGTCTATACGCAGCTAGCTATATATTTACTGAGGCCTGCGGACAGACAATGAAACCAGAAAACCCACGCAACTAGAGTGACGTCTTCAACTATCATTATCATCATCAAGTACCGGGCCTGCTGACGTAGGTGATCATGTCTCTCCACAACTTTCGATCATGACAGTTATTTATCATTTCTGTTGTTGCCCTTCTGCCAAGCCATTCTGTTATGGCTGTTAAGGCTGTCTGTTATTTTTTCTCTTTGCTTCCCTCTATCTCTTCGTCCCTCAATTTTTCCAGTTGTTGAAATATATACCAGTTGTTCTCTTCTCATTACATGGCCAAAAAATGATGATTGTTTCTTCCTAATATTGGAAATTAGCTCTCTTTTTGCTTTGACCTCTTTCAGAACATTTTCATTACTCTTCTTAGTTGTCCATGGTATTCTCAACATTCTTCTGTAAAACCACATTTCTATAGACTCCATTGATTTTCTTGTTTGTTGTCCTATTGTCCATGATTCACCTCCATATATTAAGACTGGCTCTACATAACATTTAAGAACTCTATTTCTTGTTTCAATTGTCAAAAATTGAAAAGGTTCAGCTATAGGAGATATAAAAGGCCGGCTTCACTCTACGCACAATCACCCGTGCTCGCAAAGTGATGACGTCAAGCTAGTTGGTGTGATTTTATTTTTTTTTTGGGGGGGGGGAGGGGGAATTCTGGCTCTGACCGCAGTCCTAATTATAAACTTACTTCCCTGAGCGTTATCTATATAATGAGAAATGACCACTAATATATCAGGGCAGAAATGTAGATTAAAATGGCTGAACATAAAATGATACCAAAATAAGGATATCAAAAGCAAGAGGCGCTTTCGTTGTACTGGGAAACATATGGAAGTCCAAAGAAATTAAGTTAAATATAAAAATAAAAATGTAAAACTCCAATGTTAAGTCAGTCCTATTATGCGGCCGTGAAACATGGAGAACAACAAAATTGATAATTATGAAGATACAGACTTTCATTAATGGATGCTAACGTAGAATGAAAGGATGGAAATGGCAGGACAAAATCACTAACGTGATATCAAAAGGTCAAGGATATCAAAAGCAAGAGGAGCTTTCATTGCACTGGGAAACATATGGAAATCCAAAGAAATTAGGCTAAATACAAAAATAAAAATTTTCAACTCAAATGTTAAGTCGGTCCTATTATATGGCTGTGAAACATGGAGAATGACAAAATTGACAATCACGAAAGTACAGACTTTCATTAATGGATGCTTGCGCAGAATAAAGGGATGGAAATGGCAGGACAAAGTCACTAACGTGGAATTATGGAAATGTACCGGTCAAATACCAGTGGATAAAGAGATACAGCGAAGACGATGGCGATGGATAGGACACACACTACGGAAGCCAACTGAGAGTATTACACAACAGGCCCTTTTTTGGAATCCCCAGGGGAAAAGACAAAGAGGAAGACCAAGGAATTCTTGGAGAAGACAGATAGAAGCAGAGATGAAGATGATGGGGAAGACATGGAATGATCTTAAAAGAATGGCAAAAAACAGAACGACTTGGAAAGTGTTTGTTGAAGACCTATGCTCCACCAGGAGCTAAAAGGTAAAAGAAGAAGAATGGCAAGAAACAGAACGACTTGGAAAGTGTTTGTTGAAGACCTGTGCTCCACAGGGAGCTGAAAGGTAAAAGAAGATTAGTGACTCACCTGTCAGCATTGGATGATGTAGGTATTGAAAGAGAGCTACGCCTATGAGAATGATGTAAGTGTGAGGAGTGATGAGCAGGCATTGACAGGGACAGATCGCTTCTATAGGCGTTTCCGTGGGGTACCCCTGGAGAGGTGAAAGACATCCCCGAAGAGCAGTGAGGTGCTTGGCCGCCATAAAATGCTGGATGGTAGGGTTGGTACAAGCTGGAGCCCTCCGAGCAATACGGCCCTGATGTGGAGGCATCGTACGCCCCTTGACCGTATAAATTTGCTGGCTTCTGTTCCAGGTCGGAGTAGGTCAAGGTTGAAGGAGGGAATACCAGCTCCTGGGTGCTGCCTTCTGAGAACGGATGTTTATGGTACGATTTGGATGTGTCCATAACAAAACGGGTCTTAACTGGGGAGTCTATATACCGCTGCTGATTGGCGTAGAAGTCTGAGTCGTGGCTGGGGAATCCTGGGACATATACATCTTCTACTAAGTTGTGAGATGTAGTTACCGCATATTTGTCCATGTTTGACGGATCTAAGAACATACTGGAGCTGGTGTTCATTGCGCGGTGGATAGTGTTAGTTGAGGAGTTACTGCTGATTGTGATGTTGGCGTTGTTGTTGCTGTTGTTATTGGATGTTGTCGTACTGTTGTTGTTGAGACTGATGCTGTTTGTTGTAGTTGGAGTTGCAGTAGAGACGTATGAGTTGTGTTTAGAACTCTCCCTCTGATGTAGGTAGTTTGTGTCGAAACTGTACGAATCTGAGTAATCTTGAACAGCGCCCTGCTGTTGTTGCTGCGACTGGTCGAAGCTCACGCCACTAGACTGGCTGTTGTCGTATCCCGGAGAGAAGTGGTCAGGGGATAGATCCTCTCCCACGTATGACGTCACATCCTGTTGGAAATCATGCATTGGCAGCGAGAATGAGGCTGCAAGAATGTTGATGTCCGCCATTGCAGACTGTGACGTCACTGTGTTTGAATAGGCACCGGAAGTAAAATGGCTTCCGGGTATCGCTCCCCCTGCGTCGTAGCTCGCCTGAAAAAAAGAAAGGTAAACAGTGACATTACTACCAGGAACATAATGCTCATTATTTGGATAAATCTATGCTTTTTCAATTGAAAATTTAATGGAAAATTATTTTTTAGCCGCGTAATGAGAAGAGAACAGCTGGAATATATTGTAACAACTGGGGAAATTGAGGGACGAAGAGATAGAGGGAAGCAAAGAGAAAAAATACCAGACAGCTTAAGAGAATGGCTTGGCAGTAGGTCAAAAACAGAAATGATAAATAACTGTCGTGATCAAAAGTTGTGGAGAGACATGATCACCCACGCCAGCAGGCCTGGTATTTGATCTTGATGATAATAATGATTATATTATATTATATTATATTATATTATATTATATTATATTATATTATATTATATTATATTATATTATATTATATTATATTATATTATATTATATTATATTATATTATATTATATTATATTATATTATATTATAATTATATTATAATTATATTATATTATATATTTTTCATAATTTTATGCTACGTCTCGCTATATTGAGCTCTGTTTCTATAAAAATAAAGATACGAGACTGATTTGGCCTCTTAGCAAGCGGAATTTTACTCATATGTGCTCGCTCGAACGACAGTCCGAACGTCGGTAGCTAGTGTGGGGATGTTTTCCCAACTAGGCTACCGAGGTCCTCTGTATTTCTAGATGACATATTAAATGTACATATTAAATCTTTAAATACGATTCGACACACCATGAGCCATGCCGATTTCTCTCATGTACGTTTCGCCGCACAGTGCTTCACTCTGTATGTGATTAGTGTAAACTGTCATCAAACTATATTCATTTATATATATATATATATATATATATATATATATATATATATATATATATATATATATATGTATCATCTTGGTATTCTTTCTTCGTATTATTCTTCTTCTACCTTTTTAGCTCCCAGTGGAGCATAGGTCTTCAACAAACACTTTCCAAGTCGTTCTGTTTTTTGCCTTTCTTTTAAGATCATTCCATGTCTTCCTCATCATCTTCATCTCTGTTTATATCTGTCTTCTCCAAGAATTCCTTGGTTTTCCTCTTTGTCTTTCCCCCTGGGGATTCCAAAAAAGGGCCTGTTGTGTAATACTCTCAGTTGGCTTCCGTAGTGTGTGTCTTATCCAGCACCATCTTGGTATTGGTGAAATATAATTCATTGTTTCATTATTTAAAAATTTCTTATATAATATGGTATGTGTTAGATAAATATAAACATTTAGATTCATATTTTAAAAGCTGAATAATTTTATCTCTGAAATCTCTAACAATAAATTGATAAAAACCTTCCGTACTGAAAGAGTTAATATTCCGCACTGAAAGAGTTAATATTGATCATATAAATTATTTATTTAAATGTTATTTAACTTAAGGATATGAACTTTTCATTATAATATTCATAATAAAATATGTAATGTTTATTTTAGTTCTTTAAAAAGGGGTGTCGTGTGGTGCATTATATTATATTTCTTGAATTATAGAAATATATTTGTGTGTTTATGTCTGTGTTAGTCACATCTCATATCTTTATGTGTGCATGTCTGTGTTAGTCACATCTCATATCTTTGTGTGTGTCTGTGTTAGTCACATTTCATATCTTTGTGTGTGTCTGTGTTAGCCATGCCTCATATCTTTGTGTGTGCATGCCTGTGTTAGTCACATCTCATATTTTTGTGTGTGTCTGTGTTAGCCATGCCTCATATCTTTGTGTGTGCATGTCTGTGTTAGTCACATCTCATATCTTTTTGTGTTTCTGTGTTAGTCACATCTCATATATTTGTGTGTGTCTGTGTTAGTCATGCCTCGTATCGCTGTGTGCATGCCTGTGTTAGTCACATCTCATATCTTAGTGTGTGTGTGTGTCTGTGCTAATCATATCGTTGTGTGCATGTCAGTGTTAGTCATATTTCATATCTTTGTGTGTGCATGTCTGTGTTAGTCACCTCTAGTGACTCGGGCAGATGGTGCTCGTAAACCTGGGAGGGCCGACCATCTAAGGGCAGAATCCCCCTACAGAAAAGACAATCTGCTGCCTAGCAGGAAGATTGGGGACAATCAAAGGCTAAGGAAAGAAAACCTGAATAAAATGCTGGCTGAAATCGGATGCCGCTGGACCACTGGCGCAGAACACAGTGCAACGTTTTAACATGTACTCAATCAGGGTGGATCTAACAGAATCTAATTATGACGTTCTGTCTGTGGGGTCGACCAATTCACTTAAACAGACAGCTGTCTTCATGTGAGAGTCTGGAATCCTACTTTGATTGAGTCTTGATCGCAGAGAGAGTGAGAGAGTGAGAGAGAGAGAGAGAGAATTATAGAAGAATACATGAGCAGTGTCTTAATTATTCATGATTATGTAGTTTTGTTTAGGTTAAATACAAAAATAAGAATTTTCGTCTCCAATGTTACGATAGTCATATTATATGGCTGTGAAACATGGAGAACAACAACATTGAAATTCATGAAGATACAGACCTTCATTAATGGACGTTTGTGCAGAATAAAAGGATAGAAGTGATAGAACCAAAATCACTAATATAGAATTATGGAAAAGTATCATTCAAACACCAGTGGATAAAGAGATACAACGAAGACGATGGCGCTGGATAGGACACACAAAAAGAAAGCCAACTGAGAGTATTACACATATATAATAGGCTCTTATTTTGGAATCCCCAGGGAAAAAGACAAAGAGGAAGGCCAAGGAATTCTTGGAGGAGACAGGTAGAAGCAGAGATGAAGATGTATGGGAAGTCATGTATTTAAAAGAATGGCAGGGAACTGAACGACTTGGAAAGTGTTTGTTGAAGACCTATGGTCCACAATGAGCTGGAAGTGTTTGTTGAAGACCTATGCTCCACAGGCAGCTGAAAGGTAAAAGAAGACAAAGATGTATTTTTCTTCAACTGCAGTATAAAAGACAAGACGGCGCCTGAGACCGGACATACCTCTTATCATCAAATGTAGGACAACATCAATTTTAACGCATTCATTTACTAAAAATATAGTCTCAAAAACAATAAAACAATGTAATTCCAACCTGGTATGAAATGTGTGAGAGGCATGATAGGAAACAGTCTGAGAGATACGATCAGAAATGGAGAATTGAGAAAAAAAAAAGCTATAGGAATAATTTCCGCCTTTAATACATTAAAACAAAAACGCAGTAAATACAATTGCGTGACCACATCAGGAGAAATAAAAAAAAAGAAGCGCTTTTAATAAATGGGAGAACACAAGACTCAAAGGTCGACCCTGATAAAAATGGATTGATGGCGTAATAGAACCACTGGAAACCTAACAGTAGCGAGGTCAACAGAAGAGGAAAGACAGCAATCTATATCTTCCCTAGGCGCTGAAAAGCAAATGAAGAAGGAAAGAAGATCATTCATAATAGTTAGTGAATATAAAACTAGTATAGTAATATACAGATATACATGTGATGAGAAGATAATAACTGAATAGCAAAGCATGGGGGAAACAACAGGTAAGAGGAAAAGAGGAAAACCCAGAGAGACACTGAGAAGAACATTGCTGAGAGAGGCAAAAGCAGCAGGAATCGGCTCCCTCAATGAGATAGAGCTGCTTGCATAGAACAGAGACAAATGGCGAGATTTGATAAAATATCTTTAAAAGATTTGAAAACTGCTAGAACAAAAATTCAGATATGAGAGGGAGTGTCTTGGTCTACGCCCTATGGGCCGGCTACGGATCGAAAGGTCAATAGATAGATAGTAATATAAGTCACAAAAATAGCATTTTAATTGAATGATAAATGTGTTGAGTAACGTATTTGTTGTTAGTTTAATGAGCGGCGTACTTTGTTCTTTTCATTAACAAACATTACAATAATAAAATATCAAGTATCGAACGTTTTTTTTTTTTTAAATTGAAAATACTCTTAACATTTGAAATTAAAACAATATTCCTGTATGGTGCAGAAACATTGACATTAGACAAGAAAATAAAACAGAAAATTGAAGCATCTAAAATGTGAATTTATAGAAAGAAAAGTAAAGTAAAGTACCCCCGTCACGCCAAGTGGCGTATAGGGGAATATGGTGTTAGTGACCATGATTTTTACAAACCTTGGGAACATGATTTTTGGGGTAATGTGGTCGGTATTACGCCCGTGCCGCTTTACTTTCCCAGAAAAAATCCGGTACTCATTTAAGGCTGGGTGAGCACGGAAGCCGTTGGTTGGGATCGAACCCTACCTCTTGTCCTTTGTAGTCCAGTTCACTAACCACTGAGCTATCACGGCTACCATATTTATAGAAGAATAGGTAGAATTGGATGGAAAGAAAAAGCAAAACAAACTATGAAGTTTTAAAACAACTAAAAATGAAAAGAAAACTACTAAACACAATTAGAACAAGACAAATGAAATTTTGGGGTCATATTAAAAGACACAGCAGCCTAATAAAAGTAATATTGGAGGGGAAAATACAAGGTAAAAGAGCAGAGGCAGACCAAGACTAACATGGACGAGTAACATCAAAATATGAACAAATCAGCCTATGCCAATATGCATAATCAAAGCAAGACACAGAGTGGAGTGGCGCTACATGGTAGCCAACCTTCGATGCGGAGACGGCACTCAATGATGGATGATTAATTTAAAATAAAAACAGAAAGGTCAAAAGCACACTGTGAAATGAAGTGAACCAGCCCTCGCTATGGCCTCGAGCGTGGTGTATATAGAAAATTGGGTTTTTGATAGGAAAAAAATGTGATTGCTGATTATCATTATTATTATTATTATTATTTATTTGCATTATGTGCTCATTTATTGGGAATATGGACGACACTACGACCGGCCGCTATTTTTATCCACCCTAAAATTTATCCCATACTAATTTTTTTAAGCCTTGGCGAACTTAACAGCCCGTTGGTCTGCGTAATAAACTCGGTCTGGTATCCTTGTCGGATAAGTCCGTAAATCGACTCGCCACCATGGCTTTAGTTTAGCGAAATCATTATTGCAATAATTGACATTAATTAGATACATAAAAAATACAGTGGCATTAAATTAATCAAAGCGAAAAAAAATCAGATTGTTCAAAGAAAATAGCAGGCATTGATTTATGAAATGCATCGTTCTTAATCGTCATTGTTTGTGTCATGTAATGAGAAGAGAACTGCTGGAATATATAATTTGTGACAACTGGGGAAATTGAGGGACGAAGAGATAGAGGGAAACAAAGAAAAAAAGATACCAGACAGCTTAAGAGAATGGCTTGGCAGAAGGTCAACAACAGAAATAATTTTAAAAAAAACTGTCGAGGTAGAATGTTGTGGAGAGACATGATCACCTACGCCAGCAGGCATGGCACTTGATGATGATGCTTTAAAGACAAAAATATAAAACTGTAATTAAATTAATTCTCATTTCAAATTACATCATTTGTTGTGCACAGCAAGCTAACATATAAGATTATATATATAAATATTAAAATCATCATCATCAAGTACCGGGCCTAGTGGCGTAGGTGATCATGCCTCTCCACAACCTTCAATCTCGGCATCTATTTATCATTTCTGTTGTTGACCTTCTGCCAAGCCATTCTCTTAAGCTGTCTGGTATCTTTTCTCTTTGCTTCCATCTATCTCTTCGTTCCTCAATTTTCCCAGTTGTTACAATATATTCCAGTTGTTCTCTTCTCATTACTTGGCCAAAAAATGATGATTGTTTCTTCCTAATATTGGAAATTAGCTCTCTTTTTGCTTTGACCTCTCTCAGAACATCTTCATTACTCTTCAAAACATATATATATTTAAATAAGAGAGTCAAAACAGTCTAATAAGAGAGTCAATTAAGAGAATCATCTCAGTCAAATAAGGGATTCAATTCAGTCAAACAAGAAAGTCATCAAAGTCAAATAAGAGAGTCATATCAGTCAAATAAGAGAGTCATCTCAGTCAAATAAGAGACACTTCTCAAACAAATAAGAGAGTATCGCAGTCAAATAAGAGAGTATCTCAGTCAGATAAGAGAGTCTTCTCAGTCAAATAACATCCCAGGTAAAAAAGAGAGTCTTCTCAGTCAAATAAGTGAGTCTTCTCAGTCAAATAAGTGAGTTTTCTCAGTCAAATAAGTGAGTTTTCTCAGTCAAATAAGTGAGTTTTCTCAGTCAAATAGGAGAGTTTTCTCAGTCAAATAAGTGAGTTTTCTCAGCCAAATAAGTGAGTTTTCTCAGTCAAATAAGAGAGTATACTCAGTCAAAAAGGAGAGTTTTCTCAGTCAAATAACATCCCAGGTAAATAAGAGAGTCTTCTCAGTCAAATAAAAGAGTATACTCAGTCAAAAAGGAGAGTCTTCTCATTCAAATAAGAGTCATCTCAATCAAATAAGAGTCTTCTCAGTCAAATAAGCGACTCATTTCAATCAAATAAGAGTCTTCTCAGTCAAATAACGTCTCAGTTAAATAAGAGGACAGAATTTGGTTCATTCAAAGCAGATATATTTAGATCAAATAACGGAGCATATTTTAACTTAACAGAGGAAGTAAATTGTTGACATTAAATAAAGGGATACATTTTATACACCACAGACAGACTTCATCAAACTTAGGGTCATTGGGGCACCACAGACAGACTTCGTCACACTTATAGTGTCATTGGGGCACCGCTGACAGACTTCATCACACTTATAGGGTCATTGGGGCACCGCTGACAGACTTCATCACACTTAAAGTGTCATTGGGGCACCGCTGACAGACTTCATCACACTTATAGTGTCATTGGGGCACCGCTGACAGACTTCGTCACACTTATAGTGTCATTGGGGCACCACAGACAGACTTCATCAAACTTATAGTGTCATTGGGGCACCACAGACAGACTTCGTCACACTTATAGTGTCATTGGGGCACCACAGACAGACTTCGTCACACTTATAGTGTCATTGGGGCACCACAGACAGACTTCATCAAGCTTATAGTGTCATTGGGGCACCACAGACAGACTTCATCAAACTTATAGTGTCATTGGGGCACCACTGACAGACTTCGTCACACTTATAGTGTCATTGGGGCACCACAGACAGACTTCATCAAACTTATAGTGTCATTGGGGCACCGCTGACAGACTTCGTCACACTTATAGTGTCATTGGGGCACCGCTGACAGACTTCATCAAACTTATAGGGTCATTGGGGCACCGCTGACAGACTTCATCACACTTATAGTGTCATTGGGGCACCACAGACAGACTTCATCAAACTTATAGGGTCATTGGGGCACCACAGACAGACTTCATCAAACTTATAGGGTCATTGGGGCACCACAGACAGACTTCATCAAACTTATAGGGTCATTGGGGCACCGCTGACAGACTTCGTCACACTTATAGGGTCATTGGGGCACCACAGACAGACTTCATCAAACTTATAGTGTCATTGGGGCACCACAGACAGACTTCGTCACACTTATAGTGTCATTGGGGCACCACAGACAGACTTCATCACACTTATAGTGTCATTGGGGCACCACAGACAGACTTCGTCACACTTATAGTGTCATTGGGGCACCACAGACAGACTTCGTCACACTTATAGTGTCATTGGGGCACCACAGACAGACTTCATCAAACTTATAGTGTCATTGGGGCACCGCTGACAGACTTCGTCACACTTATAGGGTCATTGGGGCACCACAGACAGACTTCATCAAACTTATAGTGTCATTAGGGCACCACAGACAGACTTCGTCACACTTATAGGGTCATTGGGGCACCGCTGACAGACTTCATCAAACTTATAGGGTCTTTGGGGCACCACTGACAGACTTCGTCACACTTAGGGTCTTTGGGGCACCACTGACAGACTTCGTCAAATAGATGACTATCGATTGATGGAATAGTGGCCTATGACGTAATAAAATAATACATTATTTATAGTCAAACTAAAATGTGATAATTTATGTACTGAAATTAAAATAAATTGTACCTCAGTCAAGTAACGTGCAATAGCTTTATCAAGCTGACTTAAGTCAACCAAATAACAGACTTTACATAGCTATGTTTAACAGACTTTACATAGCAATGTTTAATAACAGACTTTACATAGCTATGTTTAATAACAGACTTTACATAGCAATGTTTAATAACAGACTTTATACATAGCTATGTTTAATAACAGATTTTACATAGCAATGTTTAATAACAGACTTTATACATAGCTATGTTTAATAACAGACTTTACATAGCAATATTTAATAACAGACTTTATACATAGCTATGTTTAATAACAGATTTTATATAGCTATGTTTAATAACAGACTTTACATAGCTATGTTTAATAACAGACTTTACATAGCAATGTTTAATAACAGACTTTTATTCAAAGAAGAGACATTATATAGCACAATGAATAAATAAACTTTAGCTTCAATAACAGAATTCAGCGAAATCAAAGAAAAGAATATGCGAACAGCACAATATAATGACTTCATGGAATCAAATAAAAGACTTGAAATAAATCAAATAACAGACTTTAGACAAAATCACTACCAGATTTTGGTTAAGATCAAACACAAGATGACTTAATCCCAATGGGATTCATGTGAAATAACACATGCTCTCAGACCGTTCAGGCTTCTTTTGAACTTCATTATAACAAGAAATACGCCCAATGATTTACAACCCCTAACAGGAGGCGCGCCTATGGACTGATGCCCCTGGCAAGCGGTCTGGGGTCCCCGACAGACGTCACTTGTCACAGTTGACCATATCCTTCCAGCGTATGCCAGGCACACGCTCCGAATGATGAGTGTCTGTCGATGCGCAAACTTTGGACAATAAGTGTGGTCTGTCTACGGTCCAAATTTCAGAAATCGTCATAGGATTTTGAATGAAGTTGAGCTTACGCCAAGTGGAGTTTGGCTCCACATAACAATTAAAAGGGGGCACTTGGAAATTTGAATCTTTTTCCGAATGAAAGAATGGTCAATGAAGCTTAGAAATGAATTTCCCTATCTCACTCTCGTAGTGTGCGTACGTTTAGGGCCATTGGGAGAGTGCATTGTTTTTTCCGTGTGTGACAATGTGTTCAAATTAATCACTAGATAGTGCTCTCTGTTTATTTATTTTTTTGGGGGTATTTTTTTGTATTTGCTAAAATTCTTTTGGATTTTTTGGGACACTAGAATCATTTATGATTTTATTTATTTCTTTTCTTCTTTTTTTTGGGGGGTGGGGGGGGGAGAGGGCGAGAGGGGGGGGGGTGGTCCTTAAATTAGGTGGTTTGATATTTCGCTCACTGGTGTGTGGAATTACTGCCTTAACAGACAGACCGGGCAGTGCCTTCATATATTGAATCATTTTTGTGACATTTCGTGGCATGAATCATTATTATTGCTAAATATAACTTTAGCGAATGTTGCTAATTATAATTTAGGTCATGTTACCATGTCGTCAAAATGGGACTAAATTAGCGTAAAATTGTACTGGGCAGCTGGACTAACATGGAAACAAGACAAAATATAACGTTTCGGCAATAGATCTACATCAGAAACAGGACAACCAATAAATAATAATTGTTTATTTATTTTTTTTTTGGGGGGGGGGGTGTGGGGGGGGGGGGGGAGGGGAAAACCAGTACTGACGTAATACCGACCACAATCATTATTAAAATTTCGCGTTGCAAAGGTTTTTTTTTAAAAATTGGTCCAAACATAATATTACATAAATAGGGTGAAGCGGTAGCTAGAGACAGAGATTCTTTCAGATGGGCTGTGGTGAATGCACCGTACTATGGGAGATCTAGCTAGAGACAGAAATTCTTTCATATGGGCTCTGGTGAATGTAACGTTCTGTGGGAGATCTGGCTAGAGACAGAGATTCTTTCACACGGGCTGTGGTGAATGTAACGTTCTGTGGGAGATCTGACTAGAGACAGAGATTCTTTCACACGGGCTGTGGTGAATGTAACGTTCTGTGGGAGATCTGACTAGAGACAGAGATTCTTTCACACGGGCTGTGGTGAATGTAACGTTCTGTGGGAGATCTGACTAGAGACAGAGATTCTTTCACACGGGCTGTGGTGAATGTAACGTTCTGTGGGAGATCTGACTAGAGACAGAGATTCTTTCACACGGGCTGTGGTGAATGCACCGTTGTGTGGGAGATCTGGCTAGAGATAGAAATTCTTTCAGACGGGCTGTGGTGAATGTAACGTTCTGTAGAGTATAAACAACCCGATGATAATGCCGATAATGATGATGATAGGTAGGATGAATGAGAGGGAGATAATGAAGTATATATAATGTGAAAGCGACATAACGGAGGGCTGCATGAAAGGATATATGGAAATGAAGATATGGGTATGTGCTGGGATTATGTGACATCAACATATGGATATGTGCTTGGATTATGTGACATGAACATATGGGTATGTGCTTGGATTATGTGACATGAACATATGGGTATGTGCTTGGATTATGTGACATGAACATATGGGTATGTGCTTGGATTATGTGACATGAACATATGGGTATGTCCTTGAATTATGTGACATGAACATATGGGTATGTGACGTAAAAGAGACCTATAGGGAAACCAAATGACGATGTCTCTGACAATGATATTACGTCATAATTACCTGTGACTGAAGCAGCAACATTGGTCTGTCTTGGTTCACCAGGCCGTGCCCTACTCCGGATTCCGAATCGAGATGATGTTGTTGATGGTGGAGATAGCCGTGTGGCTGTGGATGGTGCTGATGGTGATGATGAGGCTGTGGGAGGTAGTAGTGGCGGCTGAGCTCGTAGGATGGGGATATATTTGTACCGCTGAACGTCGGACTCGGGCAGTGAGGATTGCTTGAGATTCCTAGGGAGAGTCACAAATGTGGTTTTGAGCATTATGTCTGTAGTACTAAAGTGGTAAAGACGTAAAAATGCATTTAAAATGTGAAGAATTACTATTAAACTGATGCTAAAGACGAATGGATAAAATCACTAACATAGAATTATGTAAATGTATCAGTCAAGTACCAGTGGATAAAGAGATACAGCGAAGACGATGGCGCTGGGTAGAACATACACTAAGGAAACCAACTGAGAGTATTACACAACAGGCCCTTTTTTGGAATATACAGGGGAAAGGACAAAGAGGAAGACCAAGAAATTCTTGGAGAAGACAGAAAGAAGCAGAGATGAAGATGATGGGGAAGATAGATAGAAGCAGACACGAAAATTATGGGAAGACAGATAGAAGCAGAGATGAAGATGATGGGGAAGATAGATAGAAGCAGACACGAAAATTATGGGAAGACAGATAGAAGCAGAGATGAAGATGATGGGGAAGACAGATAGAAGCAGAGATGAAGGTGATGGAGAAGACAGATAGAAGCAGAGACGAAGGTGATGGAGAAGACAGATAGAAGCAGAGATGAAGGTGATGGAGAAGACAGATAGAAGCAGAGATGAAGGTGATGGAGAAAACAGATAGAAGCAGAGATGAAGGTGATGGAGAAGACAGATAGAAGCAGACATGAAAATTATGGGAAGACAGATAGAAGCAGACATGAAAATTATGGGAAGACAGATAGAAGCAGACATGAATATAATGGGGAAGACAGATAGACGCAGACATGAAAATTATGGGAAGACAGATAGAAGCAGACATGAAAATTATGGGAAGACAGATAGAAGCAGACATGAAAATTATGGGAAGACAGATAGAAGCAGACATGAAGATGATGGAGAAGACAGATAGACGCAGACCTGAAAATTATGGGAAGACAGATAGAAGTAGACATGAAGATGATGGGGAAGGCATGGAATGATCTTAAAAGAATGGCAACAAACAGAACAGCTTGTAAACTGTTTGTTGAAGACCTATGCTGCACAGGGAGCTGAAAGGTAAAAGAACACGTTATGTTTTTTACATTATCTTTAGTAGTCAAAGTTGTGGAAATATATTTCAAGGATATTTTATACATTTTGGTTCAATTAAGTTTTCGACATAATTCTTGTTCAAGTTAATTGAATAAGATAAATTTTGTTATCACATATCATATCACTTCGTGGGATCCGCAATAACTCAGTGGTTAGTGAACTGGACTACAAAGGACAAGAGGTAGGGTTCGATCCCAACTGACGGCTACCGGGTTCACCCAGCCTTAAATGGGTACCGAAATTTTTTCTGGGAAAGTAAAGCGGCACGGGCGTAATACCGACCACATTACTCAAAAATATGTGCCGAAGGTCTCCAAAGGTATGGCCATTAACACCATATTCCCTATACGCCATTTGGCGTGACGGGGCTCTTTACTTTTTTTAAATTTTACTTATATCACTTCTATGTCTAGAGAAAATACTGGATGGCTAAGCGACATGGCAGAGAAAAAGTCAACTACAGAACTGATTCGATGCACTGTAGACAGAAGATTATGGAAGGATAGGACCGTCTACGCCAACCGGTATGTCACATGATAATGATGATGATGATGATATATCACTTCGTAGCCAAAACAAACACAATTCAATCTCACAGATAAATCAGTGTATCAAAAGCAAAGAAACCAAGACAGGTCAAACACGATTCAATTAATTTGATCAGCGACAATTTTTTTAAAATTCTTGTCTTCAAATCAATCATAAAAATATCTTGCTGGAATATGTCATGAAGAGTCTTTTTTTTCTGTTAAGCTCTTTGAATTTGCAAATTATGTTATGTCTTTTTTGTTCAATCATTATTTTTTTTTAAATTAACAATCTGCAAAATCACAATTAATGTAATTGCTTTTGCGAGTGAAAACTTAGCAATTCCCAAAATACTATTCTGGTTTTTTTTTTTAATTAAGAATAAAAATAATTATGAAATGACAAAGAGCGTTCCAAGCTAAAAAATAAAATAATGATGATATTATAATGAGGGGTACTTGTTTAAAAAATAATGATGATATTATAATGAGTGGTACTTGTTTAAAAAGTAATTATGATATTACAATGAGTGGTACTTGTTTAAAAAGTAATTACGATATTACAATGAGTGGTACTTGTTTAAAAAGTAATTATGATATTATAATGAGTGGTACTTGTTGAAAAAGTAATTATGATATTACAATGAGTGGTACTTGTTTAAAAAAAATGATGATATTACAATGAGTGGTACTTGTGTAAAAAGTAATTATGATATTACAATGAGTGGTACTTGTTTAAAAAGTAATTATGATATTACAATGAATGGCACTTGTTTAAAAAGTAATTATGATATTACAATGAGTGGTACTTGTTTAAAAAGTAATTATGATATTACAATGACTGGTACTTGTTTAAAAAGTAATTATGATATTACAATGACTGGTACTTGTTTAAAAAAAAATAATGATATTACAATGAGTGGTACTTGTTTAAAAAGTAATTATGATATTACAATGAGTGGTACTTGTTTAAAAAAATAATGATATTACAATGACTGGTACTTGTTTAAAAAGTAATTATGATATTATAATGAGTGGTACTTGTTGAAAAAGTAATTATGATATTACAATGAGTGGTACTTGTTTAAAAAAAATGAAGATATTACAATGAGTGGTACTTGTTTAAAAAGTAATTATGATATTACAATGAGTGGTACTTGCTTAAAAAGTAATTATGATATTACAATGAATGGCACTTGTTTAAAAAGTAATTATGATATTACAATGAGTGGTACTTGTTTAAAAAGTAATTATGATATTACAATGACTGGTACTTGTTTAAAAAGTAATTATGATATTACAATGACTGGTACTTGTTTAAAAAAAATAATGATATTACAATGAGTGGTACTTGTTTAAAAAGTAATTATGATATTACAATGAGTGGTACTTGTTTAAAAAGTAATTATGATATTACAATGAATGGCACTTGTTTAAAAAGTAATTATGATATTACAATGAGTGGTACTTGTTTAAAAAGTAATTATGATATTACAATGACTGGTACTTGTTTAAAAAGTAATTATGATATTACAATGAGTGGTACTTGTTTAAAAAGTAATTATGATATAACAATGAGTGGTACTTGTTTAAAAAAAATAATGATATTACAATGACTGGTACTTGTTTAGAAAGTAATTATGATATTACAATGAGTGGTACTTGTTTAAAAAATAATTATGATAGTTGTATTACAATGAGTGGTACTTGTTTAAAAAAAATAATGATATTACAATGAGTGGTACTTGTTGAAAAAGTAATTATGATATTACAATGACTGGTACTTGTTTAAAAAGTAATTATGATATTACAATGACTGGTACTTGTTTAAAAAAAATAATGATATTACAATGAGTGGTACTTGTTTAAAAAGTAATTATGATATTACAATGAGTGGTACTTGTTTAAAAAAAAATAATGATATTACAATGACTGGTACTTGTTTAAAAAGTAATTATGATATTATAATGAGTGGTACTTGTTGAAAAAGTAATTATGATATTACAATGAGTGGTACTTGTTTAAAAAAAAATGATGATATTACAATGAGTGGTACTTGTTTAAAAAGTAATTATGATATTACAATGAGTGGTACTTGTTTATAAAGTAATTATGATATTACAATGAATGGTACTTGTTTAAAAAGTAATTATGATATTACAATGAGTGGTACTTGTTTAAAAAGTAATTATGATATTACAATGACTGGTACTTGTTTAAAAAGTAATTATGATATTACAATGACTGGTACTTGTTTAAAAAAAATAATGATATTACAATGAGTGGTACTTGTTTAAAAAGTAATTATGATATAACAATGAGTGGTACTTGTTTAAAAAAAATAATGATATTACAATGACTGGTACTTGTTTAGAAAGTAATTATGATATTACAATGAGTGGTACTTGTTTAAAAAATAATTATGATATTACAATGACTGGTACTTGTTTAAAAAGTAATTATGATATTACAATGACTGGTACTTGTTTAAAAAGTAGTTATGATATTACAATGACTGGTACTTGTTTAAAAAGTAATTATGATATTACAATGAGTGGTACTTGTTTAAAAAATAATTATGATATTACAAAAACCGTTATTATTTTTTTAACGTAATGATGAAATTACAATTACCACTACTATTTTCAACCAAAATAATTATGAAATTACAAAGATTGTTACTATTTTAAATAATAATCATGAAATTACAAAGAGTTACTATTTGTTACAATTTTTTTTTACAAAAGTCATCAAATTACACAGATCGTTACAATTTTTAAAATAATCATGAAATTTCAAAAGACCGTTACTATAAAAAAAAAATCATGAAATTACAAAGAGCGCTACTATTTTCTAAAAAAAATCATTAATTTCACGGTGCGTTATTATTTTTAATAATCATGAAACTGCAAAGAGTGTTAATATTTAAAAAAAAAAGAATCATGAAATTAGAAGCAAGCCTTACTTTTAAAACAAATCATGAAATTACCAAAAGCGTTACCATAAAAAAAAATAATCATGAAATTACAAAGTGCGTGACTATTTTTTAAAAAAATTACTATTTTGTAAATATGGTTAAGAGCTGCGTCACAGCCTGTAATATGCAGGGAATATGGCGTTAGTGCCAATTTTATTTGTACAGACCTCTGTCACAAGATGTATGGATAAATGTGGTCAGTATTACGCCTGTGCTCTATACTTTCTCCCCACCCACCCCCCCCCCCCCCCCAAAAAAAAAAAAAAAAAAAAAAAAAATCCCGTACCCATTTTAAGTCTTCGTGAACCGGGAAGCTATCGACGATCAGAATAGAACCGAATCTCCTGTCCTTAGTATTACATGTAAAATAGACATGCAATTGTATATAGCAATTAAATTATTAGAGGGACGAGACTGGCATTAACGTTTCGGCAAAAACCTTCATCAGGTACAAGCACAAAATATATAAACGATTTACAAATACTATTTTACATTAGTGTTGTTCTTCACATACGTTTTGTTTTGTACCTGATTAAATCTTTTGCCGAAACGCCTTTGTTTTTTCTCGTCTCTCTAATGAATTAGCTTATAGATCCAATATTAATGTTTAATTTTACATGTTCTCTGCAGCCCTACTCGCTGCCGCCGTAGTATTTCATATTTAAAATATTTTCTAATTTTGCTTATCTCCCTTACCAGTCAAGTCCACTAACCACTGAGCTACCGCAATGGAAAGAAAGTAAATAATTAAAGTTGAGCGAAAACGGAAAAAAAAAAAATTCATTTCCATATTTTTTTTTCCGATTGCGCACAGGACGCCGAGGTTGACCTTGCATCTCCTGGTTATGTTAGAACGCATTTCTAACATATTTGATCCAAACACACACAAGGCAATTAAAACTGGGAAACAAAGTAATATATGGTTTGTAAGTCAAACCGCTTGCCTTTTAAGAAACTACGATGTCTGTGTGTTTCAAATCCTTGTTTTGTCTGTCTATAATTGGAAAATTGAGGGACGAAGAGATAGAGGGAAGCAAAGAGAAAAAATACCAGACAGCTTAAGAGAATGGCTTGGCAGAAGGTCAACAACAGAAATGATAAATAACTGTCGAGATCGAAAGTTCTGGAGAGACATGATCACCTACGCCAGCATGCCCGGTACTTGATGATGATGATGATAATTTTCTGACATTTCTATTTGTATTTTACTTACTTGAAATTTTTATTTTTTATTTTATTTTATTTTATTTTATTTTATTTCATTTTATTTTATTTTACTTTATTTTATTTTATTTTATTTTATTTCATTTTATTTTATTTTACTTTATTTTATTTTATTTTATTTTATTTCATTTTATTTTATTTTACTTTATTTTATTTTATTTTATTTTATTTTATTTTATTTTATTTTATTTTATTTTACATTATTTTATTTTATTTTACTTTATTTTATTTTACTTTATTTTATTTTACTTTATTTTATTTTACTTTATTTTATTTTATTATATTTTATTTTATTTTACTTTATTTTATTTTATTTTACTTTATTTTATTTTATTTTATTTTACTTTATTTTACTTTATTTTATTTTATTTTATTTTATTTTATTTTATTTTATTTTATTTTACTTTACTTTACTTTACTTTATTTTATTTTATTTTATTTTACTTTATTTTATTTTATTTTATTTTACTTTATTTTATTTTATTTTATTTTATTTTATTTTACTTTACTTTATTTTATTTTATTTTACTTTACTTTATTTTATTTTATTTTATTTTATTTTACTTTACTTTATTTTATTTTATTTTATTTTATTTTATTTTACTTTACTTTATTTTATTTTATTTTATTTTACTTTATTTTATTTTATTTTACTTTATTTTATTTTTTAGTTCTTACAGAGAATATAATTTTCGTCTGCAGTGTTGTATCTCCTATGTCTAATACATTCAGTACAGTCTTGAAGTATGTATTCAGCAGTCTGGGTGCGTGTTCACATGTGGCTGAGGTGCTAATATTAAACATCATGTTATACATAAAGTGGATTGGGTCCTGGTCTGAAGCATATAATGATAACTTGCTCCATCTATACCCATTTCTGCTGTTTACAAAGTATTTCCTGATTGGTGTTTCCAAAATACTGTACTTCTAAGTGTGTTTTTAGAAAGAATGAAAGATGAAAATATATAAAGAAAGAAAGAAAGAACGAAAGTAAGAGAGATGAAAAGATAAAAGAAAGAAATAAGGAAAGTAAGAAAGAAAGAAAGATGAAAAGAAAGAAAGATGAAAAGAAAAAAATTGAAGGAAAGAAAGAAAGAAAGAAAGAAAGAGAGAACGAAAAAAAAGAAAGAAAGAAAGAAAGAACGAAAGAAAGCAAGAAAGAAAGAAAGAAAGAAAGTCACAATCAAGAAAATCACGCATCATTAAAAACATCTGTTATTGGAGCTTTATACTTTAGATTATATAAACCTTTTATTAAGCAAAAAAATACAAATAATTATCTCTACATTCATGTCCATTTCTCTCATGTATTTTATACAAGTTTGTAGTTGTGAAAATTGAAATCAGTTGTCATGATGTAATTTTCATTAAAAAACTATTTTTTGCATGCAATTTTCATCATCATCATCTAGTGCTGTCTCCGCCATGAAGTTTGGCTACCATGGAGCGCCATTTTGGTCAGTCTCTTGCTTTGATAGTGTAAGCTGTCAATTGCTGATTTGTCCATCTTTTGATGTTACTCGTCCATATTAGTCTTGGCCTGCCTCTGCCTCATTTACCTTGTATTTTCCCTATAAGATTACTTTCAGTATGCTGTTGTGTCTTTTAACATGGCCCAAAAATCACCATTTATCTTTGTTTAATTGTGTTAATTATTCTCTCTTCATTTTTAGTTGGTTCAGACTTCATCGTTTGTTTCCTTCTCTTTCCGTCCAATTATTTCTATTCATTAATTAATCCACGTTTCAAAGGCTTCAATTTTCTGTTCTGCTTTCTCGTCTACTGTCCATGTTTCGGCACCATATAGGAATGTCCATAATATATAACATTTTGTTATTCTTAGTTTTAGCCCTGTAGGAGGAAGACTTCTGTAGGAGAATAACTTTTGTAGGACGAAAATGTATGTAACAAAAAAATAAGACACATAATGTATAGACACATAATGTATAGACACATAATGTATAGACACATAATGTGTAGACACATAACACATAATGTATAGACACATAATGTATAGATACATAATGTATAGACACATAATGTATAGGCACATAATGTATAGACACATAATATATAGACACATAATGTATAGACACATAATATATAGACACATAATGTATAGACACATAATGTATAGACACATAATGTTGCAAGCAGAATCAATCATACACACAAACATACATCATCATCATCATCAAGTACCGGGCCTGCTGGCGTAGGTGATCATGTCTCTCCACAATTTTCGATCTCGACAGTTATTTATCATTTCTGTTGTTAACCTTCTGCCAAAGCCATTCTCTTCATTAAGCTGTCTGGTAATTTTTCTCTTTGCTTTCCTCTATCTCTTCATCCCTGAATTTCCCCAGTTGTTACAATATATAGACATTTCTTTGTACTCAAATATACATATAAAAAGTATGTCTGTCATTTTAGTTTGGTACAACCATTAACCACATCAGACTTTATCTCCACTAGACTTGTGTCATAGACACCGAAATAAGTCACATTTTTCTTGAAAATCCTGATACATTCCGATACATTCCGATACATTCCGAAACAGTAACTGAAAGTCAACGACTAAATGATAACAGCAACATAACAGGAAATGAAATTACATGAAATGGCTCAAGAAAGTTGCAATTTCAAGATCAGAGAAAATGTTAGATTGGTTGCAAATCATTTCAAAGGAAAGACAAGGCTGTGTTGTTTTGTAATTTGTATTTATATTCAGAATAAGAACAGCTTTCAATCTCAAAATATGAGGATAGAGAGAAAGAGGGAGGGCAATGGAGAGATGGATGGACGGAATACAAGATATTTCATCCTTTCATCTCCCTGTGGAGCATAGGTCTTCAACAAACACTTTCAGCTCCCTGTGGAGTATAGGTCTTCAACAAACACTTTCATCTCCTTGTGGAGTATAGGTCTTCAACAAACACTTTCATCTCCCTGTGGAGCATAGGTCTTCAACAAACACTTTCATCTCCTTGTGGAGTATAGGTCTTCAACAAACACTTTCATCTCCTTGTGGAGCATAGGTCTTCAACAAAACACTTTCATCTCCTTGTGGAGTATAGGTCTTCAACAAAACACTTTCATCTCCTTGTGGAGTATAGGTCTTCAACAAAACACTTTCATCTCCTTGTGGAGCATAGGTCTTCAACAAAACACTTTCATCTCCTTGTGGAGTATATGTCTTCAACAAAACACTTTCATCTCCTTGTGGAGCATAGGTCTTCAACAAAACACTTTCATCTCCTTGTGGAGTATAGGTCTTCAACAAACACTTTCATCTCCTTGTGGAGTATAGGTCTTCAACAAAACACTTTCATCTCCTTGTGGAGCATAGGTCTTCAAATAACACTTTCATCTCCTTGTGGAGCATAGGTCTTCAACAAACACTTTCATCTCCTTGTGGAGCATAGGTCTTCAAATAACACTTTCATCTCCTTGTGGAGCATAGGTCTTCAACAAACACTTTCAGCTCCCTGTGGAGCATAGGTCTTCAACAAACACTTTCAACTCCCTGTGGAGCATAGATCTTCAACAAACACTTTCAACTCCCTGTGGAGCATAGATCTTCAACAAACACTTTTAGCTCCCAGTGGAGCATAGGTCTTGAACAAACACTTTTAGCTCCCTGTGGAGCATAGATCTTCAACAAACACTTTCAACTCCCTGTGGAGCATAGATCTTCAACAAACACTTTCAACTCCCTGTGGAGCATAGATCTTCAACAAACACTTTCAACTCCCTGTGGAGCATAGATCTTCAACAAACACTTTCAACTCCCTGTGGAGCATAGATCTTCAACAAACACTTTTAGCCGCCTGTGGAGCACAGGTCTTCAACAAACACTTTCAACTCCCTGTGGAGCATAGATCTTCAACAAACACTTTCAACTCCCTGTGGAGCATAGATCTTCAACAAACACTTTTAGCTCCCTGTGGAGCATAGGTCTTCAACAAACACTTTCAACTCCCTGTGGAGCATAGATCTTCAACAAACACTTTCAACTCCCTGTGGAGCATAGATCTTCAACAAACACTTTCCAAGCCGTTCTATTTCTTGCCATTGTTTTAAGATCATTCCATGTCTTCCTTATCATCTTTATCTCTGCTTCCATCTGTCTTCTCCATGCAATATTTGTATCTTCCTCTTTGTCTTTTTCCTTCGGGATTCCAAAAAGGACCTGTTGTGCAATACTCTCAGTTTGCTTTCGCAGTGTGTATCCTAACCAGCACCATCTTCTTCGCTGTATTTATTTATCAGTATTTGATTGATACTGTTCATTAATACTGTGCTACATTTCTATCTGCTTATAATATATTTTTCAATGTTTTAACCGGCTATTAAAGAAATAAAAACGCTAAATAGTAAACAGATGAGACAATACGCAACATCTATTAGAATTTAACCTTTACAGATTAACATAGTATTTTAATCTCTCCATTTTATATTCTTTTAATCTCATCATCATATAGTGCCTTCTCCGCAACGAAGATTGGCTACCGTGGATCGCCATTCTACTCTGTTTCTTGCTTTGATGGTGCAGGCTGTCATAGATTGACTTGTCCTTCTTTTGATGTTACTCGTCTATGTTAGTCTTGGTCTGCCTCTGCCTATTTTACCTTGTATTTTCCCTTCCAATATTACTTTTAGTAGGCTGTTGTGTCTTTTAACATGGCCCAAAAATTTCTTTTGTCTTGTCTTAATTGTATTTAGTAGTTTTCTTTTTATTTTCAGCTGTTTTAAAACTTTATCGTTTGTTTTCTTTTCTTTCCATCCAATTCTACCTATTCTTCTATAAATCCACATTTCAAAGGCTTCAATTTTCTGCTCTGTTTTCTTGTCTAATGTCCATGTTTCTGCACCATACAGGAATACTGAGAAGATAGAACATGTTGTCATTCTTAGTTTCAGCCCTGCTGATATGTGTTTTGTTGTTAGTATATTTTTCATGACATTAAAATTACTTTTTGCCATACCTATTCTTTTGTTTATTTCAATTTTACATTTTCCATCATTGGAATTTAATCTATAATCTTTTAATCTATACATTTAAAAAAAATACTATTTATGTATAATTTTAATACCGTTTTAATAATTTTATTATCCTCACATTTATATATATATAATTACCTCATAATTAACGCAAAATATTCCTGGAAAAAAATGTATATATATATATATAATTTCAGCCTTACCTCTATAGTGGTATGAATGGTGTTCACTGAAATTAGACACAGTTTGGGAATGAATTTTGAATTTCATGCCTAATTTCGATAAATCCAATATAAAACTGGACATTCATTATAATTGAGAGAAGTTTGCGAAATTTGCACCCCTTAAGCTGTGAAGTGATGGAAACCCAGGGGGGCGATTCCAAACCTGAACAAGCCAATAGGAAGCGCAGAAATATTCGAGTGTTTACTAATGGCAGCTAAAGATACGGTATACCGCATGTGCTAAAAATTTAGTTTTATTATTTTCGTCACTAATGCAGTGATAATATCAACAGCTAAAAACGTATAAATAAATAATTTAACTTTATCTGTCTTAATTCTTATCTGTTTGTTCTACATTTTGTTCTTAAGATGGTATATTCAATGTTAAACGCGATTTAAAAATAATTTAAATTAATTTAAAAACTTATGACCTGAGCGGAATACCGTACTGAGAAGGGTAGAGTGTTAGATTAAGACGAAAATGGCCGTATCTTTAGCCACGCCCTCATGTTATCCAAAATTGTTATCTGCCTGCAGTGCTATTCTTTCATTCGTTCAATCATTTACAGTGCTCATTTAGACGTCATGTTTATGCTTCGGATAACCACACCCCTCGGTTGAAAAAAAAATCGTATTCAACGTTTAATTTATATTTCATCTTTCAAAGAAAATGTATAGAAGCTAATTTACACTTCATCTTTCAAAGTAAATGTATAGTTAATTTACACTTCATCTTTCCAAGTAAAGTTATAGTCCACTTACACTTCATCTTTCAAAATAAATTTATAGTTAATTTACACTTCATCTTTCAAAATAAATTTATAGTTAATTTACACTTCATCTTTCAAAATAAATTTATAGTTAATTTACACTTCATCTTTCCAAGTAAATTTATAGTTAATTTACACTTCATCTTTCAAAATAAATTTATAGTTAATTTACACTTCATCTTTCAAAGTAAATTTATAGAAGTTTATTTATATTTCATCATTCAAAGTAAATTTATAGAAGTTTATTGACACTTCATCTTTCAAAGTAAATTTTTAGAAGTTTATTTATACTTCATCTTTCAAAGTAAATTTTTAGAAGTTTATTTATACTTCATCTTTCAAAGTAAATTTTTAGAAGTTTATTTATACTTCATCTTTCAAAGTAAATTTTTAGAAGTTTATTTATACTTCATCTTTCAAAGTAAATTTTTAGAAGTTTATTGACACTTCATCTTTCAAAGTAAATTTATAGCGATTTTAAAAGTATTATTTTGTTTATATTTTACGTAGAATAATTATGCACGTAAAAATATAATTCTCCATTTAAAGTATTTAAAGTTATTTTATATTAACATAAATTTAAATACATTTTTAATATTAATTTGTTTTATGTTTTGTTTTGTTTTTCTTGCGTGTGGATTCAACTTTACATACGTTTCTTTTTTTTTCTTGTTAGGTTAATTAATGTTATTTTAACATAAACGTTAATTATTTTATCTTCGTAAAGGTAATTATATTGTAGCATTAAAGCTAATAATATTTGTTACATAAATATAAATGAATAAGGCAGCATAAATGTATATTACAATTGTGATATTAATTCTTAACACCTTGTTTTTACTGTAATACAAATTGTCTTCTATGGTTGCTGTAAATATATTTTCATCATCATCGAGTGCCATCTCCAGAACGAAGGTTGGCTACCGTGGAGCGCCATTCTGCTCTGTCTCTTGCTTTGATGGTGCAGGTTGTCATAGGCTGGTTTGTCCATCTTTTGATGTTACTCGTCCATGTTAGTGTTGGTCTGCCTCTGCCTCTTTTACCTTGTATTTTCCCCTCCAGGATTAATTTTAGTTGGCTGTCTTAACATGGTCTAAAAATCGCATCTGTCTTGTTTGAATTGTGTTTAGTAGTTCTCTTTTCATTTTTAGTTGTTTTAAGACTTCATCGTTTGTTTTCTTTTCCTTCTATCCAAATCTACCTATTCTTCTATAGATCCACATTTCAAAGGCTTCAATTCTCTGTTCTGTTTTCTTGTCTAATGTCCATGTTTCTGCATCATATAAGAATGTTGAGAAGACATAACATTACAAATATAATTTACACTATTCAATAAAAGCTATTTTACTCATTGTTATCTTTCCTTCTTCCTTTGTGCTACCGGAGCCTCATTATGAGGGAAGTAATGAATAGTGACATTGTGACCTTCCAGGCATGTCGTAAGAGGCGACTAAGGAGTTTGATCGATGGCTTGACAAGCTGTCATTGTAAAAAGTGTTGTTATGGAAACAGAGCCATAGAATATTGATCTCTGCAATATGTGTCATTTTGGCATGCAAGGTTTCTGTTTTTGAAATTGTGGTTCTGCTCTATGTGCCGTCTTCGGCTCGAAAGGACAATAGATAGATAGATAGATAGATAGATAGATAGATAGATAGATAGATAGATAGATAGATAGATAGATAGATAGATAGATAGATAGATAGATAGATAGATAGATAGATAGATAGATAGATAGATAGATAGATAGATAGATAGATAGATAGATAGATAGATAGATAGATAGATAGATAGATAGATAGATAGATAGATAGATAGATAGATAGATAGATAGATAGATAGATAGATAGATAGATAGATAGATAGATAGATAGATAGATAGATAGATAGATAGATAGATAGATAGATAGATAGATAGATAGATAGATAGATAGATAGATAGATAGATAGATAGATAGATAGATAGATAGATAGATAGATAGATAGATAGATAGATAGATAGATAGATAGATAGATAGATAGATAGATAGATAGATAGATAGATAGATAGATAGATAGATAGATAGATAGATAGATAGATAGATAGATAGATAGATAGATAGATAGGCAGATAGCAGATAGCAGGCAGGCAGGCAGGCAGGCAGGCAGGCAGGCAGGCAGGCAGGTATGTAGGTAGGTAGGTAGGTAGGTAGCAGTGGCGTATACTTAATATAAGCAAGGCAAGCATTGCATGCCTTCAAGAGTTGCGAAAATGATAAACCAGTCAGTGATCTATCCCCCATCCAAACTTAGCCCTTGCAGCATTGCTCAAAAATATATTTTAAAATGTTTTTCTCACAAATCTGAATTTTTCCAAAAATTAGTGCTGGCAACACTGACGTTAAAAGAAAATTGTATATGTCCAATCGTTTTTTATGATAGTTGAACTAGCCCGCTCTGAAGCAATTTTGAAGTTGCTTTCGTTAAAATAGTCCCTTTACATATAAGCGCAGTGATATACTGTGTGTGTTTTATTAAATCCGTGTCTCCACAGTAAGCTTGCGATGAAAAAAAAATAAATACATTTTATGATTCAATCACTTTTATAACAATTTAGCACTGGCAAATAATAAATTGATTGATGAACATTTATTTACTGGTGTGAAACAGTGCAATTTCTATGTTCTAGTACTTTTATTTGAATGTTAAACTAATGATAACAATGCAAGCAATTATAATCTTGAATGCCTACACACACACTTGTTTAGTAAACCATTTCTGGTCATTTTTGGTACACGTCACGTGATTTTACTCAACACACACGCACATTTACACAGCGATGTGGTTTCGATTTCAAACCTTCAGAATTCAAAACTTCAAACGTGATTTTAATCAGCTGATATTTAATATTTTGTGTTTGTACAGAAACATGTTGTATTGCTATTGTTAATTACTAAACTAAGTATATTTGTTTACTGTGGTTATTATGGCTGATTCTATTAATGATGTTGTAGATTTATTTGAGCGACCGTTTCAATCGCGAACATTTAATGAAAAATTGGACTTGGTAAAAAAGGGCAGACCGATTCCTGCGTTAAGCAGTTTGAAACGAGAAGGAACAAAATGTGTCCGTTCATTTAACAATGATTTATATAAGAAAGTCGTTTGGCTTTGTGGTTCGGAATCATTATGTAAGTTATTTTGCTGGCCATGTATATTGTTTGTAAATGACACTTCGCCTTGGAACAGCAGACAACGCGGGTATTCTGATTTAAATAATTGACATAACGCTATTTCAAGACACGAAAAGTCTGAAAGTCATATTCACGCTTGGATAGCGTTACAAGTGTTTGGCTCCAGCAGAATTGATGTTCAATTGGATTTTCAGAAAAAAGAAAGTATTATGAAACACAATGAAACAGTTAAAGAAAATCGAGAAATCCTAAAGAGGTTAATTGCTGTTACTTGTTTTTTAGGAAAAAAAAATTAGCTTTTCGTGGTCACAGCGAGGGGAGTGATTCCACTAATCGTGGGAACTACATTGAAGCTTTAAATTTATTAGCAGAGTTTGATGAAAAATTGCATCAGCATCTCATGACGTCAAATATATTCACGGGTCTTTCCCCATTAATACAGAACGATCTTATCCAAAGTGTGAACAATGTAATTACTGCAGAAGTGAAATTTCAGATTCAATCGTCCAGATTTGTCGCCATCCTAATTGACGAGACCTCTGATGTAACAAACTTGTCTCAGCTGTCAGTTGTTTTTAGATATATTTATAATGGTAATATTTACGAAAGATTTATTGGCTTTCATGACGTTAGCTCTGACAGATCTGCACAAGCATTGTCAAAACTGGCTTTAGACAGTCTTGATCAATTTGACTGTAGAGAAAAACTTTTAGCACAAACTTATGATGGTGCAGCATGCCAATTGAATGGTGTGCAGACGAGAGTTAGGGAAGTTGTTTCTCAGGCATTATTCATCCATTGCTATGCACACAAACTTAATTTAGTACTGTCTCAAGCTGTCTCATGCATAAGTGCGTGTAGAATATTCTTTTCGTCACTTAGCAGTTTTGCTTCATTTTTTACTCATTCAGCAAAGAGAACACATTTGTTGGACACCATAGTGAAAAAACGGTTTCCCAAGCTGGCGGCAACCAGATGGAATTATTCCAGTCGTTTAGTACAGACTGTTTCTGAATATCATAATGAATTAATAGATTTATTTGAATGCGTTTTGGAACGACCTGGTGATTGGGATCACGCAACAATTAATGAAGCAGTTGGATTTCTGTCAAACCTAGGAGATTTTAAATTCAATTTCCTTTTGGCTGTGTTCACCGATATTTTTTCGATGACAGATGTTGTATTTAATATCCTTCAGTCAAATTCACTGGACATCACATATTGCTCTATAGAGATAGTTGAGTTAAAAGAAAAATTGTTCACAATGCGCAATACTGGCTTTGATTCAATTTGGGCCAAAATAGAGTTCAAGTGTGGTCCTCCAACAAAGAGAAGAAAGCGAGAATCCTCAGTTATCCCAAAGGATGAGTACAGAAGGCTGTATTGTGAAATTCATGATACGGTAAACTGCCAGTTACAAAGCCGGTTTGATTCTCTGTCAGATTTGTCATTTCTTGAAATTTTTGACTGTAAGAAATTTTTAACATTTTCAAAAGAGTTTCCAGAAGAGCAGTTTTCCAAACTGAACGGGATATATGGGAAATATTTTGATATAGTAAGACTGAGATCTGAATTAAAGGCAATGTTTGTATCCCAACACTTTAAAGAAATGTATGTGTCCGACATTCATAGATTTCTTTTGAACAAAGGACTTCACAGTGGTCTTCCAGAACTTCATAAACTTTGTGAATTAATATTGACAATTCCTGCATCGTCGTCTTCAGTGGAACGTTCGTTTTCTGCATTAAAACGCATTAAAAATGTCATAAGGAACTCGCAGGGGCAATGTCGTCTTTCTGCTCTATCAATGATGTCAATTGAAAAAGACCTTCTTGTAGAGATGAAAGGCAATGATGACTTTTATAACAAAGTAACAGAGGACTTTAGCAGAAAGAGCCGCAGAATAGAACTGAACTTCAAATAACTGGGTGAGTAGAAAATTATCATTTTTTAAAAGTTGCATGCTCTCTTTCAGACCCCAGGATACGCCACTGGTAGGTAGGTAGGTAGGTAGGGTAGGTAGGTAGGTAGGTAGGTAGGTAGGTAGGTAGGTAGGTAGGTAGGTAGGTAGGTAGGTAGGTAGGTAGGTAGGTAGGTAGGTAGGTAGGTAGGTAGGTAGGTAGGTAGGTAGGTAGGTAGGTAGGTAGGTAGGTAGGTAGGTAGGTAGGTAGGTAGGTAGGTAGGTAGGTAGGTAGGTAGATAGATAGGTAGATAGATAGATAGGTAGATAGATAGATAGATAGATAGATAGATAGATAGATAGATAGATAGATAGATAGATAGATAGATAGATAGATAGATAGATAGATAGATAGATAGATAGATAGATAGATAGATAGATAGATAGATAGATAGATAGATAGATAGATAGATAGATAGATAGATAGATAGATAGATAGATAGATAGATAGATAGATAGATAGATAGATAGATAGATAGATAGATAGATAGATAGATAGATAGATAGATAGATAGATAGATAGATAGATAGATAGATAGATAGATAGATAGATAGATAGATAGATAGATAGATAGATAGATAGATAGATAGATAGATAGATAGATAGATAGATAGATAGATAGATAGATAGATAGATAGATAGATAGATAGATAGATAGATAGATAGATAGATAGATAGATAGATAGATAGATAGATAGATAGATAGATAGATAGATAGATAGATAGATAGATAGATAGATAGATAGATAGATAGATAGATAGATAGATAGATAGATATCCTTCACGCTTTTCCTTGTTTTTATTTAAAACTAATGTGAGTTAGTCCCTGAAGGTTGGTGGACACTACAGCATACAATCTGTTTTGTAATTTCGTTTTTTTAAATAAATAATTTATTTTATTCTTGAAATTACTTAATTTTAATTATAAATGTATGATATCAACTGAAAGTTAATTTTTGTAGGCTGATTTGTACAGTGGAAGTCCTATATCTCTTCCTCCTCTTTTCTTCCTTGTTTGCCTTATAGCGTCGAGGGGATATATACTTTGAGGTCTTTTGTTCTTCTGTTGGCCTAATCTGCTGTTGTTTCCTTGTGTTTCTAATACTCCGTCAATCCATCTTTTGGTGTTCGGCTCTTGAGTCTGGTGTTTTCGTAATGTTTATTAATGGCTCGTTGTGTTGTATTTTGATTTATCACGTGGCCAAACCATTTTATTGGTTGTTTCTTTGTCTACTCTAAGGCGGGAATTATTCATAGTTCTTCTTTTCTGATCGTATCTCTCAGGCTGTTTCCTGCCATTCGTCTAACACATTTCTTCTCAGTAGAGGTGATTTTTTTCTTATTGTTTTTGCATCTAGGGTCCAGGACTGACATTGGTAGCACAACGTTGGGATGAAGATTGTATTGTAGAGTACCCGTTTTGCCTCGAGTTATTTCCTTGTTGGACAATAGTGTTGATAGCTGTCCAATGATTGGACAAGCTTTGTTGCATCTTGAGTCCATTTCTAAGTTACTCACAATAAATTTACACCCTCTGTTGAGAGATACTTGAAGGCTAATAGCAGCACAGAGCTGCGACATTTCTCTAAATGTTGAAATACCAACATCGAACCCTGTTTAATACGAGAAAAAAGTGTTACAAAATAGAATGGATCAAGTTATGAGCCCTATCAGAGAGAATGGATCTAGTTATGAGCCCTATCAGAGAGAATGGATCAAGTTATGAGCCCTATCAGAGACGGATATCGATTTTTTTTTCTACTCGACAGCGCGAAAAACAATAATAAATAATGTTCAGTTCAAAATAGAGAAGTTCATTCTGTGTTCAAGCATCTTGTCTTCTTTCTTTCTTTCTTTCTTTCTTTCTTTCTTTCTTTCTTTCTTTCTTTCTTTCTTTCTTTCTTTCCTTCTTTCTTTCTTTCTTTTCTTGTCTCTTTCTTTCTTTCTATCCTTCTTTATGTTTTGCTTTCATTTCTTCTTTCTTCACTTTCTCTAGAACTAGTTCGGGTGTCGAGGGAATGACATAGTTTTGTTTCTTGTCGCTCTGCCGGCTTCACTCATTGACAATTGGTGTTTGTTGTAACCACTTTTTTTCTGTTCTCTGTTTAACCTATTCTGGGTCTGCTTCTAACTCTTCACCCTTCTCCTCTGTTCATGTTTACTTTGCATGATAGGGAATCAAATGTCATTCTTCTTGGGTGGAGAAATTTGTTTTTTTTTCAGAACCAAATGATTCTCAGTGAAAATACTTTATATATATATATATATATATATATATATATATATATATATATATATATACATGTATATATATATATATATATATATATAGAGAGAGAGAGAGAGAAAACCTGGTTGTGCTGGCAATCTGCAGACTAAATAGCTATACAGTGATGTCTAATTTGTTTTAATAATGGCAAAGTCCCACAGGCTGGTAATCAATAAATCACCATCATCGTGTGCCATATCAGCTAGCATGTTATATCAATCCTGTTGTTACTATTTATCATGCAATGACACTAGGCTGAACTACGATATAGAGATATCGTAAATCATCTGAACGACTTCTCCATCTGTGAAAATGACTGGTAACATCTGGCAAGTAATCACACATCATGGAGAGTATGTATAAGGAATAGTATAACATCATTTGAGACTGTGCTAAGGCAAAACTTAGAAAAGAAAATACTCATGAAAAAGGATGGAAAACCCTGTGGATCAGTGGGCCGGACTTTTTCATTCTGTGGTCGTGTGTGTTTGTCAAACATTGGTAGAACTAGCCACGAGAGAAGCTGTTCGACAAAAAAAAAACCTAAACAAAATACACAATAGCCTCCACTAGACTGTCTGACAAGACGAAAAGGGCCACACACACTAAGCTATCTAGTACATTATCTCCTTTTGTCGACAGTGCATCATATCAGCTTTGTTGTTGATTGTTTTCCATGCCATGACACCAAGATATCCAGTATTTTCTTTCTTTGTCGTCCGTGATCTCTCTTTTCATGTATTTTGCCAGGTGTAACCAAGTATTCCAAGTTTCCTCTTCCCATGATGTGCCAGAAAAATGTTCATTTTTTCTTTCTGATGTTTTTCTATTAGCTCTTTTTTGAGTTGGTCATTTTAAGAATCTTTGCTTTGACAACCCCTTCGCCCCACCCCCATTTTAAAAATAGTAAATGTCTGGGCTATCACATCCATTATTTGACCAAAGCAAAAATAGAGTTACTTTCCAATATTAGGAAGAAACAATCATCATATTTTGGCCATGTAATGAGAAGGGAACACCCGAATATAGTGTGACAACTTGGAAAACTGAGGGACAACTTGGAAAACTGAGGGACAACTTGGAAAACTGAGGGACAACTTGGAAAACTGAGGGACAACTTGGAAAACTGAGGGACAACTTGGAAAACTGAGGGACAACTTGGAACTGAGCCGCGATAGCTCAGTGGTTAGTGAACTGGACTACAGAGGACAAGTGATCGGGTTCGATCCTGATCGACGGCTTCCAGGTTCACCCAGCCTTAAATGGGTACAGGTTTTTTTTTTTACATTTATTAATTTTTTTTATTTATTTATTATAATTCTTTCGGTGGGTGGGGGGGGGGGGTAGCAGGACAGGCGTAATACCGACCATGTTAATACAAATATCATGTTGCAAGGGTCTATTTTAAATAATGGGCACTAACACATTATTACCTAAGTGGCGCGGGGCGGTGTTTTTCTTCTCTCTCTCTTTCTCTCTCCCTCTCTCTGCCTCTATCTCCAACTCTCTCTCTCTACCTTTCTCTTTCTCTCTCTCTGTGTTTCTCTAAAACATGCATATCTTCATTTCATTGTTTGTGTTATTCATGTTTTCTGAAGAAGGCCGCATGTAGGACGAAACGCCAAATATTTTGTATTGTCCATTTTCCTGTAAAGCTGTCACAGTACTTGGCAGGAGTGTATGTTACACCCCACCATTTGCTCTCTGATACCAACTTTACAGCAGCATTGCATTTATTTCTTGTTCCCTTCTCAGTCACACATTTTCTCCGGCTTTCGCCCTCCTTTACTGTATCCCCGTTTTCTCCCTCTCTCTCTCTCTCTTTTTCTCTTTCTCTTTCTCAAACACACACTTTCACCCCGTTTTGCTCTCCTTTTCTCTTTCCTCGTTTCATCACTCACTCTCAGTCTCACTATATGTATATATGGCATTTGGTGTCTTGGCAGACATTTGGTAGCAGGAAATGATGATAAGTCAATAGTTTGGTAAAATATTAGTGTCTTATGTTGGATGCTGTTTTGCCGAACAGCTTTTCTCGTGTATGAATCTGCCAATATTGGATAGACAGAACCGACCGCAGAATGAACAAGATGTGTTCGTGGTGCTTTGGCCTTATCTGCTTTCTCCTGCTCCTTCTGTCTTCTGAATTAACCATCAATAATAAATAATAAAAACAAAATGAAAAGACGATTAGTGGCTACTGAGATGGGACAGAAGAATGTTGAAAGTTCCCTGGACAGCTAAAAAGACCAATGAGGAAGTTCTCAAAGAGGCCAACACAGAAAGGAAACTCCTAAAACACATCAGAGATAAACAAACAATATTTTTCGGGTCATGAGAAGAGGAAAGTTGGAATACTTGGTTACAACTGGCAAAATAAAAGGAAAGAGAGATTGTGGACGACAAAGAGAGAAAATACTGGATAGCTTGGTGTCATGGCATGGAAAACAGTCAACAACAGAACTGATACGATGCACTGTAGATAGAAGATTGTGGAGGGACATGATCGCCTACGCCAACCGGTATGACACATGAATAATAATAATAATAATAATAATAATAATAATAATAATAATAAAGAGCATTCGTGGTAATGTAAAGGTAATACAATTAATAGATGAAAATGTACCTTAGAAAAAATGATCGTCTTTGCTCATGACTAAATTTGGAAATGCGAATGAACGTTCTAGTTGGTGGAGTCAAATTTAGTGAAGGTAGGTCGAGGGCGCCATGGCACCCAGGGGCGGAGTGTTGGACAGCGCACGAAATGAATTGTGACAGAAGAAACCATAGAGGAATGCCTATCGAGTTATAGAGTCAGGAGATGATGGCAGTACATATGTCACGTGCTCATATTGGACGTGAGAACATTGGGTGGTGATGATGATGATAATGTTGAATATGATGATAATGTTGAATATGATGATGATGTTGAATATGATGATGATGTTGAATATGATGATAATGTTGAATATGATGATAATGTTGAATATGATGATGATGTTGAATATGATGATGATGTTGAATATGATGATGGTGTTGAATATGATGATAATGTTGAATATGATGATAATGTTGAATATGATGATAATGTTGAATATGATGATGATGTTGAATATGATGATGATGTTGAATATGATGATGATGTTGAATATGATGATGATGATGTTGAATATGATGATAATGTTGAATATGATGATGATGTTGAATATGATGATGATGTTGAATATGATGATGATGTTGAATATGATGATGATGTTGAATATGATGATAATGTTGAATATGATGATGATGTTGAATATGATGATGATGGAAATAATAATAATAATAATAATAATAATCAGTTAGTGCCGTCACCGCATTGAAGGTTGGCTACCATGGAGCGCCATTCTGCTCTGTCTCTTGCTTTGTGGTGCAGGTTGTCATAGGCTGAGTTGCCCATCTTTTGATGCTACTCGTCCACGCTATTCTTGATCTGCCTCTGCCTCTTTTACCTTGTATTTTTCCTTCCAGATTAATTTTAGTAGGCTGTTGTGTCTTTTAACATGGCCCAACACTCTTGACTTGTTTGAATTGTTTTTTTTTCAAATCAAAACACAACTTTAATTGATGCAATGAAAAATAGGAGTATCGTTGGCGTTAGTAGTCAATCGTGTTGTATTTGTGGGGTGGGTACTAAAGAGGTGCAACTGTACTCAAGACAGGAAGAACACGGGTTCTAAGCCCACCGGAAGCGGTGATGATTTTTCAAAAAACAGGAAAAAATAATCCGTGGTTTCTATAAGACGATACTCTCCCCTGATTTCTTGGGTAACCAGTTCCGATATCTAACCCTCTTGGATAACGGCAATAAATAGTATCGTGTTCATTCGCGCACGTTAAAGAATCCGTTAAAATTAAAATCGAAAATATTACGTCATAAATATGGCCTGGAAACAATTGCCAGCAGAAACCTACCCTTAGCGTTAGATCACAGGCCGTTCGTTCAAGTGGGCCGAGATTCTTATCGGATTTTCTTGAGATTCTCGAGGGGGATATGGGAACACCTATGGGTTCGCCCTGTGTGCAGTGATAACGATCCAAACAACAAACCAACAGTTGTGTTAGTTGTATTTTAGTTTGTTACTTGGAAGGACATGGTGGTAAACGTGGAGGTCCTCACTCGCACAGGCCTCCCGAACATCTACACGCTGCTCAAACAACGTAGGTTACGCCGACATGGCCACTTACACAGTATGAAAGATGGACACATGAAAAGAAGATATATTTTATGGATAACTAACAGGTGGCAAAAGAACTAGGGGACGCCCAAAACCCCGATTTATAGACTTATGTAAACGTGACATTGAGACAGAATATAAACCCTACAGCCAGGGAATGCAGTAGTAGCAGTAGCAGTAGTAGCAGAAATAGTAGTAGCAGTAGTAGTAGTAGTAGTAATTGTAGTAGTAGTAGTAATTGTAGTAGTAGTAGCAGTAGTAGTAGTAGTAGTAATTGTAGTAGTAGTAGTAGTAATAGTAGTAGTAGTAGTAATTGTAGTAGTAGTAGTAGTAGTAGTAGTAGTTGCATTAGTGGTAGTAGTAGTAGTAGTAGCAGTAGTAGTAGTAGTAGTTGCAATAGTAGTAGTTGTAGTAGTAGTTGTAGTAGTAGTAGTTGTTGTAGTAGTAATTGTAGTAGTTGTAGTAGTAGTAGTAATTGCAGTAGTAGTAGTTGTAGTAGTAGTTGTAGTAGTGGTAGTAGTTGTAGTAGTAGCAGTAGTTGCAGTAGCAGTAGTTGTGGGAGTAGTAGTAGTTATAGTAGTAGTAGTAGTTGTAGTAGTTGTAGTAGCAGTAGTGGTAGTGGTGGTAGTTGTAGTAGTGGTAGCATTAGTGGTAGTGGTGGTAGTGGTAGTAGTGGTAGCATTAGTGGTAGTGGTGGTAGTTGTAGTAGTGGTAGCATTAGTGGTAGTGGTAGTGGTGGTAGTAGTAGTACTTTATAACAAAAAAGTGTATAGAAATACGTCGGTCTTGTGTAGAGAATGAATGAAGAAAGACCTTCCCGTCATGCATTTCTATGGAAACCATCTGGTAAAAGAAAACAAGACAAGAACCAAGAAAACAGCTACGCTTACTATGGAAAGCTCAACCACGGGACTAAGAAACAACCAAGAGACTAAAAGAACTAGCAGCAAATCATCAATGGTTGAAAACTATGATTTCTTGTCCATGTGCTGCATGAGGCCCGAGAGCAAAATGAATATAAATGAATGAATTACCTCTAAAGACGGAGTAATTTGGCTGTGCGGCGAGAGACTCCTGTGCACACGCCTCAGTTCGGTAGAAGTAATAGTGGTATAAAGTAGTAGTGGTAGAAGTAGTAGTGGTAGAAGTGTTAGTGGTAGAAGCAGTAGTGGTAGAAGCAGTAGTGGTAGAAGTAGTAGTGGTAGAAGTAGTAGTGGTAGAAGTAGTAGTGGTAGAAGTAGTAGTGGTAGAAGTAGTAGTGGTAGAAGTAGTAGTGGTAGAAGTAGTAGTTGTAGAAGTAGAAGTGGTAGAAGTAGTAGTGGTAGAAGTAGTAGTTGTAGAAGTAGAAGTGGTAGAAGTAGTAGTGGTAGAAGTGTTAGTGGTAGAAGTAGTAGTGGTAGAAGCAGTAGTGGTAGAAGTAGTAGTGGTAGAAGTAGTAGTGGTAGAATTAGTAGTGGTAGAAGTAGTAGTGGTAGAAGTAGTAGTGGTAGAAGTAGTAGTGGTAGAATTAGTAGTGGTAGAAGTAGTAGTGGTAGAAGTAGTAGTGGTAGAAGTAGTAGTGGTAGAAGTAGTAGTTGTAGAAGTAGAAGTGGTAGAAGTAGTAGTGGTAGAAGTGTTAGTGGTAGAATTAGTAGTGGTAGAAGTAGTAGTGGTAGAAGTGTTAGTGGTAGAAGTAGTAGTGGTAGAATTAGTAGTGGTAGAAGTAGTAGTGGTAGAAGTAGTAGTTGTAGAAGTAGTAGTGGTAGAAGTAGTAGTGGTAGAAGTAGTAGTGGTAGAATTAGTAGTGGTAGAAGTAGTAGTGGTAGAAGTAGTAGTTGTAGAAGTAGTAGTGGTAGAATTAGTAGTGGTAGAATTAGTAGTGGTAGAAGTAGTAGTGGTAGAAGTAGTTGTGGTAGAATTAGTAGTGGTAGAAGTAGTAGTGGTAGAAGTAGTAGTTGTAGAAGTAGAAGTGGTAGAAGTAGTAGTGGTAGAAGTGTTAGTGGTAGAAGCAGTAGTGGTAGAAGTAGTAGTGGTAGAAGTAGTAGTGGTAGAATTAGTAGTGGTAGAAGTAGTAGTGGTAGAAGTAGTAGTTGTAGAAGTAGAAGTGGTAGAAGTAGTAGTGGTAGAAGTAGTAGTTGTAGAAGTAGAAGTGGTAGAAGTAGTAGTGGTAGAAGTAAAAAAAAAAGTACCCCCCGTCACGCCAAGTGGCGTATAGGGAAATATGGTGTTAGTGACCCTATATTTTACAGACCTTCAGCACATGATGTTTGGGGTAATGTGGTCGGTATTACGCCCGTGCTGCTTTTACTTTCCCAGAAAAAATCCGGTACCCATTTAAGGCTGGGTGAACCCGGAGCCGTCGGTTGGGATCGAACCCTACCCCTTGTCCGTAGTAGTCCAGTTCACTAACCACTGAGCTCTCGCGGCTCCTACTAATTTTTAGGGAATTAGTAAAACCCAGGTGTCCTCGCCAGGGTACGAACCCCGGCTGTTGCCGTGGTAAGCCAACCGCCTATCGATTGCGCTAACCGGACACCCAGTGGTAGAAGTAGTAGTGGTAAAAGTAGAAGTGGTGGAAGTAGTAGTGGTAGAAGTAGCAGTGGTAGAAGTAGTAGTGGTAGAAGTAGTAGTGGTAGAAGTAGTAGTGGTAAAAGTAGAAGTGGTGGAAGTAGTAGTGGTAGAAGTAGTAGTGGTAAAAGTAGAAGTGGTGGAAGTAGTAGTGGTAGAAGTAGTAGTGGTAGAAGTAGTAGTGGTAGAAGTAGTAGTGGTAGAAGTAGTAGTGGTAAAAGTAGAAGTGGTGGAAGTAGTAGTGGTAGAAGTAGTAGTGGTAGAAGTAGTAGTGGTTGAAGTAGTAGTGGTAGAAATAGTAGTGGTAGAAGTAGCAGTGGTAGAAGTAGTAGTGGTAGAAGTAGAAGTAGTAGTGGTAGAAATAGTAGTGTTAGAAATAGTAGTGGTAGAAAGTGGTAGAAATATTAGCGGTAGAAGTAGTAGTGGTAGAAGTAGAAGTAGTAGTGGTAGAAATAGTAGTGGTAGAAATAGTAGTGGTAGAAGTAGAAGTAGAAGTAGAAGTAGAAGTGGTATAAGTATTAGCGGTAGAAGTAGTAGTGGTAGAAGTAGTAGTGGTAGAAGTAGAAGTAGTAGTGGTAGAAGTAGAAGTAGAAGTAGAAGTGGTATAAGTATTAGCGGTAGAAGTAGTAGTGGTAGAAGTAGTAGTTGTAGAAGTAGAAGTAGAAGTAGTAGTGGTAGAAATAGTAGTGGTAGAAGTATTAGCGGTAGAAGAAGTAGTGGTAGAAGTAGAAGTAGTAGTGGTAGAAATAGTAGTGGTAGAAGTAGAAGTAGTAGTGGTAGAAATAGTAGTGGTAGAAGTAGTAGTGGTAGAAGTAGAAGTAGTAGTGGTAGAAATAGAAGCAGTAGTGGTAGAAGTAGTAGTGGTAGAAGTAGAAGTAGTAGTGGTAGAAATAGAAGCAGTAGTGGTAGAAGTAGTAGTGGTAGAAGTAGAAGTAGTAGTGGTAGAAGTAGTAGTGGTAGAAATAGTAGTGGTA
>JAVIAB010000145.1:47605407-47617907 GCA_032433765.1 Megaustenia siamemsis | reverse complement strand
CCGAAGGAAAGAATGAGAACAAGAAAGAAACAAACAAACAAACGAAAGATGGAAGGAAAGAAGGATAAAAAAGAGATAACGGTTTTATTCCATCTACGGGAACAAGTTTCATTGCAATCTGGAATTGTCCGTTGTCCGCTCCACCACTTGTCACAACACGTTTCATTGCAATCTGGAATTGTCCGTTGTCCGCTCCACCACTTGTCACAACACGTTTCATTGCAATCTGGAATTGTCCGTTGTCCGCTCCACCACTTGTCACAACACTTTCCAAAATGCATCGGGAAATTCTGTTGACAGGGTAGCTCCATGCACGTCCTACTCGACTACACAGGCGACGATTCAAAACCTTATTAGTAGCTTTTTACGACATGCGTGGCAGGTCATCATCATCCTCAAGTACCGGGCCTGCTGGCGTAGGTGATCATGTATCTCCACAGCTTTCGAACACGACAGTTATTTATCATTTCCTGTTGTTGATTTTCTGCCAAGCCATTCTTTTAAGCTGTCTGGTATCTTTTCTCTTTGCTTCCCTCTATCTCTTCGTCCCTCAATTTTCGCAGTTGTTACAATATATTCCAGCTGTTCTCTTCTTATTAAATGGCCAAAAAAATGATGACTGTTTCTTCCTAATATTGGAAATTATCTCTCTTTTTGCTTTGGCCTCTTTCAGAACATTTTCATTACTCATCTTTGCTGTCAGTGGCACTTTCAACATTCTTCTGTAAAACCACATTTCTATAGACTCCAGTGATTTTCTTGACTGTTGTTCTATTGTCCACGATTCACATCCATTTGTTAAGACTGGATCTACATAACATTTAAGAACTCTTTTTTTGTGTGTTTCACTTGTCAAAAATGGATTGCACAGTATCTTCCTCATCTTTTGGAAAGCCGCTTTTGCCTGGGCCATTCTGCATCTCACCTCTGTTGTACATCTTCTGTCTGAGGTTAACAAAGTTCCCAAATATTTGCGTGGCAGGTAAAAGTGGTTATATTCCTTTCACCCCTCACCGTCGAGGCCCCGGTATATCTTAAGGTAGAACACTCTCTAGCATATACGCCATCATCAAGTACCATGTTTGCTGGCATAGGTGATCATGTCTCTCCACAACTCTCGATCTCGACAGTTATTTATAATTTCTGTTTTCCATCTTCTGCCAAGCCATTATCTTCAGCTGCCTGGTATCTTTTCTCTTATCTTCCTTCTGTCTCTTCCTTTCTCAGTTTTTCCAAATGCCACAATATATTCCAGCTGTTCTCTTCTCACTACATGGCCAAAAATAATGATGATTGCTTCTGCTCATCATCATGTGTTATACCAGCCGGCGTAGGCGATCATGTCCTCCCACAATCTTAACTCTCTCGTGCATCGTATCAGTTCTATCGTTGACTGTTTTCCATGCCGTGATACCAAGCTATCCAGAATTTTCTCTCTTTTTGTCGTCCGCGATGAGGTGCGCGTGGCCGTGCGGCTAAAACCACTGTTCCGCTGGCTGAAAAGCTGACGTACGGTGTTCGAAGCCCGCGGTAGACAGAAAGGATTTTTTCTATCGGGGGTGAAATAAAAACCCTGAGTCTCACACGTCGTGGCGACTGCTTGACCAAGCGGCCTTTATCCCTCTGGTTCTATCGTTGCCCCCCGACATACACCAGCAATGGTACTATGTGTCGTAAAGATAGATAGATAGTCGTCCGCGATCTCTCTTTCCCTGTATTTTTCCAGTTGTAACCATGTATTCCAACTTTCCTCTTCACATTATGTGTCCGAAAAATGTTGATTCTATCATTCTGATGTTTCTTATGAGCTCCCTTTTTGTGTTGGCCTCAGAGAATTTCCTTGTTAGTCTTTTTAGCTGTCCAGGGAACTTTCAATATTCTTCTGAGAAATCCAATCTCTGTGGTTTCTAATCGTCCTTTCATTTGTTTGTTTACTGTCCATAATTCCCTTCCATAGGTCAGAATTGGCTCTATATACCACCAATGAACTCTCTTTCTCATTTCTATTAACATAGATTTCTTGCATAATAGATATTTTTCATTATATAAAATGCTATTTTGGCCTGAGCCATTCTGCTTTTTATTTTTGTAGTGCATCTTCCATCCGATATTATTATTGTGCCCAAGTATTTGACGCGTTGCACTTGTTTCAGATTTGTCCTGTTTATTTTATGCTGCATGATGGGGATGATTCTTTCTTTGATATGACCATTACTTCTGTCTTCTTACTATTCAGAAGTAATAGTAAGACTATTAAAAGAAAAAAAGTAAAGTCACGCCAAGTGGCGTGTTGGGAATATGGTGTTAGTGACCATAATTTTTACAGACCTTCGGCACATGATTTTTGGGGTAATGTGGTCGGTATTACGCCCGTGCCGCTTTACTTTCCCAGAAAAAAAATCCGGTACCCAATTAAGGCTGGGTGAACCCGGACCCGTCGGTTGGGAGCGAACCCTACCTCCTGTCCTTTGTAGTCCAGTTCTCTAACCACTGAACTATCGCGGCTCACAGTAAGACTATTACTTAGTCATTATTAAGTAAGTATTCTTTTACTATTTGTTTCTGCGTAATATTTGATATTAGCTCTTTGTCTGCTTTGGCCTCTTTCCGAACATTCTCACTACTCTTCTTTCCCGAAGAGCTATAGTCCCAATGATATCTCCTCTAGCTATAATCCCAATGATATCTCCTCTAGCTATAATCCCAATGATATCTCCTCTAGCTATAATCCCAATGATATCTCTTCTAGCTATAGTCCCAGTTATATCTCTTCTAGCTATAGTCCCAATGATATCTCTTCTAGCTATATTCCCAATGATATCTCTTCTAGCTATAGTCCCAATGAAATCTCTTCTAGCTATAGTCCCAATAAAATCTCTTCTAGCTATAGTCCCAATGATATATCTTCTAGCTATAGTCCCAATGATACCTCTTCTAGCTATAGTCCCAGTTATATCTCTTCTAGCTATAGTCCCAATGATATCTCTTCTAGCTATAGTCCCAATGATACTTCTTCTAGCTATAGTCCCAATGATATCTCTTCTAGCTATAGTCCCAATGATACTTCTTCTAGCTATAGTCGTAATGATATCTCTTCTAACTATAGCCCCAATGATATCTATTCTAGCTATAGTCCCAACGATATTTCTTCTAGCTATAGCCCCAATGATATCTCTTCTTGCTATAGTACCAATGATATCTCTTCAAGCTATAGTCCCAGTATTATCTCTTCTAGCTATAGTCCCAATAATATCTCTTCTGGATATAGCCCCATTGATATCTCTTCTAGCTATAGTCCCAATTATATCTCTTCTAGCTATAGTCCCAATGATACCTCTTCTAGCTATAGCCCCAATGATATCTCTTCTAGCGATAGTGCCAATGATATCTCTTCTAGCTATAGTGCCAATGATATCTCTTCTAGCTATAGTGCCAATGATATCTCTTCTAGCTATAGTCCCAATGATATCTCTTCTAGCTATAGTCCCAATGATATCTCTTCTAGCTATAGTCCCAATGATATCTCTTCTAGCTATAGTCCCAATGATATCTCTTCTAGCTATAGTCCCAATGATATCTCTTCTAGCTATAGTCCCAATGATATCTCTTCTAGCTATAGCCCCAATAATATCTCTTCTAGATATAGTCCCATTGATATCTCTTCTAGCTATAGTCCCAATATTATCTCTTCTAGCTATAGCCCCAATATTATCTCTTCTAGCTATAGTCCCAATGATATCTCTTCTAGCTATAGTCCCAATGATATCTCTTCTAGCTATAGTCCCAATGATACCTCTTCTAGCTATAGCCCCAATGATATCTCTTCTAGCTATAGTGCCAATGATATCTCTTCTAGCTATAGTGCCAATGATATCTCTTCTAGCTATAGTCCCAATGATATCTCTTCTACGCCATAGTCCCAATGATATCTCTTCTAGCTATAGTCCCAATGATATCTCTTCTAGCTATAGTCCCAATGATATCTCTTCTACGCCATAGTCCCAATGATATCTCTTCTAGCTATAGTCCCAATGATATCTCTTCTAGCTATAGTCCCAATGATATCTCTTCTACGCCATAGTCCCAATGATATCTCTTCTAGCTATAGTCCCAATGATATCTCTTCTAGCTATAGCCCCAATGATATCTCTTCTAGCTATAGTGCCAATGATATCTCTTCTAGCTATAGTCCCAATGATATCTCTTCTAGCTATAGTCCCAATGATATCTCTTCTAGCTATAGTCCCAATGATATCTCTTCTAGCTATAGTCCCAATGATATCTCTTCTAGCTATAGTCCCAATGATATCTCTTCTAGCTATAGTCCCAATGATATCTCTTCTAGCTATAGCCCCAATGATATCTCTTCTAGCTATAGTCCCAATGATATCTCTTCTAGCTATAGTCCCAATGATATCTCTTCTAGCTATAGTCCCAATGATATCTCTTCTACGCCATAGTCCCAATGATATCTCTTCTAGCTATAGTCCCAATGATATCTCTTCTAGCTATAGCCCCAATGATATCTCTTCTAGCTATAGTGCCAATGATATCTCTTCTAGCTATAGTCCCAATGATATCTCTTCTAGCTATAGTCCCAATGATATCTCTTCTAGCTATAGCCCCAATGATATCTCTTCTAGCTATAGTGCCAATGATATCTCTTCTAGCTATAGTCCCAATGATATCTCTTCTAGCTATAGTCCCAATGATATCTCTTCTAGCTATAGTCCCAATGATATCTCTTCTAGCTATAGTCCCAATGATATCTCTTCTACGCCATAGTCCCAATGATATCTCTTCTACGCCATAGTCCCAATGATATCTCTTCTAGCTATAGTCCCAATGATATCTCTTCTAGCTATAGTCCCAATGATATCTCTTCTACGCCATAGTCCCAATGATATCTCTTCTAGCTATAGTCCCAATGATATCTCTTCTAGCTATAGTGCCAATGATATCTCTTCTACGCCATAGCCCCAATGATATCTCTTCTAGCTATAGTCCCAATGATATCTCTTCTAGCTATAGTCCCAATGATATCTCTTCTACGCCATAGTCCCAATGATATCTCTTCTAGCTATAGTGCCAATGATATCTCTTCTAGCTATAGTCCCAATGATATCTCTTCTAGCTATAGTCCCAATGATATCTCTTCTAGCTATAGTCCCAATGATATCTCTTCTAGCTATAGTCCCAATGATATCTCTTCTAGCTATAGTGCCAATGATATCTCTTATACGCCATAGTTCCAGTGATATCTCCTCTACGCTAAAAAATCTCACAGAACCTAGATCTAGGTTACAAGCAAGGGAAACAACTGCGAATTTTCTCGGCACGACGCCAGACCATCGTTCCCTGGGACAGAACAGTTAACCGAAATGTCAAAGTTGATCTGAACATATGGGAACAAGGCAACTAGAAGTCCATTCACTTGGAATCATTATTTATCGTAGGCAGATCGCGAGAAAAAAGAATTGTGGTAACGAATGACAAACAGGATGAGGGACTGTAGAGGCGGAGACTACTTTGCAATGGGTTGCTTTGGGGTAGTTAGTGGATTTGGTCTGTTGGAGGACGAGAGATTCTGTTTAGATCTCATTTAGGTTGACCTAGGTTTTAGTGGGTGCTACAGTCATTTTTTTTTGGTAGAAACTAAAAGCTTTTAAAAATGTGACAAAGTAGTCTTTAGTTTAGGCTTTAGTTTAGTCATTAGTTTCGTTTTAGTTCAGTCATTAGTTTAGTGTTTAGTTCAGTCATTAGTTTCGTGTTTAGTTCAGTCATTAGTTTCGTGTTTAGTTTAGTCATTAGTTTCGTGTTTAGTTCAGTCATTAGTTTCGTGTTTAGTTCAGTCATTAGTTTCGTGTTTAGTTTAGTCATTAGTTTCGTGTTTAGTTCAGTCATAGTTTAGGTGAAATTTAACAGAGGTGAGATGCAGAATGACTCAGCGTAAAGCAGCTTTCCAAAAAATGAGGAAGAAACTGTGCAACGCATCTTTAACAATATAAAAATAGATCTTAAATGTTATGTAGAACCAGTCTTAACATATGGATGTGAATCATAGGACAACATGCAAGAAAATCATGGAGGCTGTAGAAATATGGTTTTACAGAAGAATGTTGAGAATACCATGGACAGCTAAGAAGAGTAATGAAAACGCTCTGAAAGAGGCAAAAGAAAAGAGGGAGCTAATTTCCAAAATTAGGAAGAAACAATCATCATTGTTTGCATGTAATGAGAAGGGTACGGCTGGGATATATTGTGACAAGTGGGAAAGGTGAGGGACCAAGAGACAGACAGATGTAAGGAGAAATAATAGCAGACAGTTATTTGTATATCACACAACTTGCGTGGTCTAGAAGTAAGCCCTGGGCCATTGAACTGCTAGGACCGGGGTTTGATTCCCACAACTGACGGCAGAAATTTTTCAACAAAAAAAAAAGAATCCGTAGTTTCTTCGTGGCTCTAACCGCCCCTAGTCTCTGGGCAATGAGATTAGATGTCTAGCCTTATCTGGGTAGTGAGATCCGATGTCTAGCCTTCTCTGGGCAATGAGATCCCATGTCTAGCCTTCTCTGGGCAATGAGATCCGATGTCTAGCCTTATCTGGGTAGTGAGATCCGATGTCTAGCCTTCTCTGGGTAGTGAGATCCGATGTCTAGCCTTCTCTGGGTAGTGAAATCCAATGTCTAGCCCTCCCTGGGTAATGAGATCCGATGTCTAACCCTCTCTGGGACGAGAGATCCGATGTCCAGCCCTTTTCGGGTAGTGAGACTTGATGTCTAGTCATCTCTGGGTAGTGAGATCCAATGTCTAGCCCTCTCGAAAAACGGCGGAAAAAAAAGTAAGTCCCGTGTGCACACGCGCACGTTAAAAAACCCTGAGCAGTTTAAAATCTAAAAGAGCTACCTAAAATGACTGCTGTGGGGAAAAATTGTTGAGCAAAAAACATGTCGACGACGGATGTGTCGGGCAGAAAGGCGCTGATCTCGCGGCTATGTCGCAAGCTAGCGACACAACGCACCTACAACCATTTAACGGGTGAAGTCTAAGAATAAATCATGCAATGAAGAAGGGGGCCCTCTATCAGAATCCCCGTCCCACTCTTTTTGTAAACATTACGCCACTGATGAAACAGCACAATTTCCGAATTAATTCCCCGGTTGAGGTTTGTCTCCCTTCCCATTTTTCTATGCCTTGTTTATTAATTCATAACAAACGATAGCAGTCAGTTATCTCCCCCTCTTCTTATTACCCCATAGGATAGACGATCGGCAACTTACGGCTTTCGGACCGGAGCCTACTTGTTCGACTAAAGTGTTGACTCTATATTATGATGTGTTTTGATGAACATATTTGTTCCTAAATGGATATACCAAGAGACTAAAACTATGATCATAAACAAAGAAAATTCTCAAGACCTACAATTAAATATAACAGTTGAAGGAATACATCTAGAGACAGTTCAGAACTACAACTACCTGGGACATACTATAACCAATGATAGAAAATGTAAAATTGAAATAAACCAAAGAATAGGTATGGCAAAAAGTAATTTTAATGCCATGAAAAATATACTAACAACAAAACAGATAACAGTAGGGCTGAAACTAAGAATAGCAAAATGCTATATCTTCTCAATATTCCTGTATGGTGCAGAAACATGGACATTAGACAAGAAAACAGAACAGAAAACTGAAGCCTTTGAAATGTGGATTTACAGAAGAATAGATAGAATTGGATGGAAAGAAAAGATAACAAACGATGAAGTTTTAAAACAACTAAGAATAAAAAGAGAACTACTAAATACAATTAAGACAAGACAAAAGAAATTTTTGGGCCATGTTAAAAGACACAACAGCCTACTAAAAGTAATATTGGAAGTGAAATAGTGAAAATAAAGGTAAAAGAGGCAGAGGCAGACCAAGACTAACATGGACGAGTAACATCAAAAGATGGACAAGTCAATCTATGACAACATGCACCATCAAAGCAAGAAACAGAGTGGAATGGCGATCCATGGTAGCCAATCTTTGTTGCGGAGACGGCACTCGATGATGATGATGATGATGATGATGATGATGATGATGATGATGATGATGATGATGATGATGATGATGATGATATAAAGAGAGAAATGGACAGAAGTGGACTCTAGAACCATGTCTATTTAACTTATACACTGAGCAGATCTTCAAAGGCATCATGCGGATGCCAGGACTAAACATCAATATATACATAAATAATAATCTAAGATGTGCTGATGATACCGTATTAAAGACAGAAAATCCAGACGACCTACAACAACTAGTGAACACAATAAACAAGGCAAGCAAAGAATAGGAATTGGAAATATAAATTGAGAAGACTAAAACTAGGATTATTAACAAAGAAAGGAACAAAATATATAAGGAGATATTGAAGTCCACAGAATAGATCTAGAAAGAGTTATAGAATATAGCTATCTTGGGTATATAAGAACAAATGATGGGAAATGTAAGACAGAAAAAAAAACAAGAAAAAATAATGGAAAAAAAAATTAACAACATATCTTCACATCAAAGAAAATAACTAGAATAAGAAGTAAAACTACGAATGGTAAAATGCTGTATTTAATCAATATTCCTGTATGGTCCAGAAACATGGACATTAAAATGAAAACAGCGCATAAACTTGAAGTCTATGAAATGTGGATCTTTAGGAAAATGAGGAGAATTGGATGGAAGGAGGATAAGACAAACAATCTAAATCAGATGAAAGTGAAAATGAAAAAAAAACTACTTAATACGATTCAAAAAAGACAAAGTGACATTGTTTGGACATGTGGAGAGACATAATACCCTCGAACAGTCACCATGAAAGGGAAGATACAAGACAGACGAGAGAGAGGTAGATCAAGACTATAGTAGAATGATAACATCAAAAGACTGGCAGGTGAACCGATGACAACGTGCACCATCAAGACAAGAGACAGAATAAAAAGACGCTCCACGGTAGCCAACCACCACATAGAGACGGTACTCAATGAGTGGATTTTGTATTTATATCTATCTTTCTTCTTCTTCTACCTTTTTAGCTCCCTGTGGAGCATAGGTCTTCAAACAAACATTTTCCAAGTCGTTCTGTTTTTTTTTTTTTTTTTTTTTTTGCCATTCTTTTAAGATCATTCCATGTATCTGCATCTTTAGGAAAAATTAAAGAATACAAAAAAATTGTATGTTACGTGATAAGTGGACGACACAGACTAAACGACGTTTCGGCTAAATAGGTCTCCAGCAGGAACAAACAAGAAAAACACACATACAAAATTAATAACGAAACATTCAAAACAAAATTATTCGAAATATGTTAACGAAAATAAAAATGACTATCCTGTGTGTATGAAAAGGAAATGGTAACGAAAATCTGTATCTTTAGTTGTAGTAAAATATCTGGTTAATTTGAGAGCTCATAGTTGGAGAATGGAAGGGGGATCAGTCTGTCAGGTGCCGTTACAAGGAAATATAGTTATCTCCCCCTTGTACTGAATGAAATGAAAAGGTAAGGAATGCCTCAAACAAAGAAGGAAGGAATATTTATTTCTTTATAAAAAGGAGAGAACAATGTAATGTAGGAGGAATACTTCGAATATTAAAATGAAAATGAAAATTAAAAAAGGTATATTTAGAACATTAGAAAAGGAATATTTTGAACATTAAAAAAGGAATATTTAGAGCATTAGAAGAGGACTATTTAGAACATTAGAAATGGGATATTTAGAACACTACAAAATGAATAATTAGAATATAGAAAAGGTAAATTTAGAACATTAAAAAAGGAATATTTAAAATCTTAGAAAAGGGATATTTAGAACATTAAAAAAGGAATATTTAAAATATTAGAAAAGGAATATTTAGAACATTAAAAAAGGAATATTTAAAATATTAGAAAAGGGATATTTAGAACATTAGAAAAGGAATATTTAAAATATTAGAAAAAGGATTTTTAGAACATTAAAAAAAGAATATTTAAAATATATGAAAAGGGATATTTAGAACATTAGAAAATGAATATTTAGAACATTAAAAAAGGAATATTTAAAATATTAGAAAAGGGATATTTAGAACATTAGAAAAGGAATATTTAAAATATTAGAAAAAGGATATTTAGAACATTAAAAAAGGAATATTTAAAATATTAGAAAAGGGATATTTAGAACATTAAAAAAGGAATGTATAAAATATTAGAAAATGGATATTTAGAACATTAGAAAAGGAATATTTAAAATATTAGAAAAGGGATATTTAGAACATTAAAAAGGGAATATTTAAAATATTAGAAAAGGGATATTTAGAACATTAAAAAGGGAATATTTAAAATATTAGAAAAGGGATATTTAGAACATTAGAAAAGGAATATTTAGAACATTAAAAAAGGAATATTTAAAATATTTTAAAAGGGATATTTAGAACATTAAAAAGGAATATTTAAAATGTTAGAAAAACGATATTTAGAACATTAAAAACGGACTATTTAAAATATTAGAAAAGGGATATTTAGAACATTAAAAAGGGAATATTTAAAATATTAAAAAAGGGATATTTAGAACATTAAAAAAGGAATATTTAAAATATTAGATAAGGGATATTTAGAATATTAAAAAAGGAATATTTAAAATATTAGAAAAGGGATATTTAGAACATTAGAAAATGAATATTTAAAATATTAGAAAATTAATATTTAAAATATTGCAAAAGGGATATTTAGAATATTGGAAAAGGGATATTTAGAACATTAGAAAAGGAATATTTAAAATATTAGAAAAGGGATATTTAGAACATAAAAAATGAATAATTAGAATAAACATGGAATGTCTTGCTTGCTTGTGTTCGATCGATGATTAATTGAAAACACCTCCTCATCATCCGCCCTTAAAAAGGACGTTAAGTAGGCGTATCTGCTCTGTGTTGTGGTTTGCAGTAAAACTGTGATACTTGCGCCTTTCAGCCGTGAAATGTGGAAAGACCATTTTCTCGAAAGGGAAGGAATTTATTTTCTTTCTTTTCGTCTACACAGAAACAGAGATTAAAGGAGACGGGAAGAAACAGGGAGAAAGAATACCAGACAGAATTGTTTAGTATGACGTCACCAAGAGACCTGGTGAACAACTCAAAAAAGAGAGAGGAAAAAAAAAACGAAAAAAAAAACTATGAGGAGACATGATCACCTACGCCAGTATGCACGGAACATAATGATGATGATCGTGAGTCATAGTTTAAGTGGTGGTCTGTGCACTGAAGGTTGCCGAACCTCGTTGGTACTTCAAACCTACACTTTCTGCTCCAGGACTGGTGTGACAAGCTCAACACAAGTCAAATCCTGATTACGGGCACATTCCGCTGTAATTTCCTTTTGCATTTTTTGTCCCAAAATGGCTTTCAAAAAGTTAACTCCGCCACTCTTGTTTTAAAATAAGCTCTCTATCTCTCTATCTCTCTCTCTCTCTCTATCTCTCTCTATCTCTCTCTATCTCTCTCTATCTCCCTCTATCTCCCTCTATCTCTCTATCTCTCTCTATATCGCTCTCTATCTCCCTTTATCTCTCTATCTCTATCTCTCTCCCTCTATATCTCTCTTCTTTCTCTCTCTATCATTCTCCTTCAATATCTCTATCTTTCTCTATCGATATCTCCCTCTATCTCTCAATCTCTTTCTCTCTATATCTCTATAACTCTATCTCTCTCTATCTTTATCTCTCTCTCCCTCTATATCTCTCTTCTTTCTCTCTCTATCACTCTCCTTCACTGTCTCTATCTTTCTCTATCTCCCTCTATCTCACTCTATCTCTCTCTATCTCTCTATCTCTCTATATCTCCCTCTATCTCTCTCTGTCTCTATCTCTCTATCTCTCTCTATCTCTCTCTTTCTCTCTCTATCACTCTCTATCACTATCTCTATATTTCTCTCTCTATCTCTCTATATGTCTATATATATATATATATCCCTATCTCTCTCTTTTTATGTCTTTTCTTCAAAAATAAGTAAAAAATAAAGACGTGTCCATTCGCGCCAAAGTAAAAAAAAGTAAAGGTAGCAACAAAGAAAAAGACATCCCCACAATGCACAATAAATAAATTTAAATATCTGGAAACAAAGTTAATCTCAGTTGCTAGATGTACAACATATGTGAAATATGTGCAGAATAGTTCAGGCGCAAGCAGATTAACAAAAAATGAGGAAGATTTTGTGCAATCCATTTTTGACATATATATATATATATATGAGTTCTTAAATGTTATATAGAGCCAGTCTAACATATGGATGTGAATCATGGACAACCGGACAAAAGTTGGTTCCCAACTTGGTTTCACTGAAGAATTCCTGAGAATACCATGGACAGAAGAGAAGAGTAATGAAAACGTTTTGATAGAAGTCAAAGCAAAAAGAGAGATAATGTCTAATATTAGGAAGAAACAAGCATCATTTTTTGGCCATGTAATGAGAAGAGAACAGCTGGAATA
>JAVIAB010000145.1:47580407-47602907 GCA_032433765.1 Megaustenia siamemsis | reverse complement strand
TAATTAGTTTCCGTTCTAACGACCACAAACTACCGTCAGCGCTAATTACGACCCCTCATTGCAAGACGACAAACAAACAGGCTAAAATAAAGGAACTACCGGCCTCGCAAAGAGTTAACAACATACTTGTGTTCCTATTTATTTGTTCCGCGTTTTCTATTCGTGGATAAAAATTCAGTGGGAGGAGCTAGACTGAATCACGTGACTTGCAACAGCACCCTAAACCGTCCAATGAAACTCTTCCTTATCGAGGATTTGTATCCCGAATTCCAGTACCGCAGGGAATTATGGGAAGGAAATAATAAACACAGGAAACGAGTAATGAGGATACAAATATGGCGGGGTAGACTGTGAGGCGCTGCGCGTCTGCATTGACACGATACCTGAGTATTACCAACACATTGTGGCTTTCCTGGTGATCTTGTCAAGTGGCAGCCATCTTGGTCTTGCGTTGTGTCGTCAGATAACGAAAGATTTGATCTACGAATTTTCGTTTAACGGAAGACACAGCCGGAAAAGATGATTGATAAAATTAAACATGTAAATGCGTTGTGCGTATCAGTGAATTCTTTATTTACAAACTGTATACCGGCTGCAGTGTTATGTACTTGTAAACAAACCTATGAATATACAAGTAAAGAACAATGCTAGTGATTACTGGTAATACCAATACTATTATCATCATCTTCAGGTAGCATGTCTGCTGGCGAAGGTGATAATGTCTCTCCACAACTTCGAATCTCGACAGTTATGTATCATTTCCGTTGTTGATCTTCTGTCAAGCCATTCTCTTAAGCTGTTTGGTATCTTTTCTTTTTGCTTTCCTCTACCTCTTCGTCCCTCAATTTTCCCAGTTGTTACAATATATTCCAGCTGTTTCCTTCTCATTACATGGCCAAAAAATGATGATTCTTTCTTCCTAATATTGGAAATTAGCTCTCTCTTTACTTTGACCTCTTTCAGAACATCGTCATTACTCTTCTTAGCTGTCCATGGTATTCTCAATATTTTTCTGTAAAATCACATTTCTACAGACTCCAGTGATTTTCTTTTCTGTTGTCCTATTTGCTATGATTAACAACCATACGTTAAGAATGTCTACACATAACATTTAAGAACTCATTTTCTTGTTTCTATTGTCAACAATGGATATTCCCTATTATACTATTCCCTATTCCCTATTATACTATTCCCTATTCCCTATTATACTATTCCTTAGTAAAGCCGTGAAATAATTCAAACTGTTTCTAATGAAAAGACTTCAGTGTCTACTAAGGTCAAACATACTGCAACATTAGAATGTGTATGACAACTATGGTAACCATTTCAACAATTACCTCCCCGTTTCCATGACAACAAAATAACGACCAATCAGATGATGTTCTATCATTTTATTGAAACAGATAGAAGTAGTGACGATGGAGAGGAGAATTATGGAAGTGTCCCCTGTAAGAATTACTGTTCTGTGTATTTATTTACCCAATAAGGCAATAACTTCTAATTAACACCAAGCTCATTATTGTTTCCATAAATTATAATGTAAATTAACAAGATGTTATGATGCAATTATAATTATGTTAATTTAGGGCAATAATTGGAGGGACTATTTTACGTAGCTCAAAGTGCAGAAATGTTTATGTCGCAAATTGTCAGGTTAAAGGTCAGCCTTTAAGTTCGGTCTTTTGCCTGGCCTTCTCACGTTTCTAACTCACCGTTTGATTACATTTATGTGTCTTTTGTAAATCATACAAATTATATTTACGCTTACTTTTCTATTACGAATAATTTAAACTGTATTAAATGTATGTCTCTTTTATGAAGCATTGTAATATATAACATTTATGATCAGGATGTTAAACATGGACAATAATTTCCATTTATAGTTTATACATGCGGCTGGGTGGTCTAGTGGTAAGGCGTCGGGTTGTGGACAGAAAGGTCCCTGGCTCGATTCCCACCACAAGGGGTGGAAATATGTCAAAAATCGAATTCTTCGTCATGGCTTTACCTTCTTTCTGTCTCTGGGTAGTGAGATCCGATGTTTAGCCCTCTCTGGGTAGTGAGATCCGATGTTTAGCCCTCCCTGGGTAGTGAGATCCGATGTTTAGCCCTCCCTGGGTAGTGAGATCCGATGTTTAGCCCTCCCTGGGTAGTGAGATCCGATGTTTAGCCCTCCCTGGGTAGTGAGATCCGATGTTTAGCCCTCTCTGGGTAGTGAGATCCGATGTTTAGCCCTCCCTGGGTAGTGAGATCCGATGTTTAGCCCTCTCTGGGTAGTGAGATCCGATGTCTAGCCCTCCCTGGGTAGTGAGATCCGATGTTTAGTCCTCTCTGGGTATTGAGATCCGATGTTTAGCCCTCTCTGGGTAGTGAGATCCGATGTTTAGCCCTCTCTGGGTAGAGAGATCCGATGTCTAGCCCTCCCTGGGTAGTGAGATCCGATGTTTAGCCCTCTCTGGGTAGTGAGATCCGATGTTTAGCCCTCTCTGGGTAGTGAGATCCGATGTTTAGCCCTCCCTGGGTAGTGAGATCCGATGTTTAGTCCTCTCTGGGTAGTGAGATCCGATGTTTAGTCCGCTCTGGGTAGTGAGATCCGATGTCTAGCCCTTTCGAAAAACAGCGAAAAAAAATATATACAGGAAGCTCCGTGTGCACTCGCGCACGCTAAAGAACCTTAAGACGTTTAAAGTCGAAAATAGCAGGTCAAAAATGGCCGCTGTCCAGGTACAAATTGTTAAACATATAGACCCCTACATGTCGATCACGGATGTGTCGAGCGGCATTCGAAAGAAAATGCTTCAGAAAAATCCTTAGGATACTTTGGTTAATGAAATATTGCAATGGAGACATGATAAAAGATTTAAACATAAAAAGAACTGTCTTATAAACAACCTACAGGGGCAATTAAAATACTATAGCCACGTCAAAAGACACAGCAGGCTGGTAAAAACAATAATGGAAGGCATGGTTCCTGGGCGACGCATCATGGGCAGACCAAGAAGAGGGTGGTTTCAAGACATCAATGAGACTTGAGGTCTCAGTCGAGGTCGATTGCTCAGTGGTTAGTGAACTGGACTACAAAGAACAAGAGAAAGGGTTCGATCCCAACCGATGCTTCCGGTTCACCCAGCCTTTAATGGGTACAATAATTTTTTCTGGGAAAGTAAAGCGATGCGGGCGTAATACCGACCACATTACCCCATAAATCATGTGCCGAAGGTCTGTAAAAATTATGGTCACTAACACCATATTCCCTATACGCCACTTGGCGTGACCGGGGGTTGTGGGTTACTTTACTTTACTTTTATGGTTACTGGGCGACGCATCAGGGGCAGATCAAGAAGTTGATTTCAAGACATCATGGAGACCTTGAACATGACAACAGAAGAAGTTGGAGATCTGGTTACAGACAGCGATTCTTTCAGACGGGCTGTGGTGGATGTAACATTCTGTGGGAGATCTGGCCAGAGACAGAGATTCTTTCAGACGGGCTGTGGTGGATGTAACATTCTGTGGGAGATCTGGCCAGAGACAGAGATTCTTTCAGACGGGATGTGGTGGATATAACATTCTGTGGGAGATCTGGCCAGAGACAGAGATTCTTTCAGACGGGCTGTGGTGGATATAACATTCTGTGGGAGATCTGGCCAGAGACAGAGATTCTTTCAGACGGGATGTGGTGGATATAACATTCTGTGGGAGATCTGGCCAGAGACAGAGATTCTTTCAGACGGGATGTGGTGGATATAACATTCTGTGGTAGATCTGGCCAGAGACAGAGATTCTTTCAGACGGGATGTGGTGGATATAACATTCTGTGGGAGATCTGACCAGAGACAGAGATTCTTTCAGACGGGATGTGGTGGATATAACATTCTGTGGGAGATCTGGCTAGAGACAGAGATTCTTTCAGACGGGATGTGGTGGATGTAACATTCTGTGGGAGATCTGGCTAGAGACAGAGATTCTTTCAGACGGGATGTGGTGGATGTAACATTCTGTGGGAGATCTGGCTAGAGACAGAGATTCTTTCAGACGGGATGTGGTGGATATAACATTCTGTGGGAGATCTGGATAGAGAGAGAGATTCTTTCAGACGGGCTGTGGTGGATATAACATTCTGTGGAAGATCTGGATAGAGACAGAGATTCTTTCAGACGGGATGTAGTGAATGGAACGTTCAGCAAAGGACACGCAACCTGATGAGTGATGAACAATCTTTTAAGTCAATATTATATTTACGCTTCCGTTGTGAAACGTAAATGGAAAAGAATAGTTATTTTTTGTGTAAATCGCTGTAAATAAATTAAATTAACATTTCTTCTGCAAAACTTTATAAAAATATTCTCTTAAATTGAGTGTAATTAAGATTACCTTAATCTTCTGTGCCAAACCTTGCCAGGTATCACATTCCAAATGTTATATTCCATTTTATCCAATTCCGAAAATTATTCCAAAAACACCACAACCAAAAAGACCACACTTCACAGAGTGTACAATTCACATATTTGTGTACACAATGTATTTTAAAGAAACAACATATAAATTGGTTCGGCCACATAACAAGACAAAAAGAACTAACAATGACTCAAAGAGCCATAAACAAACGCTACGAAAACGCCAGATTAAGAGGAAGACCGAGAAAGAGATGGATAAAGGGAATACTAGAGTCATTAGGAGGGATAACATCAGAAGAGGCCAACAGAAGAGCAAAGAATCACAGATTGTTTCTCCCCTCGACGCCAACGGCAGCAGAGGAAGGATAGAAGAAATACCATTATTATTAATATTTAACATTATTTTTCTGTTTGTGGAGATATTAACTGTTTTAGTATAGAAGGCTGTTATCAATTCAGCAGTAGAGATTTCAGAGATTGTATCAATCACACAATCTTTCATCATTTTTAACATCAGTCTACATGATTATACTTATCTGACAGTTAATATATTTTATAATATGAATTTTTAGATAATTAAGGAACAAGGAATTAGATTTGACCAATATCAAGAAGATACAAAACATGTAAAAGGAATATGGTTTGAGGACGGTGAACACTAATCAAATTGACGCACTGTGCGTGGAAACGTAAAGAAAGAATTAAGATTTAATGAAGAAACATTTACATTGGTCGACACTATTGCGTATATTTAGATTCACAAATGATAATTTAAGATTGGTTGATACAATATAAAGCACATATTCGATAACAATATCTAAGGGTTTTCATTAGTTTTATATATGGTATAGTTTTATATATGGTATAGTTTTATATATGGTATATATTATTAACTCGTCTCACAGAAAGGTTTAGATTGGTTTACTATATAGTAAATACAGGACAATAGATAAGATAATCACTGGGTCTGTATAAATGTGGTTTTACAGAAGAATGTTGAGAATACCATGGACAGCTAAGAAGAGTAATGAAAACATTCTGAAAGAGGCCAAAGCAAAAATAGAGCTAATTTCTAAAATTAGGAAGAAACAATCATCATTTTTCTGCTCATGTAATGAGAAGGGAACAACTGGAATATATTGTAACAACTGGGAAAAATTGAGGGACGAAGAGATAGAGGGAAGCAAAGAGAAAAAAATACCAGACAGCTTAAGAGAATGGCTTGGCAGAAGGTCAACAACAGAAATGATAAATAACTGTCGAGATCGAAAGTTGTGGAGAGACATAATCACCCACGCCAGCAGGCATGACACTTGATGATTATGATGTGGTATATATTATTGACACTGCTCACAAAAATATATATATTGGTTTGCTATATAGCGGTATATATTGCTTTGCTATATAGCACGTATTAACAATTAATACTGAAAGTATTATATTTGCTAAGAATAAAACTACAATTATTAAAGAATGAATTTAATTGGTTCAATATTAACATAACTTCTCATTCATATTCATCGTTCTCTTATGCTTTTTTCACTTTTATTTATACTCTTTTTCTTCATTTTTTATTTTCTTCTTCCTTCATCCTCTATTTCTCTACTTCATCATCTTGCATTTTGCTTCTTCGTCTCCCCCCCCCCCCCATCTTTTTCTTCAGCTTCTTCTGTCTCTTTAATCTTCTTCCATCTTTTGCTCTTCTTTTTTATATTTTTTCTTCTACTTTTTTTCTTCGTGTTTTTCCATTAAAAAAAAAAATCTATTGCCACCGTTAAAATGTACTCATTTAATAATATATATATGTACAAACTCATTAGTATAATTATAATAATGTATTAATGTTACTACAATATATTATTATACTAATGTACTAACTCATCATTTATTTAACTATCATCATTTTGTGGCCATGTAATGAGAAGAGAACAAATTGAATATATTGTAACGACTGGTAAAATTGAGGGACGAAGAGATAGAGGGAAGCAAAGAGAAAAAGTAACTGACAGCTTAAGAGAATGGCTTGGCAGAAAGTCAACAACAGAAATGATAAATAACTATCGAGATCGAAAGTTGTGGAGAGACATGATCACCTACGCCAGTAGGCCCGGCACTTGATGATGATGATGTACTAACTCATTGATAGTTCAGTGGTTAGTGAACTGGACTACAAAGGTAGGATTCGATCCCAACCACGGCTTCCAGATTCACACAGCCTTTAATGGGTACCGGATTTTTTTTCTGGGAAAGTAAAGCGTAGCAGGCGTAATACCGACCACATTACCCCAAAAATCATGTGCCGAAAGTCTGTAAAACTTATGGTCACTAACACCATATTCCCTATACGCCACTGACGTGACGGGGGTACTTTAGTTTTTTTTTTACTAGCTCATTAATATAAATGTACTAACTCATTAATATAAATGTACTAACTCATTAATATAAATGTAATAACTCATTAATATAAATGTACTAACTCATTAATATAAATGTTCTAATACATTAATGTAAATGTCCAACTAATTAAAACAAATGTCCTAACTCATTAACACAGATATGCTAACTCATTAATATAATTGTCCTATCTCATTAATATAAAAGACCCAACACATTAAAATAAATGTCTTAATTCACTATAATAAATATCCTAACTCATTAATATAAAAGTCACAACACATTAAAATAAATGTCTTAATTCACTAAAATAAATGTTCTAACTCATTAATATAAATGTCCCACCTCATTTAAATAGATGTCTCAATTCATTAATATAAATGTCCTAACTCATTACTATAACTTTCTTTACTCATTAATATAAATTCATAGTTTTTAGACTAAAACATATCTCAAAGAGTTCTACCAAACCAGTAAAATATAATGTCTCATTAATGTTTGCGTTTTCATTGCTTAATTAATTTATTATATTTCATGAACTCCCAGATAAATATATCCAATTAATATATAATTTTTAACATCTAAAATGAATATATGTGATTAATATCTGTATCATCATGTGTCATACCGGCTGGCGTAGGCGATCATGTCCCTCCACAATCTTCTATCTACAGTGTATCGTATCAGCTCTATTGTTGAATGTTCTTCATGCCATGACACCAAGCTATCCAGTATTTTCTCTCTTTGTCGTTCGCGGTCTCTCTTTCCTTTTATTTTGCCAGTTGTAATCAAGTATGCTTATCTTTAAATTATAAAATATACTCTTTAATTGTGAATATAACTTTTCACTACGTTTGTCTTTCAAATATAAATTATGCTGATAAATTGTAATGAACGGAAAATATATATTCTAAAAACCATATTATATAATTTCTGCTTTCATTTATGGTTAACGTGCTGTTTAGTTTCATATTTGATGGGTTTTTTAAAAACAATAACTAGAAAATATTAATGTGCATGAAACGCATAGTTTAGGAAAATATAAGTTATCATTATCATCAAGTTCCGGGTCTACTGGCGTAGGTGATCATGTCTCTCCACAACTTTCGATCTCGGCAATTATTTATCATTTCTGTTGTTGACCTTCTGCCAAGCCATTCTCTTAACCTGTCTGTTATTTTTGTTCTCTTTGCTTCCCTCCATCTCTTCGTCCCTCAATTTTCCCAGTTGTTACAATATATTCCAGTTGTTCTCTTCTCATTACATGGCCAAAAAATGATGATTGTTTCTTCCTAATATTGGAAATTAGCTCTCCTTTTGTTTTGACCTCTCTCAGAACATTTTCATTACTCTTTTTAACTGTCCATGGTACTCTCAACATTCTTCTGTAAAACCACATTTCTATAGACTCCAGTGATTTTCTTATTTGTTGTCTTATTGTCCATGATTCGCATCCATATGTTAAGACTGGCTCTACATAACATTTAATAACTCTTTTTCTTGTTTCTATTGTCAAAAATGGATTGCATAGCATCTTCCTCATTTTTTGGAAAGCTGCTTTTGCCTGAGCCATTTTGCATCTCACCTCTTTTGTACATCTTCCGTCTGAGGTTAACAAAGTTCCCAAATATTTCAATACAAGGTATACATTTTCTTCATAATATGAATAATTTTCTATAATGTATATGGTGACTTGGTTATTTTGTTTAAAAATAGAAACGTATATTTTTACTTGTAAAATGTACACTCTTCTGTATTTAATTTATTAGGTATATTTTACATTTCAATCGTATTTTCCATGGCTATAAATAATAACTATACGTCTGCTTGCTTGCGTTCGCCCGATGACTAAAGTATTCTAGAGTATTCGTAGATTGTAGAATTCCTCTTCATCATCCGCCCTTAATAGGACGTTAAGTGGACGTGTCTGCGTTGTGCTGTGGTTTGCAATATAACTGTTATATTTGAGCCTTTCGGCCCAACACATCCGACTTCAGCACGACATTTTTGAGTACCGGGTTGTCTTTCCTCTTCGATCACTCCTCGCTTGGCCAGACTAGACAGGCTAGTCTGTTACTGGAGGTACACGGAGAGGTGGAGCAGGGTCTGGATAGTTTTGATTCACCAATGCTGGCGCAAACCATCAGCTGTTGGTCGCTGACAACTTCCAGTCTAATTTTATATGTTTAAAATGTAAGTCTTTCTGGATGTAATTTTTACCTTATCTTTATAATCTGAAATTAGAAATACAAAATTTTGCTTTAAAATATAAATTTGTTTCACTTGCTTTATAATTAGATTGCTGTCTTTTTTGTTTTCCAAAACATAAAATACCTTTCTCGTTTATAATGAAATTACCGCAGTTAAAAAAAAATGAATTGATTATGTAACATATAAATTATTATTTTTTGGATAAATTACCTTTAAGTCTCTGTATCATAAAATGATGAAAAATCCTGTTTTGTTTTTATCGGTTTCTCATTCACAATTAAAACTATGAAAAATTCGCTTAATATTTTTAACATTCATTTCGTATATACAAAGTATACGTTTAATGTTATCACAGTGTATGCAGCTTTATACGATAGATTACACAGATAAGTAAAAAAAAAGTAAAGAGCCCTTCACGCCAAGTGGCGTACAGGGATTATGGTGTTCGAGACCGTATATTTTATAGACCTTCAGCACATGATTTTTAGGGTAATGTGGTCGGTATTACGCCAGTGCCGTTTAATTTTCCCAGAAAAAAATCCGGTGTCCATTTAAGGCTGGGTGAACCCGGAAGCCGTCGATTTGGATCGAACCTTACCTCTTGTTCTTTGTAGTCCAGTTCACTAACCACTGAGCTGTCGCTGCTCCCAGATTAAGTGATGCTAGAGATTAATGAAGTCTGTCTCTGGACTATAAATTATCTCGTTATAAAGGTTATTATAAATGTATTACTTTTCTAGTTTTCAAATATCATTAGCTATGTTAACATCCAAATATAAAAGATAAATTTATGTTAACATTATAATTCTCATTTTAAAATATAAATTATCTCGGAATATTTAAACTAAAAAAAGATGGTTATTTAACATAAACTAGAACGAAAAATTAAATAAGAACTTGAATTTGTATATAATGTATCTTCTTACTATAAAAATATACGATTTCCACATTTCGGACACATTAATGTAAGCACCTGATAATTTAGACTAGTACTATAATGTAACGAGACACCGTAATCCAGGATGCATTGCGGTGAAAGGAAACAGCCGGACAGTTTTAAAAAATGAAACTTAAAAAACATGGCGTGAGCTGTTGAAATTACACACGAAACAAATTCTAATGTACAACATAGTCAAACGTCCAAACAGATTGGGTAGTACTTATAGAAATGACTAGAAATTGGGTGAAGCGAAGCTAGAATAGCAAGCAAAGGGCATGGACTTTATTTCCAGAGGGTTGAAAATATCACAACGTATTCTATGACATTTTCATTCACCTTTGTCGAGGATCGGGCTAGATGCAGACCTCTGGTGCTCGGCTTATGTGGTAGTTGTTGCCAGTGAGTGACTTTTCTGCCCGGTTCGTGGATAGTTGTTTCCACATTGATATAAAACTAATAAATAAATTTGTTGATAATAAGTATAATATTTGGTGTGAGTTTTGATATCGTATTGTTGTTCTTGTTTTGTTCTTTTTTTTCATGAAGGCGTTTGAGTTTCCGATTATAAAGTAAAAAAGAGGTGAGATGTAGAATAGCTCAGGCAAAAGTAGCTTTCCAAAAAATGAAAAGATACTACGCAATCCATTTTTGACAATAGAAACAAGAAAAGGAGTTCTAAAATATTATGTATGTAAAGAGTGTCTTAACATATGAATGTGAATCATGGACAATATATGACAACAGACAAGAAAATCGCAGGAGTCTGTAGAAATGTGGTTTTACAAATGAATGTTGAGACTACCATGGACAGCTAAGAAGAGTAATGAAGATGTTCTGAGAGAGGTCAAAGCAATAAGAGAGCTAATTTCCAATATTAGGAAGAAACAATCATCCTTTTTTGGCCATGTAATGAGAAGGGAACAGCTGGAATATATTGTAACAACTGGGAAAATTTAGGGACAAAGAAATAGAGGAAAGCAAATAGAAAAAAAAAATACCAGACAGCTTAAGAGAATGGCTTGGCAGAAGGTCAACAACAGAAATGATGAATAGCTGTTGAGATCGAAAGTTGTGGAGAGACATGATCACCAACGCCAGCAGGCTCGGTACTTGATGATAATGACGATGGTTTGAGTTTGTGATTATAAATTAACTTTAAAAAAAAAAGCAGGAAACCAGCCTCGAGACAGAGAGCTTGTTGGTTCAAATCCCGCCTGCATTATTTGTTGTTTTCTCTATGGGGCAACCACCCCTGGTCTCAACGGCGAGACCCGGCTTGAAACGTCAATTACTCATCGACGGAAAAAATTATGAGTACATCCGAAGAAGGAGTTATCTGCCTGTGCGGCGAGGGACCCCTGTGTACACGGCTACCAGGGAAAATACGTATTAACTCGCAAAATTCAGTTGCTAGGCTCAAGGGACTTCGTCAGAGGTAAAAGCTGGCGAACACAAAAAAGAACTTATTTAGTTCTTAACTAAAATTAAAAAGAGAACTACTAAATACAATTAAGACAAGACACATGACATTTTTGGGACACATCAAAAGACACAACAGCCTACTAAAAGTAATATTGGAAGGGAAAAAACAAGGTAAAAGAGATTATTAATATTACATTTATATTTATAGTTATTTATTAATATTACATTTATATTACATTTAAATTTATTATTAATGATATTTATACTAAAAGTAATCCTGGAACGGGGGGGGGGGATACAAGGTAAAAGAGGCAGAGGCAGACCAAGACTAACATGGACGAGTAACATCAAAAGATGGACAAGTCAACCTATGACAACCTGCACCATCAAAGCAAGAGACAGAGTGGAATGGCGATCCATGGTAGCCAACCTTCGATGCGGAGATGGCACTAGATGATGATGATTTTGTTCGTGTTGAAATTCGTGTTTTTTTTTTCTCCTCTTAATTTAGAAACATTCATTTTGATGTTTTGTGAAGTGCGTATCATCATCATCAAGTGCCATGCCTGCTGGCGTAGGTGTTCATGTCTCTCCACAACTTTAGATCTCGACAGTTATTTATCATTTCTGTTGTTGACCTTCTGTCAAACCATTCTCTTAAGCTGTCTGGTATCTTTTCTCTTTGCTTCCCTCTATCTCTTCGTCCCTTCATTTTTCCAGTTGTCACAATATATTTCAGTTGTTCTCTTCTCATTACATGGCCAAAAAATGATGATTGTTTCTTCCTAATATTGGAAATTAGCTCTCTTTTTGCTTTGGCCTATTTCAGGACGTTTTCATTACTCTTCTTAGCTGTCCATGGTATTCTCAACATTCTTCTGTAAAACCACATTTCTACAGCTTCCGGTGATTTTTTTGTCTGTTGTCATATATTGTCCATGTTTCACATCTATATATTAAGACTGGCTCTACATAACATTTAAGAATTCTTTTTTCTTTTTTCTATTGTCAAAAACGGATTCCACAGTATCTTCCTCATTTTTTGGAAAGCTGCTTTCGGTATCTCTCTCTCTCTCTCTCTCTCTCTCTGCGATCAAGACTCAATCAAAGTAGGATTCCAGACTCTCTCATGAAGTCAGCTGTTTGTTTAAGCGAATCGATTGCCCCATATAGTTTCTCTACCAGGGAGGTGGGTGTGGACCACATTGCTCGTCTCAGGTCTGTGTACTGGGGGCAATCCTGTAGAACATGTTTTGTAGTCATATTGTCCAGTGTACAGTGGCATAGACTGGTTGTACCTATTTTGAATTTGGTGAACATGTGATTTCTCATTCTATTGTGGCCTTTGCGTAGGCGAAGTATGATGACTTGATCGCTCCTTGATAGTTGGTGGTGGGTGTGGACCACATTGCTCGTCTCAGGTCTGTGTACTGGGGGCAATCCTGTAGAACATGTTTTGTAGTCATATTGTCCAGTGTACAGTGGCATAGACTGGTTGTACCTATTTTGAATTTGGTGAACATGTGATTTCTCATTCTATTGTGGCCTTTGCGTAGGCGAAGTATGATGACTTGATCGCTCCTTGATAGTTGGTGGTATCTGTCACTCTCGTTATGCTTTGGGTGTTCTCGTTTCCATTTTTCATGGAACTGACCTTTGAGGATGGATGTGGCTTAATTATACTTTTGGTCTGAGCCATTCAGCATCTCGCTTCTGTTGTACATCTACCATCTGAGGTTAACATTGTTCCCAATTATTTAAATCCATTTACCTGTTTTAATATTGTTCCACTTGTCTTTATCATTAAAATGTATCATTACAATACAAATATACATGCAATAATCCTGTGATCATTATTTTTCACATGTGAACACCAAGTGAAATCCTCAGTTCTTGGACGTAGACACTTTGTGACACACCTGCTCTCCATATTCTGATAGTCTGCATGCTCTTTTTCTATTCTCCATATTCTTCTTCCAGTCTGCATGCTCTTTTTCTATTCCCCATATTCTTCTTCCAGTCTGCATGCTCTTTTTTTATTCTCCATATTCTTCTTCTAGTCTGCATGCTCTTTTTCTATTCCCCATATTCTTCTTCCAGTCTGCATGCTCTTTTTCTATTCCCCATATTCTTCTTCCAGTCTGCATGCTCTTTTTCTATTCTCCATATTCTTCTTCCAGTCTGCATGCTCTTTTTCTATTCTCCATATTCTTCTTCCAGTCTGCATGCTCTTTTTCTATTCTCCATATTCTTCTTCCAGTCTGCATGCTCTTTTTCTATTCTCCATATTCTTCTTCCAGTCTGCATGCTCTTTTTCTTCTCCATATTCTTTATATTTTTATTATTATTATTATATTTTTCTTCTACATTTCGTGCTGTTTTTGTATGAGGTTACGCCATCTTATTTTGTCATTTTTGTTATTTTGTCATTCATCTTGCTTTGTCACTATTTCTACTTTGCCATTCTTGTTACTTTGTCATTTCTGTCTTTTTTGTGTCCATTTTCTTGCTCTGTCATTCGTGACATTTTTGTTCATTCTTCTTGCTTTTTAATTCTTGTTGATTTGTCTTTCTTCTTTTATTATTGTTCTTCTTGCTTTTTTAAAAATTCTTGTTACTTTGTGATTTGTGTTACTTTGTTGTTTTTCTTGATTTGTCACTCTTCTTACTTTGTCATTATTGATACTTTGTTGTTCTTGTTTATTTGTCACTCTTCTTACTTTGTCATTATTGAAACTTTGCTGATCTTGTTTATTTGTCACTCTTGTCATTCCTCTTACTTTGTCATTATTGATACCCTGTTGTTCTTGTTTATTTGTCATTCTTCTTACGTTGTCATTATTGATACTTTGTTGTTCTTGTTAATTTGTCCCTCTTCTTACTTTGTCATTATTGATACTTTGTTGTTCTTGTTAATTTGTCCCTCTTCTTACTTTGTCATTACTGAAACTTTGTTGTTCTTTTTTATTTGTCACTCTTCTTACTTTGTCATTATTGATACTTTGTTGCTCTCGTTTATTTGTCATTCCTCTTACTTTGTCATCATTGATACTTTGTTGTTCTCGTTTATTTGTCATTCCTCTTACTTTGTCATTATTGATACTTTGTTGTTCTCGTTTATTTGTCATTCCTCTTACTTTGTCATCATTGATACTTTGTTGTTCTCGTTTATTTGTCATTCCTCTTACTTTGTCATCATTGATACTTTGTTGTTCTCGTTTATTTGTCATTCCTCTTACTTTGTCATCATTGATACTTTGTTGTTCTCGTTTATTTGTCATTCCTCTTACTTTGTCATCATTGATACTTTGTTGTTCTCGTTTATTTGTCATTCCTCTTACTTTGTCATTATTGATACTTTGCTTTTCCTCTTTATTTGTCATTCCTCTTACTTTGTCATTATTGAAACTTTGCTGTTCTTGCTTATTTGTCACTCTTCTTACTTTGTCATTCTTGATACTTTTTCATTCTTTATACTTCATCATTCATCATTATGTTGCAATTGTTCTTACTTTTGTCATTCTAATTACTTTGTCATTCTTCTTGCCTTTTCATTCCTCTGGTTTGTCATTCCCATTCCATTGTCATTCACTTAACCTTATCATTCTTACTTTGTCATTTTTACTCTGTCACTCTTCTTACTTTGTCACTTTTCTGGTGTATTGGAAGAATCTAAAAATGGCGTTAACTTTGACAAAAACTGTTGGATTTTTTTCACTTTTCCTGAACACAAGCCGAGAAAGCTATGAGCGACCAGTAGCTGGTGCGGCTTCTTATAGGTCAGCAATAAAATCCGTTTATTTGTCCCAAACTTTGCTCATATGTAGTGGATACCCTATGTCTGGCCCACACGATTTATATTATCCTCCATCACATGTATTTCACCTACCTCTCCGAATCGCTTTCATTCCATAGTTCACTGGTTGAGAGCCCTCGTGATTTGTTATTGCTCTCATTGGATCCTCGTGGTTTTATTCGATTCCCACATAATGAGAGCATGTATAATGCTGGTGATCTGGTTACTTCTTTCATTGGTTTATTGTTTCGGGTATTTTAGATTTTATTTGGAAGAATTGCTTCTTCTTCTACTCTCAATGTTCTTCTTCCACTCCCTATGTTCTCCTTCTACCCTCCATGTTCTTTTTTCTACTCCCATGTTCTTCTTCTACTCTTTAAGCTCTTTTCCTATTCTCCGTGTTCATCTTTTGCTTTCCATGCTCTTTTTCTATTCTCCATGTTCTTCTTCTGCCCACCATGTTCTTTTTTATACTCTCATGTTCTTCTTCTGCATTTATGCTCTTTTTTCTAATCTCCATGTTCTTCTGCTTTCCATGCTCTTTTTCTAATCTCCATGTTCTTCTGCTTTCCATGCTCTTTTTTCTAATCTCCATGTTCTTCTGCTTTCCATGCTCTTTTTTCTAATCTCCATGTTCTTCTGCTTTCCATGCTCTTTTTTCGATTCCCCATGTTCATCTCCTACCCTCCGCTACTACTCTCCAAATTGCGTAGCATTCTATAAAGAACTTTCTGTGTTGTGTAAACACAACATTAAATTGAATAAATGTAAGTACAAAAGACTCTGTCGAGACCTGTTATAACACGATTGTTCTCGTTTTATCAGATAGAATATATATATATATGGTATATCTCAACTCTAGGGAGCCGCGATAGCTCAGTGGTTAGTGAACTGGACTACAAAGGACAGGAGGTAGGGTTCGATCCCAACCGACGGCTTCCGGGTTCACCGAGCCTTTAATGGGTACCGGATTTTTTCTGGGAAAGTAAAGCGGCACGGGCGTAATACCGACCACATTACCCCAAAAATCATGTGCCGAAGGTCTGTAAAATTTGTGGTCACTAACACCACATTCCCTATACGCCACTTGGCGTGACGGGGGTACTTTACTTTTTTTTTTTTTAATTTTTGTTGACGACAAGCGGCAAGGCACACGATGATGAAAATATGATCATTAATTATTATAATCTCCGAACTAGGTATAACTTTCATTTCTTGTTTGAAAATTATGGGATGTTGGTGGGTGGTATTGGGTCTGTAAGTATCGTGGCTTCAATATCTGGAGCTATCGGCAGGGAATATTGGAATAACAGTCAGCCGATACATGTAGCATTGTTTGGCGACCCATAGAAATGGAACCCTGGACTTGTCTAAATACCAGCCTGACATTTGGAACAGCCCTCTACTCCCCCCCATTACCACCCCCCGCCCCCACCCCCAAATCGGTGTAAGGTGAACCTCCGTTTGATTGATGTTTTCGCTTTAATCATCATCGTGTGCCAGTTCGGTTGACGTTGGCAATGTTGTCTGTTTTTGTAACTTCTGTATTTCTCTTTAGTTTATGTTTATTTCTTCTTCTTTTTCCGCAATGAATTTATACCTTTCAATATTTACCTTCTCTACTGTTTTGCCCACTCTCTCACACACTTTCTCGTCCTTTCACTTTTTACTGTGTTCTTTATATCTCTTTATACAGCGTATTTTTAACCATTCTTTTTGTCTTTCTTTTCTTTCTGTCTCTATCTATCTCCTTTATGCTCTTTTCTCTTTTTCTCTTTTAAATCTCTCTCTGGCTCTCTCATCTATTTCTTTCTGTTTTATATATCTCATTAATTAGATTTTCTTATTTCGCCCTATTTCTATAATTATCACACTTTCTCTCCTTTGTCAATCTTGGTCCTTTATATCTCTTCTTTTTTTGTTAACTCAATCTGCCTTTTCTCCATTTCTCTCAATCTTTATATCAATCCTGCCCTCATATGCCTTTGACCTCATTCTTTTCTTTTTACACTTTTTCTATGTCCTCTCATTCTCTTGACTTGTCCATCTTTTGATGTTACTCGTCCATGTTATTCTTGGTCTGCATCTGCCTCTTTTACCTTGTATTTTCCCTTCCAATATTACTTTTAGTAGGCTGTTGTGTCTTTTAACATGCCCCAAAAATTTCATTTGTCTTTTTCTAATTGTGTTTAGTAGTTCTCTTTTCATTTTTAGTTGTTTTCAAACTTCATCGTTTGTTTTCTTTTCTTTCCATCCAATTCTACCTATTCTTCTATATATCCACATTTCAAAAGCTTCAATTTATAATCTCTATTGTCCTTTCGAGCCGAAGACGGCACATAGGGCAGAACCACAAACTCAAAAATAGAAACCTTGCGTGCCAAAATGGCACATATTGCAGAGATCACTGCTTCTAAAATCTATGGCGCTGTTTCCATAACAATACTTTTTACAATGACAGCTTGTCAAGCCATCGATCAACCTCCTTAGTCGCCTCTTACGACATGCTTGGAAGGACACAGTGTCGCTATTCTTTACTTCCCACATAATGAGGCCCCGTTCAATTTATAATACAACATATATATGTACACACAAATTACGATAATTGTTGAGCAGTAGGCTAGTAAGCACAGCGAAGCTTAATTCTACTACGAGATGTCCTGAACAAGACATTCCTTTAAAAAGAAGCATATGGACAATTTCAGTCTACGTGCATCGGCTATGGTTTATTAGACCCAGTGTAAATTAGTGACTAGCGAGAACGTTTAATGAATAGATTAAACGTACACTAAGAGTTAATATGTCCGTCAGGGGAAGCAACTCAATCAGACGGGAAACAACAAAATTGTGCGAGCAAAAGGTCAAAGCAGATCAGATAGTTCTAGATGATTGCATGGAGCCGGCACCCGCCCATTGGGACACCAAACCCACGTGACTATGTCCCCACGCGAACATGGCAGGCACGCGCCAAACAAACGGAGTTCCTTTTATTTGATTGGCTGGTGCCCACGCGCTGTAACAGGGACAAGATCTCGACGGCCATGTTGATAGTTCAAATGTCCATTTTACAAATTAGTTGAAAAAAAAAAAAAAAAAATAAAATATTGAGGAAAAAAATAGCGTGCGTGTTATTCATTTTGTCCTTGATTCTAACTGATTTGCTGAAATATGAGACTGTACTCTTTGTCTCTGATATTTATGCTTCTTTTATTTCAATTAACAGCGTGATAAACAGAGAAACAAATAACAATATGGAAACATCGAGGATGACGCGAGAAAATTTATTTTTCCGAGTTTCCGATTTTAAATATCACGTTAAATGTTATCGATCATTATCATCACCGTCATCATCACCATCATTATCGGGTTGCATGCATGCCCTTTGCAGAATATTGTATTGAAATAAGACCGTCTGAAAAAATATCTAGCCAGATCTCCCGCTTTCATTTTATTGTCATATTTAAGGTCTTTTTGAATTCTTGAAACCACCTTCTTCTTGGTTTGCCCCTTTAGACTTTACAGTCTCTACTTTGCACTGGCTAAACCGCAGCTGGCGAATTCCCATATCCGCTCCGCAGCCCGTTTCGGCAACTATCGAAGTGTTCATCTAATGATTTTACCTGGTCAGCATTGATTGACAGCATTGCGTTCGTTTCCGCTGATAATGTTTCTACCTGCATCCTCCCATCGTGGCGCCGTGTTCCACTATTTTTTTGACACGTTGGCTATTCTCAGCTTCCTCGCCGCCATCCTGTGATAGGTGTCTGTCCCTGTGACCTTTTGACGTAGCAGCAGTATTTTAAGCTCGTCTGTAAAATATACTTTGCTGTTCATTAGTCATTTCCTTTCAATATTTACGTCCTTTAATGTGTCTCCTTTTTTATAAAAGCAGCTAAACAAGAAATCAAAAATAGCATTTTCATACCAACTTTGTGCTATGAAAGACAAACATGGACCCTTTCTAAATCACAGTTAAGAAAGATCAATACATGTGAGATGCGATGCTTGAGAAAAGTAACAAACAACACAAGAAGAGATAGAATACCAAATGAAACCATAAGAAAAAAGGTTAGGAACAAAACCCTGCCAAGAATATATATAGAACAACAACAACAACTTAAATGCTTGGGCCAGCTGGTCAGAATGAATCCTTACCAATCACCATCAAGGGCGTTCTTCTCGAGAATGCATGGGAAAAGACCAAGAGGAAGACCCAGAAGAAGATGGATAGATGCAGTGCCAGAGAGATGTAACAACAAAGGGAAATCACTAATTCAGACAGTTCGAGCAGCTCAAGAACGACAAATGATATAAACCACGACACCTTTTAGGTATCGGTGAGAAAGAGAAAAGGAGAAGAAGAATGTGTCTTCTTTGCTCTTTTTTTTCCCCTCATTTTACAAGGCGTCTAAGAATTTTTCTGTAGTATTTTGTTTCGAAAGAACCAATTTTCCTCATTGATGTTTGCTGTATTTGGATAGCTGCTACTGTTGGCCCGACACATCCGATGTTTCATGCAGTTTGGTTGATGTAAAGATGAAGCTGACGCCATCAGAACTCTCTGTAAATCACGTTTACAGCATTTTGTGATGACGTAATTGGTTAATTCGAAAAGAAACAAACGAACTAGAGTCGAGGAGTAATTTTATTTGGCGGGGTTGGGGGGAGTAAATGCGGACTGGCGTGGTACCGACCACATTACCCAAAAATGTCCTGTGGTCATTGGCAAGGATGATCAGGAACACCCTGTTCTCCACACGCTCCACAAGAGAGAATTGAAAAAAAAAATAGAAAAATAATATGGTAAAGGCTTTACGTGATTGATATACGACACAAATTTGAGCGACGTTTCGGCTCAATAGGCCTTCAACAGGAGCAAACAAACATCACGAGCACACAGATATGTAGTAGAAGGTCTAAACTAAGATATATGTACTAGAGTAAACACTAAAGACGAAATATAAACATTTAGTAGAATCGGTATTGAGCTAGTTAGGAATAAAGGCAAAGAAATGAAAATGAATGCATACAAGTGTCAAGTGTGAAGCTGCAGTAAAGCTAAATGTACAAGGGAGAACAAGGCGTGGAGGGAACCTTCACTTTATTGATGGACACGACTACAAGAAGCAGAAGATGCAAATTGTGTGACCTGATTTTTGCGCCCCCCTCCCTGCCGCCCCATTAATGTCTTTCAGTACGAGACCATGCAGGTCCCCCTATAACTTGGAAGTAATGAGTTTTCACATCCAGGGGGAAGAGGACAGTTGAAGATCAGATAGGTCAAGGTGAATTAATGAATGTATAGCACTCGGGGTGTCTACCATCGTCCTGTCCTCGGTTACTAAAGTGGAGATAACCCGTAAACACTCGTGGGCGGCACGAAGGACAAGGCCAAAGGTTTAACCTTTGGCACGAGTAGCTTGTCCCCACAGAAAGTGTGAAAGGTGGCATCTCCCTTAAACGAACCAGCGAATTAAAAGTTAAGAGAAGGGAAAAGGTAGTCCTAGCAGATTATTATTATTTTAACAGAGAGTAAACGATTTTTTTTTTTTAAGTCTATGAAGGAAAATCTATCTATCTATTGTTCTTTCGAGCCGAAGACGGCACATAGGACAGAACCACAATCTCAAAAACACAATACTTGCGTGCCAAAATGGCACATATTGCAGAGATCAATGAAGGAAAATACAGGACAAAATTTTGTTTCCCTTTTTCTTGTTTGCATCATCATCATCATTGAGTGCCATCTACGCATCAATGGTTGACTTCCATGAAGCGCCATTCCGCTCTGTCTCTTGCTTTGATGGTGCAGGTTGTCGAAGGTTGCCTTGTCCATCTTTTGATGTTACTCGTACAGTGTCAATCCTGGTTGCCTCTGCCTCTTTTACCTTGTATCTTCCCTTTCAATATCACTTTTATTAGGCTGTTGTGTCTTTTAACATGCCCACAATATTAATTTGCCTTGCTCTAATTGTGTTTAGCAGGTCTCTTTTCATTTTTAGTTGTTTTAAAACTTCATCGTTTGTTTTCTTTTCTTTCCATCCATTTCTACCTATTCTTCTATAAATCCACATGGCTTCAATTTTCTGTTCTGTTTTTTTGTCTAATGTCCATGTTTCTGCACCATACAGGAATATTGATAAAATGTCACATTTAGCTATTCTTAGTTTTAGCCCTGGTGTTATTTGTTTTGATGTTAGTATTTTTTTCATAGCATTAAAACGTGGTAACACATGATCAAAATGATCAAAATTTTCCTGAAGGAAAAAACAGTAAAAAAAAATATATAGTTATATTTTCTTGTTTTAAAAGGATTAGGAAAAGATTGGACTAACGGACGAACGAAATTATTTTAGGTCGAAATGAAAGAAGATTGGTTGGAAGGACGAACGAAATTATTTTAGGTCGAAATGAAAGAAGATTGGTTGGAAGGACGAACGAAATTATTTTAGGTCGAAATGAAAGAAGATTGGTCGGAAGGACGAACGAAATTATTTTAGGTCGAAATGAAAGAAGATTGGTCGGAAGGACGAACGAATTATTCTTAGAGATGGAAATTGCTCTCGTTGACTCGCTTGAGTGATTAACGGTTAGGTTTCTGTCTCTTTTCCTCTGCAGTTAAATATATTCGCCGTTAATATAACCTTCATCATCATCGAGTGCCATCTCTGCAACAAAGGTTGGCTACCATGGAGCACCATTCTGCTGTGCCTCTTGCTTTGATGGCGCAGGTTGTCATAGGCTGGTTTGTCCATCTTTGGATGTTACTCGTCCATGTTAGTCTTGGTCTGCCTGTGCCTCTTTTACCTTGTATTCCCCTCCCTACCCCTCCCCATTTCCAGGATTACTTTTAGTATAACCATCATGAAAAATAAATATACATGTAATATTTATAAATAAATATAAATACAAATATAAATAAATAAAAAATATATAAATATAAATACTATCAATAAATATAAATACTATCAATAAATATAAATACTATCAATATATATAAATAATAATGATAAATACAAATAAATATAACAATAATAAATTTTTAAAAAGTTAAAAATAATAATAAACTACTTCCCTCACTACAGCTTCACATTTTATGCATTGATGTGCTTTTCTTTGCATTCCTTTGCTTTGGTCCTAAGTTTTATATGTATCGTTTCTTTTTGTAATCATAGTTGTAGTCTTTTTTTATTATGTATATATAAATTATATTATTTGATTGTGTTGTTTATTTGTGTTAACTAGTTGCCAGTAGAACTATCAAATATAAACTGAAATAATTATCTAGGTTGTGGTATCAAATATAAACTGAAATAATTATCTAAGTAATGGTATCAAAT
>JAVIAB010000145.1:47537907-47575407 GCA_032433765.1 Megaustenia siamemsis | reverse complement strand
GTGGTAATGTGGGTGTAATAAAGTGAAACTTTTGTTCATGTGGTAATGTGGGTGTAATAAAGTGAAACTTTTGTTCATGTGGTAATGTGGGTGTAATAAAGTGAAACTTTTGTTCATGTGGTAATGTGGGTGTGATAAAGTGAAACTTTTGTTTATGTGGTAATGTGGGTGCGATAAAGGGAAACTTTTGTTCATGTGGTAATATGGGTGTGATAAAGGGAAACTTTTGTTCATGTGGTAATATGGGTGTGATAAAGGGAAACTTTTGTGAGTGTAGTAAAAAGGGGAAACTTTTGTTAGTGTGATAAAGTGGAATATTTGTTGGTGTGATAAAGTGGAAATTCTGTTGGTGTGGTAAAGTGGAATATTTGTTGGTGTGATAAAGTGGAATATTTGTTGGTGTGATAAAGTGGAATATTTGTTGGTGTGGTAAAGTGGAAATTCTGTTGGTGTGGTAAAGTGGAATATTTGTTGGTGTGGTAAAGTGGAATATTTGTTGGTGTGGTAAAGTGGAAATTCTGTTGGTGTGATAAAGTGGAATATTTGTTGATGTGGTAAAGTGGAAATTCTGTTGTGGTGATAAAGTGGAATATTTGTTGGTGTGGTAAAGTGGAATATTTGTTGGTGTGGTAAAGTGGAAATTCTGTTGGTGTGGTGAAGTGGAATATTTGTTGGTGTGATAAAGTGGAATATTTGTTGGTGTGGTAAAGTGGAAATTCTGTTGATGTGGTGAAGTGGGTGTGGGCAAAAGGAGTCTTGTGTTGGTGGTGTGGTATCAGCTGCTAGCTATTTCAGATCCTATATTCATCTTTATAGCCAGAATGATTGAACCATTTGCAGATTCATAGTTAATGTACATAAACTTGTGAACAAGAGTTGAGTTATTGAGTTATTGAGTTATTGAGTTATTTATGCGGAAAGACAGATGTACAGAGAAAAGGTTTGCTTCTTTTACTTTTCTTCTGCATTCACTATCTGAAAATCCCTTCTCATTTTCCGTTCTTAAAAGATGTAACGTTTCTTACATTCGGACCAACACATCCGACTTCAGATTAGCATTTTTTTGCGGCGGAATTGCTTTTGGTTTTTGTTCCTAAGAAATATGACATTTTACTTGGAGTCGGATCCATATTAGATTTTGACCACCGATCGCAGTCAATTATGAGTCACTGACCGCTTTCAGTCCTGGCAGTATCTAGAGTCTCCATTTCTCATGATGAGAGGAGATAAAGCATGTTTTGGAGACGACGGCTCAGTTCTCTATCCTTGGAAGGGTTGTCTTCCCTGATCAAAGGTCAGGCACAAAGCAAGGAAGGATCGAAGGGGGAATGCAACCTGGTATCCGGTAGCTGTGGGTTTAGTCGGAAGTGTTGGGCCGAAATCGCAAATATCAAATTTCTAATGCAAACCTCGACTCGACGTAATTACTCCCACGTCACGTTCTTTTGAAGATGGATTATGATGACGTCAATCAATTCCTTTCAATAGAGAAAATTGAGACAGCTTGGTCTCGAGGCATGAGACCGGTCTTGAGACAGAGAGGTTGTGAGTTCAAATCCCGGCTGTACCAGATAGGATTTTTTGTAAAGATTTCTCTCTGCGGCAACCACCCCTGGTCTCAGCAGTGAGCCCCGGTTTGAAACGTCAATTACTCATCGACGGAAACAAAATGAGTACCTCTGAAGAAGGAGTTATCTGCCTGTGCGGCGAGGAACCTCCCCACCCTCTGTTCACACAGCTACCAGTAAAAAAAAACAGATTAACACGCAAAACTCAGTCACTAGTCTCTAGGAACTTCGCCAATGGTGAAAGCTGGTGAACGCCAAAAAAATTTTTAATTAAAAAATTAGAAACAAAATAAGAAAAGAAATTAAAAAAAGATCCGTGAAGAGATCAAATCTAAATAAATTAAAAGAATAAATTTAGCACTAAACTAAACAATCAATAATATATGGTGTCTCACACGCTACAGAACCAGTTACGTGTTTAATGATTTTACCAAGGAGATATTGCTCAGGAATTCTAAGCGGCCATTTTTGTAAGAAATGTGACGTCATCATAAAATATGGCGGAAGTTACCACCATTTGCGTCAAATGCTTAATAATTATTCTGAAAAAGACCGGTTCTGTAGCGAGTGGGACACGTTGTGTTATCTTACCGTGACTGCTTATGGCCGTTGGTGACGCTGTGGATGACGTTTCACTTGCGGGGTGTATATTGGTGTAAGGGTTAACATACATTACAGTCTTACTATAGGACTGTGAGTTCAAAATCGGGCAGACCTTAACTTGTTTAGTCTCATTCTTTGTTGTATGAAAACAGAGGACTGCCAAGAGTTAACATCACGTACCGAACATAGTCTGGAACCACAGTTTCAATATTAACTCTAAAACTCCCATGAAACTAATTTCGCCACAACAGACAAGCTGAGGAGGATGAGGATCGCCGCAGTCACCGCAGTGGTGGTATCTAATTATACAGATGTCCGGCTGCAGTAAATAAAAATGGGGGACGGGGACAGTGATGGGTGAAAGGGGGAGTAAACAAATGTAAAGGTTCCCTCCACACCTTACTAGGCGTATTTGGAATATGGAGTTAGTGGCCTTTATTTGTTCGCACGGCCACAGCACGTTTTTGGTTGATATGGTCGGAATCACGTCAAGCCGCTTCTACTTCCAAGAATAATCTCCGGTACCAATTTTTAGAGCCTATGTGATCACAAGAGCCTTCGTCTTCTTCTCCTTCTTCTGCTTTTTCTTCTACCTTTCAGCTCCCTGTGGAGCATAGGTCTTCAACAAACACTTTCCAAGTCGTTCTGTTTCTTGTCATTCTTTTAAGATCATTTCGTGTCTTCCCCACAATCTTCATCTCTGCTCCTGTCTGTCTTCTCCAATAACCCTGGGGATTACAAAAAAGGGCCTGTTGTGTAAAATTCTCAGTTGGCTTCCGCAGTGTGTGTCCTATCCAGCGCCATCGTCTTCGCTGTATCCCTTTATACACTGTAAAAGTAAAGTAAAGTACCCCCCGTCACGCCAAGTGGCGTATAGGGAAATATGGTGTTAGTGACCCTATATTTTACAGACCTTCAGCACATGATTTTTGGGGTAATGTGGTCGGTATTACGCCCGTGCTGCTTTTACTTTCCCAGAAAAAATCCGGTACCCATTTAAGGCTGGGTGAACCCGGAGCCGTCGGTTGGGATCGAACCCTACCCCTTGTCCGTAGTAGTCCAGTTCACTAACCACTGAGCTATCGCGGCTCCTACTAATTTTTAGGGAATTAGTAAAACCCAGGTGTCCTCGCCAGGATTACGAACCCCGGCTGTTGCCGTGGTAAGCCAACCGCCTATATTTCCATAATTCTATACTAGTGATTTTGTCCTGCCATTTCCATCTTTTTATTTGTAGTTTTTTTTGTTTTTTGTTTAGTCCTGCCGGTGAGAAAAGAAAAGCCCGCCCGCAGCTGGGGACAGAACTCGAACCCTTTTGATTAGGAAGCGAACACACTAAACACTCAACCACCGAGACGCCTGAAAGGCATTGAGGAGAGATTAAAAAAAAATATAGAAAGAAAATAGAAGAAAAAACAGTATATTTAAAGCTTTACGGACAACACAAATTAGAACGACGTTTCCGCTCAATCTTTATTCTAATTTGAGTGGTTCACTTATTACGTCATGATTTAACTACGCCGTTTCTTTTCTTAATTTTTTCTTTCTATATTTATTTTTCATTTCTCCTTATAATTAACTTTACCGCGGTTTCGCATTTTAATAAATTCTTTGATTTGACATTGAAAGGCATAGGGAAAGAGAGGGGAGGGGGGGGGGGGGGTCAAAGACTGAACAGGGAAATTAAACAAAAACAGAAAATGGTGAACGAAGGGAAAGAAGTATTTTAAACAATCTGTAGTGGTGGTGGTCAACGGCTTCCAGTGATAGCAGGCGAAACAGGCAGGGAGGCATGTATATTATGAAGGAATGAACAATTCTGATATTCTTTCTACAGAGACAAACTATACACGAAAATACAGAAAGAAACAATGACAATTACAAAACATGTACAAATTTAAAGATTTACAAAGCAGAGCACACTAAATGCTTTTTTGACTTAATGATAACCACCGTTTCTATCTAATTAGTAAAATTAAAAAAAAAACATGATACATTCCTGTGTGGTGCAGAAACATGGACATTAGACAAGAAAATAGAACATAAAATTGAAGCCTTTGAAATGTGGATTTATAGAAGAATATGTAGAATTGGATGGAAAGAAAAGAAAACAAACAATGAAGTTTTAAAACGACTAAAAATGAAAAGAGAACTATTAAATACATTTAAAACAAGACAAATGAGATTTTTGGGACATGTTAAAAGACACAACAGCCTAATAAAAGTAATATTGAAAGGGATAATATAAGGTAAAAAAGGCAACCAGGATTGACAATGGACGAGTAACATCAAAAGATGGACAAGTCAACCTTCGACAACCGGCACCATCAAAGCAAGAGACAGAGTGGAATGGCGCTCTAAGGCAGTCAACCTTCGATGCGGAGACGGCACTCAATGATGATGATGATGATTTCATTTGCAATTAAAAAAAGGGAGGAAAATACTGTCAACCCTACCGTGATTGCAATCAGCATCAACCTAATTTCGAAAACAGCAATTTTTAGATCAACTCGGCCACCCGCTATTACCGCAACGAAACAAACTTCGAAATTACATCATATTTAAGTTAACACGTTATTTCCAATCTACATTTGAAATAAAATCTTGAATTAACAAATCATCACATTTTACATTTGAAAGTTTCAGTATGTCCCTGAGTAGATCAGTTTACGTAACCAAGCTCCCGTAAAAGTGGCAACCTTTTGTGACATCTGTCAACAACAGCAGGACGTCGGCACACCTGACCCAGCATGCATTGGTGTTTAGCATTTCGAAAGAAAAACGATGTCTCATGCTTTCTTGTTGACCAGGTAATTTGTAAACCACGAACCTCTCTACCTGTGTCGGTGTTTACTAAGTGACTACAATTAACCCAAAATGTTACTTTTACCCATAATATTACTTGTAATATTACATTTATACTTACTATTACATTTGTTAATATATTTCCATTATGGTATTATTGTAATATCTCGTAAAATTTGATTTACTTGAACTAATCAGTTTTATTAATTTGTAACATTACATTAATTTGTTATATTAAATTAATTTGTAAAATTAAATTAATTTGTAATATTCCATTTACTGTTAACAATTTATCAAATCGTAAAATCTCATTACCTCATAGTAAGTAGTTTAGTATGGCGTTTGGCGTATTGACATACGGTTTGTGACAAGCAGTTATGATACGTCAGTAGTTTGGAAATGTTAGTGTCTTACGCTGCATGCTGCTTTGCTGAACAGCTTCACCCGTGGCTGAATCTGTCAATATTGGATAGACAGATCCGACCGCAGAATGAACAAGATGTATTTGTGGTGCCTGGCCTCGTCTCCTTTCTTCTGCGCCTTTTGTCTTCTGACTTTGATATCATCACTGCCTCGAAAGTTGCTGAGCCATTTTTTATGTTTGTTCTGCATGTGCTACGATCTGCAGCCAAATTTTCCCAGTCTCTTTCACTGATAGAGAATTCCCTCAAGGAAGCCCTGCAAACATCCTTATATCTCAGCAGTGGTCTGCCCTTTGGTCTCTTTCCGTCCTTAAGTTCACCATACAATATTTGTTAGGGAATACGATTGTTTGCCATTCTTCTTTCATGACCCAGCCACCTAATTCTACGACCCCTAATTGTTGCCATGATGGATGGGAGTTTGGCTCGTTGTAAGACATTAGAGTTGGTTACTTTGTTCTGCCATGATGGATGGGAGTTTGGCTCGTTGTAAGACATTAGAGTTGGTTACTTTGTTCTGCCATGATGGATGAGAGTTTGGCTCGTTGTAAGACATTAGAAGACATTAGAGTTGGCTACTTTGTCCTGCCATGATGGATGAGAGTTTGCCTCGTTGTAAGACATTAGAGTTGGCTACTTTGTCCTGCCATGATGGATGAGAGTTTGCCTCGTTGTAAGACATTAGAGTTGGCTACTTTGTCCTGCCATGATGGATGAGAGTTTGCCTCGTTGTAAGACATTAGAGTTAGTTACTTTGTCCTGCCATAATGGATGGGAGTTTGGCTCGTTGTAAGACATTAGAGTTAGTTACTTTGTCCTGCCATGATGGATGAGAGTTTGGCTCGTTGTAAGACATTAGAGGTGGCTACTTTGTCCTGCCATGATGGATGAGAGTTTGGCTCGTTGTAAGACATTAGAGTTGGCTACTTTGTCCTGCCATGATGGATGAGAGTTTGGCTCGTTGTAAGACATTAGAGTTGGCTACTTTGTCCTGCCATGATGGATGGGAGTTTGCCTCGTTGTAAGACATTAGAGTTGGCTACTTTGTCCTGCCATGATGGATGGGAGTTTGCCTCGTTGTAAGACATTAGAGTTGGCTACATTGTCCTGCCATGATGGATGAGAGTTTGCCTCGTTGTAAGACATTAGAGTTGGCTACTTTGTCCTGCCATGATGGATGAGAGTTTGCCTCGTTGTAAGACATTAGAGTTGGCTACTTTGTCCTGCCATGATGGATGAGAGTTTGCCTCGTTGTGAGACATTAGAGTTGGTTACTTTGTCCTGCCATGATGGATGAGAGTTTGGCTCGTTGTAAGACATTAGAGTTGGCTACTTTGTCCTGCCATGATGGATGAGAGTTTGCCTCGTTGTAAGACATTAGAGTTGGCTACTTTGTACTGTCATTTAATGTTCATGATCTTTCGAAGGCAACGTACATGAAAGCTGTTTAACCTTTTCTTCTGCCCTGCATAGGTAATCCTAGTTTCTGATCCGTATAGAAGTGAACTAAGCACACAACTTTGGTCGATTTCAATCTTAGTCCTCAGTGTTAATTTGGTATTGGCCATTAACTCATACCATTCTATTAACTTGTGAAATCCCATTAACTCATGAAATACATTAATACAAAGCATACCATTTACTCGTAATATTCTATTAACTCGTATCATCCCTAAAAAAAAAAAAAGTAAAGAGCCCCCGTCACGCCAAGTGGCGTTTAAGTAATATGGTGTTAGTGACCATCAATTTTTATATATATATTCGGCACATGATTTTTGGGTTAATGTGGTCAGTATTACGTCCGAGCCGCTATACTTTCCCAGAAAAGATCCGGTACCCATTTAAGGCTGGATAAACCCAGAAGCCGTCGTTCAGGATCGATCCCGACCTCTTGTCCTTTGTAGTCCAGTTCACTAACCATTGAGCTATCGCGGCTTTCTCGTAATATCCCTACTAAAACTAAAAGTATTTAACATGATTACCCGATGACAAAGCGCTGTGTCGATTGTTATATAATTTTATATCTCTAATCTATTCTTGTATTTTTTAACTCTCAAATTGGGCGTTGTCCACCAATAAGAATTCAGCAACTTTTTCTGTCTCTTATTGTCTCATCTATAGTAAAGTAAAGTACCCCCGTCACGCCAAGTGGCGTATAGGGAATATGGTGTTAGTGACCATATATTTTACAGACCTTCAGCACATGATTTTTGGGTAATGTGGTCGGTATTACGCCCATGCCGCTTCACTTTCCCAGAAATAAATCTGGTACCCATTAAAGGCTGGGTGAACCCGGAAGCCGTCGGTTGGGATCGAACCCTACCCCTTGTCCTTTGTAGTCCAGTTCACTAACCACTGAGCTGTCGCGACTCCCTGTCTGATCTCTTGCTCTCCAAAAAGACCAATGAGGAAATCTCAAAGAGACCAAAACAAAATGGGAACTCCTAAAAAAGCATCAGAAAGAAACAATCAACACTTTTTGGGCACATCAGTATGTTATTTTTATTTTAATTATTCAGCTTCATTTCATAAAACTGATGGTTTTTGGGTAATCATTGATAGTCTTAGTTAATTCTTCTCCATTTCTCTATTTTGTTTTTTATTTGTAGAACCAGTTTTCATTAAAGTCAGGAAATCCCCACATACGCTCCAATAATTCGCACAGCATTTTCCGTAATGAATCGATAAATTCCTTTGACAAAATCGTTCTATGTATGTCATCCTCGACTGCACATGATGTCTCAATCTACAGTCAATCAGTGGCGTTTCCATGATGTCATCCTCGACTGCACATGACGTCTCAATCTACAGTCAATCAGTGGCGTTTCCATGATGTCATCCTCGACTGCACATGACGTCTCAATCTACAGTCAATCAGTGGCGTTTCCATGATGTTATTTTCCAATACCTTTCTCTGCATGCTCATTCTTGAGGGAAAATAGAAGAAAAATATTGATAGTTTCTTTTTTTTTTTTTTTTAAGATTTCTCCTTTTGTGTTGGCCTTTTCATATTATCATCTCAAAAATACGTTTTAACTCTTTCCGCACGTTTCGACGCACTGTACGTCACGCCGATTTCGGCATATACGTTTCGCCGCACAGTGCGTCACTCTCAATTTGATTTGCGTGAACCGTCATCAGACCACATATTTTTAAACATGTCTTGTATCATCTTGGGATTGGTGAAATCTAATTCCTTGTTCAGTTATATACAAATTCATATTTATAATATGTTATATGTTAGATAAGTATAAATATGTAGATTGATTCTGAAAACCATGAAAAATGGTGTGATTCTGAAAACCATGAAAAATGGTGTCTCTGAAATCTCTTCCGGTAAAGGTCAAGGTAAAGTACGAGACTTGAATCGGAATCTTAGCTCGCGAGTTTTCACCAAATTATATGCTCGGTCGCCTATCCAGAAGTGTTCGGAGACTTCTGGATAGTGTCGCTTCATGCATCGATACTCAGATGCGAGGCGGCATTCCTCACTTTCCCAGAGTACTACCCTGGTACCAATTTCTGTCAGCGCCTGGGTCGACCGCGAGGGTATTTTTTTTCCGAACCACGAGTATAACTCACACTGCTTCCAGCGGGAATCGAACACGGGTTGTCCGAACATCGGTAGCCCAGTTGGGTGGTGTTCCCGACATGGCTACCGAAGCCTCCTCTCTTCCGTTGTATTGATAACAAGCTTCCGTACAGAAAGGGGTTACATCTTTCTCAACATTCATGTATGGTGCTGAAACATGGACATTAGACAAGAAAACAGAAAAGAAAATTGAAGCCTTTGAAATGTAGATTTATGGAAGAAAATGTAGAATTGGATGGAAAGAAAAGAAAACAAACGATGAAGTTTTAAAACAACTAAAAAGAGAACTACTAAACACAATTAGAACAAGACAATTGAAATTTTTGGGGCATGTTAAAAGACACAACAGCCTACTAAAAGTAATATTGCAAAGGGAAAATACAAGGTAAAAGTGGCAGAGGCAGACTAAGACTAACATGGACGAGTAACATCAAAAGATGGACAAGTCAACTTATGACAATCTGCATCATCAAAAAGCAAGAGACAGAGCGGAATGGCGCTCCATGGTAGCTAATCTTCGATGCGGAGACGGCACTCAATGCTGATGACAGAAAGGGTTAATGCATAAACTAAGTAATGTTTTTCATTACAATTAATTATCTGCGGTTGAAGAGCATATATTTTACAGTAGCCTGAGTTGTTATACTCAGGAAGACAATAATGTCTTCACCTTGGGGGTGTTGACTATTTGTAACCACAGAATCATCTAAACACACTTGGTTGGGAGTGACCTTTCATCCTAGATGTTGCCGTGTACGTTACACTTCTACTCGCGTTAAGTGAGACTCAAACAGCGGCCTGTACAAATGACGACATTTATCAAGCCATCGTAAAAAGGAAATCAGTAACGATGTTCGGTTAAGTAGCCTTAAGTTACTTGATTTCAGAATGTACGTAGACATGTTTCTATAAGTAATTGTATTTTTGAAAATAATTTCAAGTGAGGATAGAAAATATAACTATAAGTTCTTTCTTTCTTTCTTTCTTTCTTCTCTTTCTTTCTTTCTTTCTTTCTTCTTTCTTTCTTTCTTTCTTTCTTTCTTTCTTTCTTTCTTTCTTTCTTTCTTTCTTTCTTTCTTTCTTTCTTTCCTTCTTTCTTTCTTTCTTTCTAGCGTTCACCCCTTGACTATTAAATAAATTGATAGCCCCCTTCCTCATCCGCCCTTAAACCTGCGTTATACGGGCGTAGACGAGCTGTTTTGTGGTTTACTTCAGCCTTTCAGCCCAGATCATCCGACATCAAGACGACATTTTTGAGTACCAAGTTGCCTTCTCTTTACGACCCCTCCTTTTTTTTAAAACCAGATTAGACTGCTTATTATTTTACTAGAGGCACTGCGAAGAGGTGGAGTAAGGTATGGATTGTTCTGGTTCTCCGATCCTGGCGATAGAACACACACACTGCGGAAGCCAACTGAAAGTATTACACAAGAGGCCTTTTTTAGAATCCCCAAGGAAAAAGACAAAGCGGAAGACCAAAATATTCTTGGAGAAGATAGATGGAATTAGAGATAAAATTGATGGGGAAGACATGGAATTATCTTAAAGGAATGGCAAGAGACAGAAAGTCTTGTAAAGTGTTTGTGTTGAAGACCTATACTCCACAGGGAGCTGAAAGTTTGGAAGTGCAAGAAGTTTTCATAAAGTACACACGGACTTTGCTTATATTCGTAACGTGTCTTCAGTTGGTGGTTAATGGCGGTAGCCGGCGAGCTAACTAGAAGGAGTTGTCTGAGCTCTTATGTTTGTTGACGTCACTGAATGTTAACAAGTAAGCTCAGGTTGTGAACTGTCTACATTTTTTTTTATCTCCCCTGAGAAGACCAAGACGTCAGGACTTCCAGCAGTGGTTACCAAACTTTTACAAGTGATGACTACTGGTAGTTCATCAATGCAGAAATGCATACATATCTTCTTCCCCTTCTACCTTTCAGCTCCCTATGGAGCATAGGTCTTCAACTGACACTTTCAGCTCCCCGTAGAGCATATATCTTCAACAAACACTTTCCATTCCGTTCTGTTTCTTGCTATTCTTTTAAGATCGTTCCATGTCTTCCCCATCATCTTCATCTCTGCTTCCATCTGTCTTCTCCAAGAATTCCTTGTTATTCCTCTTTGTCTTTTTCCCTGGGGATTCCAAACAAGGGCCTGTAAGGCATAAATATAAAAATATATAATACGTTTCCTGCGGGGATGTGAGCAGACCATGCATGATGATAACTCACAAATAATTCAATAACTCACAAATAATTCAATAACTCACAAATAATTCAATAACTCACAAATAATTCAATAACTCACAAATAATTCAATAACTCACCCAGGAAATAAAGAACAGCATATGTTCGTTGCCAGTAAAAATATGGAATAGGCAAATAATTCCAGTGCTGCTGTAAAGCTTGTAGCAGGCGTAAGTAGTTGCATGTGGATACACTCCTACAAGTTATGGTGGCAGCTTATCAAAAATGGAACACAACAAAATACTGACGTTTTGGCCCACAAGTGGCCTTCCTCATAAAATGAGAACGGGGGACTTGTTGGTTTCGAGGCAAGACGCCGGCCTCGAGACAGAGAGGTTGTGGGTTCAAATCCCGGCTGGACCAGTTGGGATTTTTTTTAAAAGGTTATCTCTCTGCGGCAACCACCTCTGGTCTCAGCAGCGAGGCCCGGCTTGAAACGTCAATTACTCATGGACGGAAAAAAATACTACCTCTGAAAACGGAGTTATCTGCCTGTTCGGCGAGGGACCCATCTGCACACGGCTACCAAGGATGAAAACGGATTAACACGCAAAATTCAGTTCCTAGTCTCTAGGGTCTTCGTCAGGGGTAAAAGCTGGCGGACGCAAAAAAAAAAAAAAAAAGAATAAATAAAACGAGAACGACACACACACGAACAACGAAATAAAGATAAACTCTACTATATCTAGGATGAGCGAGGCAGCTAAATGAAGGACAAATAAACAGAGAGATTACAGATGAAATGAAAGAGAGATTAATTACATTTCGGAGGATAAAAATAGGTATGTGAAAACTGGTAAGCTAAAATATAAACAAAATGGTAGTGGGTAAAATGGGACGTGGGAGGGGAGGGGGAAATGGGGTGGGGGGTGTTATATTCTAAACACCCCCCCCTTTCTCTTCCACCTCCCCTCCTGTGTCCCATTAGACTCGCTGGCAACTTTTGGATCTTGCCTCGGTTAAGTCTCGATTTAATTCTATATGAGATGATCTCATTGATTCAATGAGATATCAAGAATGACGTTAAAATATCCCATGTCCCTTTTAGATAAACATATTAAGTTTAAATAATCCCTTTTATCCTGCTAATTTAAAGTATCGGGTGAAATATTCCCATTTCAGTCTTTTAATCTTTAACGCCCTGTTAAATAACCAACGCCACTTCTTAGTTAATTAGTCTCACGTGAAACAATGCCACTTCACTCTTTAGATAACTAGCTCGCATTTAATAATCCCAGTGGATCCATTAGATAATACCGTTGAATCCTTTGAATAATCTCTGTGGATCCATTAGATAATCCCGTTGAATCCTTTGAATAATCTCTGTGGATCCATTAGATAATCCCGCTGAATCCTTTGCATAATCCCAGTGGATCTACTAGATAATCCCGCTGAATCCTTTGAACAACCCCACTTCACCTTTCGGTAATTCAAGCTTAAATCGTGTGTAATTGAAAATATTCTCTTACAAAACAACACTCATAATCTGCTTAATCCCAGTTCTTCTTTCCTACTTTGTGTCCTTTTCTTCATGTGCCACTTGAAGTAGGTTGTCACACACGTACCTCTCAAACATCAGTGCTTGATTTAGACTTGGTGAGATGATTAGAGGCTGCAGAGATGGGCCTTCTCAGAAGAATGTTAAGAGTTCCCTGAACAGCTAAAAAGACCAACAAGGACAATCTCAAAGAGCCCAACACAAAAAGGGAGCTCATAAGAAACATCAGAAAGAAAACAATCGATATTTTTTCGGGCACATCATGAGAAGAGAAAAGTTGAAGAGAAATACTTGTTTACAACTGGCAAAATACAGGGAAAGAAAGATAGCGGACTACAAAGAGAGGAGAGAGGATACTAGATAGCTTGGTGTCATGGCATGAACATCAGTCAAGAACAAAACTGAGACGATGTACTGTGGATAGAAATTGTGGAAGAACATTATCGCCTACGCTAACCGGTACGGCACATGATGATGTTGATGATGAGGCTCTATGTTAAATTACACTTTAAGGACCCCTCCACCCCACCCCATTCCTCTTCTTCCTTTTACAAATGATCACTGAATCGTCTCAAAGTACTGGAAATAATATCTTTCTCAATCTATTGACCTTTCGAGCCGTAGCCGGCCCATAGGGCGTAGACCAATATACACTTTCTCCTATCTGAATTTTTGTTCTAACAGTTTTCTTTTAAAGATATTTTATCAAATCTCATCATTTGTCTCTGTTCTGTGCAAGCAGCTCTATCTCATTGAGGAGCCGAATCCTGCTGCTCTTGCCTCTCTCATCAATGTTCTTCTCAGTGTCTCCCTGGGTCTTCCTCTTTTTCTCTTACCTGTTGTTTCCTATATGAGGGCTTGCTTTGCTATTCGGTTATTATCTCTTCTCATCATATGTCCAACATATGACCATCGTCTTTTCTTGATTACTGAAGATATTGGAAATAATATACTGGTATGAAAACAAGTATAGACACAAAACAATTTCAGAAAATTCTGCTGAGTGCCCTTGAATATTGGGACCTTATTATAGGTACATCAGCCCCTGCAAAACCTGCAATTTGTTTATTTATTGCTTCTACTTTCATTCTTTTTCTTTTGAAATTCTGCATCCACAAAAACGGCCTCCCCAATACGACCCGCCACTGCCACAGCTAATCGCATAATCCTCTCTCATGAATCATTTTACTCAATTATATATTTACTTATGTATCTGTGTGTGTGTGTTGTTTTGATAATGGTCCTGCTGAAGGCTTATTGAGACGAAACGTCGTTCAAATTTGTTTCGTCCATCAATTACGTAAATCTTTAACTGTACATTTGTAAAATATTTTTTCATCTCTCTCTCTCTTTCTCTCTCTCTCTCTCTCTCTCTCTCTCTCTCTCTCTCTCTTCTCAGGAATCCCATGTTCCTGCTGAAGGCTTATCGAGCCGAAACGTCGTTCAAATTTGTGTCGTCCATCAATTACGTAAATCTTTAACTATACATTTGTAAAATATTTTTTTCATCTCTCTCTCTCTCTCTCTCTCTCTCTCTATCTATCTATCTATCTATCTATCTATCTATCTATCTATGTCTCTCAGGAATCCCATGTTCCTGCTGAAGGCTTATCGAGCCGAAACGTCGTTCAAATTTGTGTCGTTCATCAATTACGTAAATCTTTAACTATACATTTGTAAAATATTTTTTTTCATTTCTCTCTCTCTATCTCTGTCTCTCTCTCTCTCTCTCTCTATCTATCTATCTATCTATCTATCTATCTATCTATCTATCTATCTATCTATCTATCTATCTATCTATCTATCTATCTATCTATCTATCTATCTATCTATCTATCTCTCTCTCTCTCTCTCTCAGGAATCACATGTTCCTGCTGAAGACTTATCGAGCCGAAACGTCGTTCAAATTTGTGTCGTCCATCAATTATGTAAATCTTTAACTGTACATTTTAAAAATATTTTATTCATTTCTCTCTCTCTCTCTCTCTCTCTCTCTCTCTCTCTCCCTCTCTCTCTCTCTCTCATCCCATGTTCCCTCCGAGTACCCGTCACCAACAGCTTTGAGAACCACTCTAAATCTACATTTGACCGCTCTAACAGAACATGGGCTTTCTCCTTAGTTAAGTAAATAATAATTAATAGAAGAATGTAACAGCCAATCACCGGTCTTTGAAGGCATTGCTCCGAGAACGTGTGTACGACCGGTGCACGGTCTAGCAGAGATTACTGCGCATTTAGAAAATAGTTCGAGGCAAGTAGTATTTCTTGGTCGACAAGAAGGCAGATCACGTTGAGTAAGAATTTTTTACCGTAAGCCATAAGATTTAAGGAAAATCTCGCGGACTTAGCACAAAATAAACGTGAAAAGAATTCTAGTTTATGTGTGTTTTTTTTTTTAGCGAAAAATATAATGTCTAGAGCGACAAGTGCGGTATTTGTTAGTATGTGACTTGTCTCGGTCAGTTTAGAAGGTATTTTGAGGTCAGGCTTACACGTCCCTTGAATCTCTGGTGTTTTAAGTTACATAAGTGAGGGTATTTTATGTTTTTCTTTTGGTGCAGTGATGTCAAGTTTGGGAAAATACAAGGTAAAAGAGGCAGAGGCAGACCAAGACTAACATGGACGAGTAACATAAACATGACAAATTAGGCTATGACAACCTGCACCATCAAAGCAAGAAAGAGCAGAATTGCGCTCCATGGCAGCCAACCTTCGATGCGGAGATGGCACTCGATGATGATGATGTCAAGTTTGATAATAAAAGATCTTTAGAGAGTCTTTTAGTCTTTCTTCTTTTCCTTCTTCTTCTACATTTCAGCTCCCTGTGGAGCATAGGTCTTCAACAAAAACTTTCCAAGCCGTTCTGTTTCTTGCCATTCTTTTAACATCATTCCATGTCTTCCCCATCATCTTCATCTCTGCTTCTATCTGTCTTCTCCAAGAATTCCTTGGTCTTCCTCTTTGTCTTTTCCCCTGGGGATTCCAAAAAGGGCCTGTTGTGTAATCTTCTCTGTTGGTTTCCGCAATGTGTGTCCTATCCAGCGCCGTTGTCTTCGCTGTATCTCTTTATCCACTGGTGTTTGACTGGTACATTTCCATAATTCTATGTTATGATTTTGTCCTGCCATTTCCATCCTTTTATTCTGCGTAAGCATCCATTAATGAAAGTCGGTATCTTCATGATTGTCAATTTTGTTGTTCTCCATGTTTCACAGCCATATAACAGGATTCGTTTCTTTAGCGAGTCAATATCCACACAAAGACCAGCATAGGAATCATCTTTCGTTCATTCTAGGCTCATGAACGTTGTACGTTCCAGCGTCTTTTCTCTAATTACATTAATTTTTTTTGGGGGGTGCCGTCTCCACATCGAAGGTTGGCTACCATGGAGCGCCATTTTACTCTTGTCACGATGGTGCATGTTGTCATAGGCTCAGCTGGTCACCATTTGATGTTATCAGTCCACTTTAGTCTTGGTCTGCCTCTGCCTCGTCTACCTTGTACCTTCCCTCCCAAGATGACCCCCCCCCCCCCTGTAGGGTATCGTGTCTCTTCATCATCATCATCATGTGCCATACCGGTTGGCGTAGGCGATCATGTCCCTCCACAATCTTCTATCTACAGTGCATCGTATCAGTTCTGTTGTTGACTGTTTTCCATGCCATGACACCAAGCTATCCAGTGTTTCTTTCTTTGTCTTCCGCGATCTCTCTTTCCTTTTACTTCGCCAGTTGTAACCAAGTATTCCAACTTTCCTCTTCTCATGATGTGCCCGAAAAATGTTGATTGTTTCTTTATGATGTTTTTTTAGGAGCTCCCTTTTTGTGTTCGCCTCTTTGAGAATTTCCTTGTTGGTCTTTTTAGCTGTCCAGGGAACTTTCAACATTCTTCTGAGAAATCCCCGTGTCTCTTCACATGTCCACAAAAATGTAGTTGTCTGTTTCTACTTGTGTTAAGTAACCCGTTTTTAATGTTCTGCTAATTTAGAACTTCGTTCTTCGCCTCCGTTTTCTCCCACCCATTTCTTCCAAATTTTCTATAAATCCATATTTAAAAGAATTTGATTTTCTACCCTATTCTCATATAATTGATATCCACGTTTCTGTAAGCATATTGTCTCCGTATATAGGAGAAATCAGAGTCGCGATAGCTCAGTGGTTAGTAAACTGGACTACAAATGACAAGGAGTAGGGTTCGATCCCAACCGAGGGCTTCCGGTTCATCCAACCTTAAATGGGTACCGGATTTTTTCTGGAAAGTAAAGAGGTGCTGGCGTAGTGTATATGTGTGACCTAGACTGCAGAGAAGTAGAGAAAATATCTAAAAATAGGGATGGATGGAGAGACCTTGTCTGTAGTTTAGAGAGAAGTAGAGAAGACATTCAAAAATAGGGATGGATGGAGAGACCATGTCTGTGGTCTAGACTGGAGAGAAGTAGAGAAAATTTCCAAAAATAGGGATGGGCGGAGAGACCTTGCATACCTTCCGTCTGTGATCTTAATTTCGCTTGACCATTTTAACTATTTCCAGGGTCACCGTGGATATATAAATACATGTACTTGTATCTCAGTCAGCTTTGATTCAGTTATCCTGACACTGCCAATCAGCAATGTGTAGTTATCGACTTCTATCATACACACTTTCTGGTGTTTCTACGTTATAAGACAGAAAGATACATCAAAACACAACACAACGAGCCATCACAAATTGTTGAGAGAACACCAAAAACAAGGGCTGACCATGAAAGAGATGGGTTGATGGAATATTAGGAACACTATGAAACATAACATCAGGAAAGGTCGACAGAAGAGCACAAGATGGATTGATGGAAAAATATTAGGAACACTAGGAAACAAAAAAATCAGGAGAAGCCAATAGAAGTGCAAAGGACTGCAAATTATATCTCCCCTCGACGCTGAAAGGCAGATGAGGAAGGAAAGAAGAAGAAGAAAGTAATATAAAATTCGCCCGTGCGCTATCGGGGCCCGAAAGGGGAGTAAAGAATAGCGGCGCTGTGCCCTAACAGGCATGTTCGTAAGAGGCGAGAAAGGAGGATTAGGCATGGGACTGGCTATCCCATACTGTACAAAAAAAATAAGCCGAATAAACTTCACAAACATGGACAAGTCAAAGAAAAGAATAAAAGTAAATCCGACATCCATGAAAGATAAAGGCTCTCAGTCTAAGATGGAGATGATGGGGAAGACATGGAATGATCTTAAAAGAATTGCAAGAAACAGAACGACTTGGAATGTGTTTGTTGTAGACACATGCTCCGCAGGGAGCTGAAAGTTAGAAGAAGACGAAGAAGAACACAAGAGAAAAAAGATGGATTGATGGAATATTAGAAATACTAGGAAAAATAATAGCAAGAGAGGTCGACAAAGAGTAAAAGATCGAAAACTATATATTCCATTAGCGCTGAAAGGCAAATGAGAAATGGAAGAAGAAGCAGAGGAAGAAGAAGAAGAAGAAGAAGAAGAGGAAGAAGAAGAAGTAGAAGAAGAAGAAGAAGAAGACTGTATTTATTGTAATTTTCTGTGATGAATATTAAGAAGTGACTTTGTCAAATTAGACGTCGCTATAGTTGCTTCTTGACGCCCGCTAGAGAGATGAAGAAAGCGTTGCTAAACGGTTGAGATAATGTCTTTGATGAGCGAAGGAAAATATGACGACCATGATAATGATGACAATGATGATGATATGTTGATGATGGTGGTGATAATGGTCGAGCTGCGATGATGATAATGATGGGTGTGATGATGATTATGATGGTGGTGATAATGATGAATAACTAAACTATATATATATATGACGACAAAGGTTATGTTGATAATAGTGTTTGATTTTTCTTATATGATTTTTCTTATATGATTTTTCTTATATGATTTTTCTTATATGATTTTTTCTTATATGATTTTTCTTATATGATTTTTCTTATATGATTTTTCTTATATGATTTTTCTTATACGTTTTATACATTATCTTCGTTGTACTTTTGATATCTCTATCTCTTCCTCATTTTTTTCCTATCTCTCTTTTCTACACATCTTGACTCTCATCCTACCTCCCCTCATGTAGCCTCCTTTCTTATTTCAACATCCTACTTTCTTCTCTTCTTTTCTGTCCACCCCTCCATTCTCCTGATCATCTAACATGTAGATATAGATAATTGTGCTTCATCGTTTGTTGTGTTGTCCCCGTTTTCTGAAGAAGGCTCATGGCCGAAACGTTAGTATTGTGTTGTGTTCCCTATTTGTAAAGCTATCACTATACCTTGGAGTGTCTAACACTCCCCATCACTGGCTCCTATGTTGATAAAGGTAATAGTGATAAAGATGTTGGTGATAACACTCTATTTTTGTATATGAAAAAAAAGCAAAGCAAAGAAACAAATATTCCTTTTTAATGATGGACATAAACAATTCAAAAGATATCAAATTATTTTATTCTGGCAAGTTACCATTACTGAGAAGGGAGGGAATTGTAGAACAATGAGACGAGACCGAAGATAGCATGAGTTGCGCACCCTAGAACTGGTCTAACATGAACGAGCTCAAAGATTGCGGTCAACACATGACTCCCATCATCGTTTCTTGTTAATATAAACACATCGAGATGTTCAAAACACTCGCTTTCATTCCTCTGTTCGGCGAGCTAATGAGAATCATCGCCCGGACTGGGAGATTGTGCGAGAGATAGAGCAATCACAGATCAGCAGGAGAAAGACAAGGAAATTCGGGGGAAAACAGGGAGAGGGGATTAAAGTAAAAACAAGAAGAGAGAATGTGATAAATTTATGATACGAATGTGTGAAGAGTTTGTGATATGTGATATGGATCCTTATTACACGAAATGCTGAATATATTCAAGTCACTGTAGTTCTGAGGGGATCCGCCATAGCTCAGTGGTTAGTGAATTGGACTACAAAGGACAAGAGGTAGGGTTCGATCCCATCCGACGGCTTCCGGGTTTATCCAGCCTTAAATGGGTACCTGATTTTTTCTGGGAATGTAAAGCGGCACGGGTGTAATACCGACCACATTACCCCAAAAATCATGTGCTGAAGGTCTGTAAAATGTATGGTCACTAACACCATATTTCCTATACGCCACTTGGTGTGACGAGGCTCTTTACTTTTTTTTTTTTTAAACTACAATACAATCTTCATCCCAACGTTGTGCTACCAATGCCAGACCTGGAGCCTAGATGCAAGGACAATAAGAAAATAACCTCTACAGAGATTAAATGTGTCAGACGAATGACAGGAAACAGTCTGAGAGGTAATATCAGAAATGAAGAACTGAGAAAAAAGCTAGGAATAGCCCCCGTCACAGAATATATAAGAAACAAGAAATAAAATGGTTTGACCACATGACAAGGCAGAAAGATCAATACACAACACAACGAGCCTTCAATAAACTTTGTGAGAACACCAGATCCAAGGGCTGACCACGAAAAAGATGGATTGACGAAATATTATAAGCACTAAGAAACATAACAGCAGCAGAGGCGAACAGAAGAGCAAAAGACCGCAAATTATATCTCCCCTCGACGCTGAAAGGAAATAAGGAAGGAAAGAAGCAGAAGAAGAAATAATTGTTCATGTTGTTCAAAAATGCTTTTTGTCATTCCTGTTCTTTCTTTATTTTTTTTTATTTCTGTCTTACATTGTCCAACAATTGTTGAGAATCCATTGGTGCAGTGTAAAGTATATAATTCACTGAATCCATTGGTGCAGTGTAAAGTATATAATTTACTGAATCCATTGGTGCAGTGTAAAGTATATAATTTACTGAATCCATTGGTGCAGTGTAAAGTATATAATTTACTGAATACATTGGTGCAGTGTAAAGTATATAATTTACTGAATCCATTGGGGCAGTGTAAAGTATATAATTTACTGAATCCATTGGGCAGTGTAAAGTATATAATTTACTGAATCCATTGGTGCAGTGTAAAGTATATAATTTACTGAATACATTGGGGCAGTGTAAAGTATATAATTTACTGAATCTATTAGGGCAGTGTAAAGTATATAATTTACTGAATCTATTGGGACAGCGTAAAGTATATAATTTACTGAATCCATTGGGCAGTGTAAAGTATATAATTTACTGAATCCATTGGTGCAGTGTAAAGTATATAATTTACTGAATACATTGGGGCAGTGTAAAGTATATAATTTACTGAATCTATTGGTGCAGTGTAAAGTATATAATTTACTGAATCCATTGGGGCAGTGTAAAGTATATAATTTACTGAATCCATTGGGGCAGTGTAAAGTATATAATTTACTGAATCCATTGGTGCAGTGTAAAGTATATAATTTACTGAATCCATTGGTGCAGTGTAAAGTATATAATTTACTGAATCCATTGGTGCAGTGTAAAGTATATAATTTACTGAATCCATTGGTGCAGTGTAAAGTATATAATTTACTGAATCCATTGGGACAGTGTAAAGTATATAATTTACTGAATCCATTGGTGCAGTGTAAAGTATATAATTTACTGAATCCATTGGGGCAGTGTAAAGTATATAATTTACTGAATACATTGGTGCAGTGTAAAGTATATAATTTACTGAATCCATTGGGGCAGTGTAAAGTATATAATTTACTTAATCCGTTGGTGCAGTGTAAAGTATATAATTTACTGAATCCATTGGGGCAGTGTAAAGTATATAATTTACTGAATCCATTGGGGCAGTGTAAAGTATATAATTTACTGAATCCATTGGGGCAGTGTAAAGTATATAATTTACTGAATCCATTGGTGCAGTGTAAAGTATATAATTTACTGAATACATTGGTGCAGTGTAAAGTATATAATTTACTGAATACATTGGTGCAGTGTAAAGTATATAATTTACTGAATCCAGTGGGCAGTGTAAAATATATTACTAATACAATTTTGTAAATAATGATCTTCTTGTTTTACTTTTCGTCTAATTCCTCATCATCATCATCATCGTCATTATATTCTTTTTTCTTTTTGATCTTTTTCGTCTTTCTCCTCTTCTTTCTCTTAAATTTCTCTTCTTTTTTTCTGTCCTCTTCTCCTTTTTTCTCCTTCTTCTTCTTTAACTTTTTTCTTCCTCGTTTCTTTCTTCTTCATCATCTTCTTCTTCATCTTTATCTTCATCGTTTTCTCCTTTTCTTCCTCTCCTTCTTCTTTTTTCTCTTCTCACACATCCTCTTCTTATATTTTTCCTAATTTTCTTCTTTTCCTTTCTCCTCTTCTTACTCTTATGCATCTTCTTTTAAACATCACCGTCTTCTTCTCCTTTATCTTCATCTTCTTTTTTATTTCCATTTTCTTTTTTATCTTCATTTTCTTCTCTACTTTGATCACAACTCCGTACGGCGGTCCCTGGCCGCTACGATGCTTCCCGCCATGTCCGACTGTCCATAATTGCCAAATTAACCGAAACAAACTCGTGTACAATCGGTATCTTTCGATTCGGGGATTCCCGCAATCCCTATGACCAGACCTCCAGGCATATAATGCACCCACGTGATTAGCCCAGCACGTGTTGACCTATGAACCTATAACACTTAATAGCGCCAGAAAGAAAGATCGCTGTCCAGTGTTTTATTACCGACGTAGTGGTATTAAGACAAATCTTTCAGGCGCCTGTTGTGATAACCACCGGAAGTGGTCGTCATTTAAGAATCCGTACCTTCTTAGTTCCGATAATGATTAAGGGAGAGTGTTTTCCCCTTGTGTTTGTGGTAAAATTAAACAGATTACCTCCCCTGCCTTGCTAGCATCTAGTGTTAGGGACCATGTGTCTCTATGCCCATTGCTTGTTATTGGGTGATATGGTCTTTACTACGCCAAGTCGCCTTCACTTCTTATTTCTTCTTCCTCTTTCCTTCCTCCATTGCCGTTGGCGTCGAGGGGAGATACAATCTGCGATTCTTTGCTCTTCTGTTGGCCTCTTCTGGTGTTATCCCTCCTAGTGACTCTAGTAACCCCCTTATCCATCTCTTTCTCGGTCTTCCTCTTAATCTGGCGTTTTCGTAGTGTTTGTTTATGGCTCTTTGAGTCATTGTTATTGGTCGTTTCAAAATATTTTGAAGGTGTTTAAAATTCCATATCTCTGCAACCAATTGATTGATAATGCTGAAATTTTGCATATGGTCTTGTGATTTTTTGGTCCCAAGAAGTACATTCATTTCCTCACCAACAAACGTATAGTTTTAAATATTCTTTATTTGAAGTATACAAATTTAAGGCATTTTGGTCAAACCATATATTTGGAGGAATTACCGCTTCATATGAGTGAGCACCCATGGACTTGTCATCTTGAACGTAATACGCGCCAATTTCCCTGTTTTAAGCACTAAAAAACACATAAAACGCGTCATAGTTATAATTTTATATCCGGTGCATCCCATTTCCTGTCGTTTTGTTGTGATTTATGTGCAACGGCGTATCCTAATTATTGGGTAATTTCGTTAAATTTGTGATCTGTTAGTCAATGGGTATAAAAGTAAAGTTCCTTACATTGCAATCAGTGGCAATAAAGGTGTATAAATATTTTTGCATAGAAGCTAAGCGTGGAAAACTGTATCGAAGCATCTCAAAGCCAGAAAAGAGAACTATTCACGCATTGGGTATAAGCAAACGCTTTTTCAAACAAGTGCTTAAAGCTAACGGAGTGTCCAGTTCAATCAAGACTAGGACGCTAGGAAGAAAGAAAGTAGTAGATAGTTTTGACAAGGAAGTGATTAGAAGAGCAATTTGTAAAATGTTCGATTCCAAAGAAACTGTGACTTTAAGAAAACTGAAAATTCGACTGAGAGCAGAAAATGACATTGTTGTGTCGAAAACAACATTATGGAGAACTGTTAGAAGCATCGGTTTTACGTTTAGAAAGTACGATAGTGGTAGAAATGTCATCTGCGAGAAGCCGCACTTAGTTTCTATGAGGAGTAAATATTTACGTGAAGTACAGGAAATGCGTAACCAAGGTTATGATATTGTATTTCTAGATGAATCTTGGATAAATTCTCACCACACAAGTGCAAAGGAATGGCAGTTATCAGATGGAAGTATTAAAAGATGTGTACCCACTGGAAAAGGACAGCGTATTATAATGGCACATGCAGGCAGCCGAAAAGAAGGGTTGGTGAAAAATGCAGAACTTATATTCACCTCTAATTATACTGACAACAGGGACTATCACACCGAGATGAATGGCCATATATTTAGAGAGTGGATTGAAAATACTCTTCTTCCAATTCTAGACAGACCATCCTGTCTGGTAATGGACAACGCGTCGTACCACAACGCTGTGGCAGAAGAAGACAAAATTCCTACATCTACCAGTACAAAAGATGTTATAAAGATTTGGCTAAGAAAGGAAGGAATTCCATTTAACGAGGGATTTTTGAAACCTGAATTACTGTCACTTGTTAAGAAATCGCAAAAGACCAAAGTATTCCAAATAGACAAAATCATTCAACAGCATGGTCATACGTGCTTGAGACTGCCCCCTTATCATCCACAATTAAACCCCATTGAACTCGTTTGGGCAAAAATTAAGGGCAGGTGGCAGCTGAGAATACAAGTTTTAAACTATGCGATATAAAAGGACTGACATATGCTGCTCTATCACAGATTGACAAAGATTTTTGGTGCAAATGTGAAGATCATGTCTTAAAAGAAGAAAATGACTATTGGAAAAAAGATGGACTATCGTTCGTTCAGCCCAGATTAGTAATCAATATGTTAGACTCCTCTGATTCAGAATAAATGAAATAATAATGGACGTTTTTATATGTCCGCATGATCAATCTTTAGCTAAAGTTGATAACGTTTTGAAAATGTAAAGATTCTTGATATGTGTACTGCAGGCATGCAAAGAAACTAAATCACTTTCATATGTCTTGTTTACGTAAAATAATGAAAGTCACATGGAAAGACATAAAACGAACAATGTAGCTCTTTACAGTGAAGAGGATCCCGTGCTTACATCGGACTCTTTAGTCACATGCGTACCCATAAACAATAACTTTGCTTGATATGTCATGCTCGTTATCGCTCGCAACGGATAATTAATTTGTTTAAATGTATTCTTTGTTGTATATTGTTTAAATAGTTTTCATTAATGGAACTGTTTATACGCTGATTTGTTATAGACCGTCTGTAAAGGCTATAACATTGACATTCTCATAGTATTTTAAAGAAAGTAAACAATAGAAAGTAAACAGTTGATAAACGCCTCCAACTTTCAAGTTGTGTAGAGACGCCTATGTCGAGAAGCTGATTTCCATTAATGTACGGTAAATTATTTTCTCCAGGAGCAAAAAGATCCGTAAATTCACTGAGATCAAAGGAAAGTGCTGCTTCATGATGAAGCATATTTCCTACATCATTAAATTTTGTGAAATCGGTGGGACCTTGGAAAAACAAGGCCAGATGCAAAAAAATCAAGTTTGTAAGTGCAGGGAAAGAGGAGATATTTCATGTTAATCGTGAACATTTAGATTTGAAACGACCAATAGTTCTTTTTGTCTGTGTTATGTGGCCGAACCATTGTATCTGTTGTTTCTTTATGTATTCGATGGCTGGTTCAATTTCGAGTTTCTTCCTCAGGTCAGTGTTTCTTACTCTGTCCCTTAAGCTGTTTCCTGTCATTCTTCTGACACATTTCATTTCGGTGGTCGTTATCTTTCTTATTGCTCTAGAGTCCAGCGTCCAATTCTGGCACTGATAGCACAGAGTTGGTAGAAAAATTGATTTGTATATTGCCCTTTTTACTTCCGTAGTTATTGCTTTGTTTTTCAATATTGTTGATACTTGGCCTATAACTTGGCACATCTTCACTTACAAGAACAAATTACGGTGCCAATTTTTTTTTTTTTTTTTTTTGAGGTTGGATGAACCCAGGAACTTTGTCGATCCAGGAAAAAAAACTGGCCACTTCTGAGAATTGAATCCGGACTCTTTTGATCAGAGTGTAAGCGCACTCTCTCTTCTCTTCTACCTTTTTTAGCTCCCAGTGGAGCATAGGTCTTCAACACACACTTTCCAAGTCGTTCTGTTTCTTGCCATTCTTTTAAGATCATTCCATGTCTTCCCCATCATCTTCATCTCTGCTTCTATCTGTCTTCTCCAAGAATTCCTTGGTCTTCCTCTTTGTCTTTTCCCCTGGGGATTCCAAAAAAGGGCCTGTTGTGTAATACTCTCAGTTGGCTTCCGTAGTGTGTGTCCTATCCAGCGCCGTTGTCTTCGCAGCTGTATCTCTTTATCCACTGGTGTTTAAACGACTGGTACGTAAGCGCACTAACGACAGTAAAATTTTTTTTTTTTTTTAACTTGTTGCAGTAATAGCTAAAAGATAGTACCGCGGTTCATCAGCAAACGCTACCAAAAGACAGGGTCTAATCACCGACCACGAAAGGAATGGAAGGTTTGAATATTGGGGACATTCAAACAAGAGCTGGAAGGATTGAATGTTGGAGACGTTCAAACAAGAGCTGGAAGGATTGAATACTGGAGACATTCAAACAAGAGCTGGAAGGATTGAATGTTGGAGACGTTCAAACAAGAGCTGGAAGGATTGAATGTTGGAGACGTTCAAACAAGAACTGGAAGGATTGAATGTTGGAGACGTTCAAACAAGAGCTGGAAGGATTAAATGTTGGAGACGTTCAAACAAGAGCTGGAAGGATTGAATGTTGGAGACGTTCAAACAAGAGCTGGAAGGATTGAATGTTGGAGACGTTCAAACAAGAGCTGGAAGGATTGAATGTTGGAGACGTTCAAACAAGAGCTGGAAGGATTGAATGTTGGAGACGTTCAAACAAGAGATGGAAGGATTGAATACTGGAGACATTCAAACAAGAGCTGGAAGGATTGAATACTGGAGACATTCAAACAAGAGATGGAAGGATTGAATACTGGAGACATTCAAACAAGAGATGGAAGGATTAAATGTTGGAGACATTCAAACAAGAGCTGGAAGGATTGAATGTTGGAGACGTTCAAACAAGAGCTGGAAGGATTGAATGTTGGAGACATTCAAACAAGAGCTGGAAGGATTGAATACTGGAGACATTCAAACAAGAGCTGGAAGGATTGAATACTGGAGACATTCAAACAAGAGATGGAAGGATTGAATACTGGAGACGTGCAAACAAGAGCTAGAAGGATTAAATGTTGGAGACATTCAAACAACAATATAAATGGATTAAATGAAGAATAAGAATAATTAGGTGTAAAGAATATTTAAAAAATGATGAAATCTTAAAACAACTAAAAATGAAAATAGAACTACTAAACACAATTCAAACAAGACAATTGAGATTTTGTGGGCATGTTAAAAGACACAGCAGCCTAATAAAAGTAATCCTGGAGGGGAAAATACAAGGTAAAAGAGGCAGGGGCAGACCAAGACTAGCATGGACGAGTAACATCAAAAGATGGACAAGTCAACCTATGACAATCTGCACCATCAAAGCAAGTGACAGAGCGGAATGGCGCTCCATGGTAGCAACCTTCGATGCGGAGACTGCACTCAATGAGAATGATGAATCGGATGATCCGGTCCGTACACTAACAAACACACACCTATCAAGTCTGGGGAACCACTTTTCAAAAAGAAAAAAAAACGTCGCTAATATTTATTCTAACGGTTTCTCTGGTTTCCCTCCCATCTGCGGGATACCCATGTGAGTTTATTTATTCGTGACGCTTGTTATCTGTGCACGTCACACGCCATGTGTTATTTTTGTAACGGACACCACCCAAATTGAGGCTTCCCCACACGTGTTGCTAAAAATAACAAAAACAGGTCAGGGAAGTCTGCTTATTCCCAGCACACACAAAATAAAAATATAGGAAAACCCTGTTAGTTTCCATGTATGACAGAGTACATATATCTATATATATATATTTTTATATATATATATATATATATATATATATATATATATATATATATATCTCGGCATATATGCATAAAACACACACACAAACACACATACACATAAATACACGCATATACATACATATACACATACATACATACATATATATATATATATATATATATCCAAACATTGAGTTATTGAGGTATTTTAGGGTCATCATCATTGCACTCCGAACATGTCCATAGGTGCTCAAATCCCCTCCTCAGCAAGTGTCCAGCGACTGACGACTCCAGTTCTATGTTGGTTGATAAGTCTTCTTACATGGCCACTAAGTTTATCATTTTTCACTAAGTTTCTGGCTGTGCCCATGTTAACTCCCATTTCCATCATCCGAAGAAGTGACTTGGATCTGTGTTTGTCGAAGTCCTGTGCTCTTCCCACATCTCGGAGGGCATTAATGATGTCCACCCGATACATTGGTTGCCCGTCCTCAATGACAGCGCAGCTAGCCAACCTTTCCGCTCTTTCATTTACCCGTAGTCCCGCACGTCCAGGGATATAGACAAAGGTGACCTTACGTATTTTTTACTTCTGCAATGATTCTACCCATTGCATGCGTACGGAGCCTGCCTTCACTTTTTTATCACGCATATCCAAACATATACATAAATAAACATATATAAAACTGTGCAGGCATATATGCATATACACGGGCAAGCAATCAGACAGACAAATAGATCAGCAGGAATTCCGAAAGCAGACAATGGAATAGAATATAATATCAATGATAGACAGACAGACAGACAGACAGACAGACAGACAGAGACAGACAGATAGATAGACAGACAGACAGGCAGACAGACAGACAGACAGACAGAGACAGATGGACAGACAGACATACAGACAGACAGACAGACAGACAGACAGATAGATAGATAGATAGATAGATAGATAGATAGATAGATAGATAGATAGATAGATAGATAGATAGATAGATAGATAGATAGATAGATAGATAGATAGATAGATAGATAGATAGATAGATAGATAGATAGATAGATAGATAGATAGATAGATAGATAGATAGATAGATCTATAATTTCAGTTTTATTAAAAGGACATCTCCTTTGGGTGGTCGCATTATCCGAGGCCCCGCCGAGTGCAGAAACAAGTTAGCACCGTCTTTAAAAAGAACATCCCTTTGTAGCGCATCCAGGTGTTTATTTTTCTTTGCCAGCCTCCCTTTCTTCTTCTCTCTCTGGAACCCCCTCTCTGGAAATCAAAATAAAGAACAAAGTCTCGAGAAATCTCTTGAGCGATGCGGAAAACGACATGCGAATCTCGACACGAAAACACAACTGCCAGGAACAGGAAGTAGTGCAGAAAGGAACATATCCACACATAATCAGGTTTATATTTGTCAGTGTTTTGTTTGTTTGTTTGTTTGTGAATTGTTAGTAAATATGTGCAACTCCGTTGACTTTTGGTAAAAAAAAAAAATTATTACCGAGATCCTTATCATCATCATCATCAAGTACCGGCACTGCTGGCGTAGGTGATCATGTCTCTCCACAACTTTCGATCTTGGCAATTATTTATCATTTCTGTTGTTGACCTTCTGCCAAGCCATTCTCTTAAGCTGTCTAGTATCTTTTGTCTTTGCTTCCCTCTATCTCTTCGTCCCTCATTTCCCCAGTTGTCACATAGCTCTCTTTTTGCTTTGACCTCTTTTAGAACGTTTTCATTACTCTTCTTAGCTGTCTATGGTATTCTCAACATTCTTTTGTAAAACCACATTTCTACAGCCTACAGTGATTTTCTTGTCTGTTGTCCTATAGTCCATGATTCACATCCATATGTTAAGACTGACTCTACATAACATTTAAGAACTATTTTCCTTGTTTCTATTGTTAAAAATGGATTGCACAGTATCTTCCTCATTTTTTTGGAAATCTGCTTTTGTCTGAGCTATTCTGTATCTCACCTCTGTTGTACATCTACCATCTGGAGCTAACATTATTCCCAGGTATTTAAATTCATTTACCTGTTTTAATATTGTTCTACTTGACTTTATTGTGCCTTGCTGTGATGTCTTTTTTCATTGTTGCTACCATTATTGATATATCTATCTATCTATTGACCTTTCGAGCCGTAACCGGCCCATAGGGCGTAGACCAAGATACACCTTCTCCTATATGAATTTTTGTTCTAGCAGTTTTCTTTTAAAGATATTTTATCAAATCTCGCCATCTGTCTCTGTTCTGTGCAAGCAGTTCTATCTCATTGAGGGAGCCGATTCCTGCTGCTCTTGCCTCTCTCATCAATGTTCTTCTCAGTGTCTCCCTGGGTCTTCCTCTTTTTCTTTTACCTGTTGTTTCCCATATGAGTTCTTGCTTTGCTATTCGATTATTATCTCTTCTCATCACATGTCCAACGTATGACCATCGTCTTTTCTTTATTACTGAAGATATTAGTGGTTGATTGGCGATTTCTCTAATTTCCTCGTTTGTTTTGAATTCGTTCCATTCTATACCAAGTATTTTCCTTAGACATTTATTTTCGAATGCGTTCAACTTTGTTTCTATATCTCTTGTTGTTTTCCAGCTTTCACACGCATACGTAAGGGTTGATAGTACATTTGATTTGAATAGCCTAAGTTTTGTGTTTGTGCTAATGAGTTTTGATTTCCACAACTTTTCAAGGCTTCTGAAAGACATTGCTGCTTTAGCCAGTCTGATTCTAATTTCTTTGCTCGTATCCCCTTCTCGATCAATGTGACTTCCAAGATAGATGAAGTGATCGATCTCTTCTACTGGTTTGTTTTCCATGTATATTTTGTCACTTGTTGGAATTAAACTTTTCATGACTTTAGTCTTTTCATGATTGACCTCAAGCCCAATTTTGCTGGCTATTGATGATAGTTCATTTGTGTTTTCCTGCATCGTTTTTATCTGATTGCTGATAAGAACTATGTCATCAGCAAAGTCCAGGTCCTCCAAATGGTCTCCTTGTATCCATTCGATGCCTTTATTACCAGTGCAGCATTTCTTCATTATGAAGTCCATAACAATTCCAAATAACAAGGGCGATAAAATACATCCTTGTTTAACCCCAGTTTCTATTGGGAAACATTCGCTCAGTCCTTCCTCTGTTCGAACTTTATTGATATATATTTGGTACTAAATTAACTGTGTTTGAACGGTGGGCCACTTCAATGGCTTCTAGTGTTGTTACAGTACACATACGTGTTTCTACAACATTCCTACAACTAGCTTGGGAAACCACACAACTGGGCTACCGACGTTCGGACAACCCGTGTTCGATTCTTGCTGGAAACAGTGTGAGTTGTACACGTGGTTAGAAAAAAAATACCCCCACGATAGACACATCCGTAGGCAGAAATGGGTACCAGGGTAGACTCTGGGAAGGTGAGGAATGTCGATTGCATCCTGAGTTTCGATGTATGAAGCGACACTATCCAGAAGTCTCCGAACACTTCTGCATAGGCGACCGAGCGTATATGGGTGAAAACTCGCGTGCTGAAACGCCGATTCAAGTCTCGTACTTTACTATTACTTTACTTTACTGTTACTTTACTTTACTTTACTATTACTTTACTTTACTATTACTTTACTTTACTATTACTTTACTTTACTTTACTTTATAGCGGAAATATTAACGAAGGTCGGTTAAATGTAATTTTTACTCCGGAGAAGACACGTGGTTTGAAATATTGACTATCTATATGTAATGTAAAAAAAAAAAAAAAAGTAAGTACCCCCGTCTGGCCAAGTGGCGTATAGGGAATATGGTATTAGTGACCATACATTTTACATACCTTCGGCACATGATTTTTGGGGTAATGTGGTCGGTATTACGCCCGTGCCGCTTTACTTTCCTAGAAAAAAAATCTGGTACCCATTAAAGGCTGGGTGAACCGGTATCCGTTGTTTGGGATAGAACCCTACCTGCTGTCCTTTATAGATAATGTACTCAAGTCTTTTATACTGATCTTGACCTTGATCCAGACAGCTCCGCTAGAATGGTGCACGGCTCTTTTAATGATGTTTTCCTTACCCATCTCTGTTCTATGCTAGATTTTCGATCTTATAAAATAAGTCTATGCCTTCCAACTTTGCTTCTCTTTTCAGTGTTCCTGTCAGTGTTTCTCTAAGTCTTCCTCTTTTTCTGAATCCTGATATTTTCCATATGAGACCCTGTTTTGATATTATTTTCTTGCTCTTTTATAATAGTATAACACAAAATAGTTCCTCCAATTTGTATTTTCAAAATGCGCGTAGTGATTTTGTACAAAAAGAAGGGCACATAATAAGTCCCGTAGGAAATCACACCAAAATGGTTTAAAGGTCAGGCAGTAAGAACCTTGACCTCATGGAGTATCAACACGAGAGGTCATCTGAAGCGTTTGGTCTACCAGATATCCTTGAGATGGGCAGAGGGTGTCCATGTCTGGCTGCTATAAGCCGTGGATCTGTTGGTAAGGTTAGGACCCATGAGAGTGTCTGGCTGGCGGGACGATGTAGCGGCGTGTCTGAGGGGTCTGAGGTCAAACATCGTTTGCGAGAGTAGTCAAATTAGTCAAGATTGAAAGCTTGGGGTCAATAACAATCATGATTGAAAGCTTGAGGTCAATAACAAACATGGTTGAAAGCTTGAGGTCAATAACAATCATGATTGAAAGCTTGAGGTCAATAACAATCATGATTGAAAGCTTATGGCCAATAACAATCATGATTGAAAGCTTGGGGTCAATAACAATCATGATTGAAAGCTTGGGTCAATAACAGTCATGATTGAAAGCTTGAGGTCAATAACAGTCATGATTGAAAGCTTGGGGTCAATAACAGTCATGATTGAAAGCTTGAGGTCAATAACAGTCATGATTGAAAGCTTGGGGTCAATAACAATCATGATTTATGTTATTAGCGTATGTGACAATGTCTGCGTGATTGTACTTCTACGTTTTATATCTTCTTCTTTCCTTCCACTTTTGCCTTCCAGCGTCGAGGGGAGATATAATTTACTGTCATTTGCTGTTTGCCTCTGCTTCTGTTATTTTTCCTGGTGTTTCTAATATTCCGTCGATCCATCTTATTCGTGGTCGACCATTGGGTCTGGTGTTCTCGCAACGTTTATTGAAAGCTTGTTGTGTTATGTTTTGATCTTTCTGCCTTGTGGCCAAACATTTTTTATGTTCTTTCTTTATATCTTCTATGATGGAGATTATTTGTAGTATTTTATTCCCTCAGTTCTTCATTTGTGACCTTATCTCGCAGACTGTTTCCTGTCATTCGTCTGACACATTTCATCTCAGTAGAGGTTATTGTTGTTCTTGTATCTAGAGTCCAGGTCTGGCATTGGTAGCACAACGTTAGGATGAAGATTGTATTGTAGAGTGCCCGTTTTGCCTCTAGAGTTATTTCCATGTTGGACAATAGTGATGATAGATGTCTTGTATGTAACAAACAACTCGATATTTCAAGTTGAGAAATAATAATAAATGAATTTATTTTTGGTTTAAATGAAACTTTTCGAGGCGGCAGATCAAGAAATCAAACGAGGGGAAGAGATATTCACAAATAATCATCAACTAAAGAAAAATAAAGAACAAGAGACAGCACGAAGCGGGATCAAATCGATGCTCCTCAGCACAGCGCCTTACCACGAAAGATATGATTTACAGTACAACGATAGTGTCGCAAGAGTCTGTATCGAGGTGTATGGGTTCGATTCTTCTTCGGACTGACGATTGCATTTTTTTTTGGTTGTTGATTATTTGTGAATTTGATATTTGATTATTTGTGAATTTGATATTTGATTATTTGTGAATTTGATATTTGTTTATTTGTGAATTTGATATTTGATTATTTGTGAATTTGATATTTGATTATTTGTGAATTTGATATTTGATTATTTGTGAATTTGATATTTGATATTTGATTATTTGTGAATTTGATATTTGATTATTTGTGAATTTGATATTTGATTATTTGTGAATTTGATATTTGATTATTTGTGAATTTGATATTTGATTATTTGTGAATTTGATATTTCATTATTTGAGAATTTGATATTTGATTATTTGTGAATTTAATATTTGATTATTTGTGAATTTGATATTTGATATTTTTTATTTCATATCTAAAGAGCAGGGTGGCCGAATCGGTAGTTTGTCGGACTCCACATCAGGAGAATGCGAGTTCGAACCTCGATAGTATAAAGTAAAGTACCCCCATCACGTCAAGTGGCGTATAGGGAATATGGTGTTAGTGAACATAAATTTTACAGACCTTCGGCACAAGATTTGTGGGGTAATGTGGTCGGTATTCTCCCTGTGCCGCTGTACTTTCCCTGAAGAAAATCCTGTACCCATTAAAGGCTGGGTGAACCGTGAGCCGTCGGTTGGGATTCGAACTCTACCTCTTGGTTTTTGTAGTCCAGTTCACTAACCAGTGAGCCGAATCTTGATAGGGCCCCACTATTGGAGATATAGTGGAAGCTCAGAGCTAAACACGTGGCGATGACATCACAGGACAAGCATCTTGATTCTCTGGTCTTACAATTCCCACCCTCGGCAGACCCCCAGTAATAGAAAAATGATGGAAAGAAAGAAATGCTAGTATTTGATATTTCATTATTTCTTTCCCATTTCTTTCCCATTTCTTTCTAAACTCAACAGCTCAGGAACAAAATACAACATGAAAATCAACATCAACAAAACAGAAGTCATGAATGTCGCCAAAAATAAACAGAACGTCAACATAACTATAGAAGGCAGACATCTAAAACAAGTAGAGGAATTCAAATACCTAGGAAGTCTAATGACAAACGAGAATTCTCAAACAGCAGAGATAGAATCAAGATGCAACAAAGCTTGTCAAATCATCGGACAGTTATCACCACTACTGTTCAACAAGGAAATAACTCTAGAGGCAAAACGGGCACTATACAATACAATCTTCATCCCAACGTTGTGCTTCCAATGCCAGACCTGGACCCTAGATGCAAGAACAATAAGAAAAATAACCTCTACAGAGATGAAATGTGTTAGACGAATGACAGGAAACAGTCTCATAGATAAGATCAGAAATAAAGAACTGAGAAAAAAGCTAGGATAGTCTCTGCCATGGAATATATAAAGAAACAATAGATAAAATGGTTTGGCCACAAAACAAGGCAGAAAGAACAAAACACAACGAGCCTTCAACAAACGTTGCAAGAACACTAGACCCAAGGGTCGACCTCGAAAAAGATGGAATACTAGAAGCACTAAGAAACATAACAGCAGCAGAGGCGAACAGAAGAGCAAAAGACCGCAAATTATATCTCCCCTCGACGCTCAAAGGGAGCCGCGATAGCTCAGCGGTTAGTGAACTGGACTACAAAGGAAGAGGGGTAGGGTTCGATCCCAACCGACGGCTTCCGGGTTCACCCAGCCTTTAATGGGTACCGGATTTTTTTCTGGGAAAGTAAAGCAGCACGGGCGTAATACCGACCACATTACTCCAAAAATCATGTGCTGAAGGTCTGTAAAATATAGGGTCACTAACACCATATTTCCCTATACGCCACTTGGCGTTACGGGGGTACTTTACTTACTTTATTTTTGCTTCGACTCTGAATGGCAGACGAGGAAGGAAAGAAGAAGAATTTCTTTCTAATTACACCCGCCCGAAACTTCGAGCATGTACGGGTTTTCTTGTCCCCTTACTGGTATGGCGATACGGGTGATGCGCTGTATCTCGATGATCAATGATGAACGTCACATTATATGGGTTAGATGACGTGGTCAGTGTCACGCTAGGCCGCTCACCCTTCCAAGATAATATAACACTGATACCAATTTTCAAAGACAGGTTGACATCTGGAGGTTCGAAATATTAGGACCCGAAAACTAAACTGGACACCTTCTAATCAGTGGTTGTTTCACTGGCCACTTAGTCATGGTGGATTTTAGGAAAAGTGTGGTTTTTTTATGTTATTCTACTGAACGACATATACCATTACCATTACAATGGTGGATTTTAGGAAAAGTGTGGTTTTTTTATGTTATTCTACTGAACGACATATACCATTACCATTACACGTTTATACAAAATAAATGAAAGCTATATAAATCATGTACGAAGACAAACACATATATTAATTTGTTGCATTAACTGTTACAATGTAAATTATTTTTAAAAAAAAACATTTCCACATACCGGAAGTACAGCTTGAAATGCGCTCCAGCCCCGGAGAAACAGATTCTAGTTCTGCAGTAAATGATATTCCTAACGGTTGTTGGTCAAGTGAGGAAAAAATCATGGCGGTCGGTTGCTGTAGCCTCAAATCCTTTCGGAATGTTTGTGGCCCCAACTAGTAATGTGTCAAGCCTTAAGTACTAACAACCCGGCTATTTTGTTAAGTCTACAAAGGCAAGGAACATTTCTCCGCGTGACAACTCTTGTTGTACACGTCATAAAACCCCTCGCCTTGGCCTCAAGCAAGATTAAACAGTAGTAATGGTAGAAATGACCAGTTTTCTCTCCAAATTATTGGGGCTCATGGAGACAGACACTACGACTCTCCCAATGTATTATTATTATTAATATTATTATTTTTTTTTAATAATCAGGTTAAAAGATAAAATAACGCGCGAGGGAAATGTTGTCTTCGATGACCAGCGGACATTGCAAATGTCAAGGATGGAAAGCTCTGAAATGTCAGAAAGAATGAAACAGAGATTAGAGTTACATGCCCCTGTTTTACGATGTTGGTAGAACATGTATGTTTTTATAATGGAGAAAGAATGAGAGAGTGTGAGAGAGAGAGAGAGAGAGAGAGAGAGAGAGAGAGAGAGAGAGTTAAGAGTTAAAGAGTTAAAGAGATTGCTTGTCTTCTTCTATTTCATTTCAGCTCCCCCTAGATAATAGGTCTTCAACAAACACTTTCAGCTCCCTGTGGAGCATAGGTCTTGAACAAACACATTCAGCTCCCTGTGGAGCATAGGTCTTGAACAAACATTTTCCGAGCCGTCCTGTTTTTTTGCCATTACTATTAATTATGATTATTTTGGTTTTCCTCTTTGTCTCTTCCTCTGTGGGTTCCAAAAAAGGTCTGTCGTGTGATACTTTTAGTTGGTTTCTACAGTGTGTTCTATCCAACACAACCGTCTTCGTTGTATCTCTTTGTCCACAAGAATTTGGATGGCCTTCCTCTTGTACCTTTCAGCTCCCTGTGGAGTATAGGTCTTCAACAAACACTTTCAGTTCCCTGTGGAGTATAGGTCTTCAACAAACACTTTCAGTTCCCTGTGGAGTATAGGTCTTCAACAAACACTTTCAGTTCCCTGTGGAGCATAGGTCTTCAACAAACACATTCAGCTCACTGTGGAGCATAGGTCTTCAACAAACACATTCAGCTCACTGTGGAGCATAGGTCTTCAACAAACACTTTCAGCTCCCAGTGGAGCATAGGTCTTGAACAAACATTTTCCGAGCCGTCCTGTTTTTTGCCATTCTTTTAAGATCAGCCGATGTATTCGCCATCGTCTACATCTTTGCTTCCATCTGTCTTCTCTCAGATTATTTTGGTTTTCCTCTTTGTCTCTTCCTCTGTTGGTTCCAAAAAGGTCTGTCGTGTGATACTTTTAGTTGGTTTCTACAGTGTGTTCTATCCAACACAACCGTCTTCGTTGTATCTCTTTGTCCACTAGAATTTGGATGGCCTTCCTCTTGTACCTTTCAGCTCCCTGTGGAGTATAGGTCTTCAACAAACACTTTCAGTTCCCTGTGGAGCATAGGTCTTCAACAAACACATTCAGCTCACTGTGGAGCATAGGTCTTCAACAAACACTTTCAGCTCCCTGTGGAGCGTAGGTCT
>JAVIAB010000145.1:47457907-47527907 GCA_032433765.1 Megaustenia siamemsis | reverse complement strand
TTCACCACAGCCCGTCTCAAAGAATCTCTGTCTCTAGTCAGATCTCCCACAGAACTTTGCATTCACCACAGCCCGTCTCAAAGAATCTCTGTCTCTAGCCAGATCTCCCACAGAACTTTGCATTCACCACAGCCCGTCTCAAAGAATCTCTGTCTCTAGTCAGATCTCCCACAGAACTTTGCATTCACCACAGCCCGTCTCAAAGAATCTCTGTCTCTAGTCAGATCTCCCACAGAACTTTGCATTCACCACAGCCCGTCTCAAAGAATCTCTGTCTCTAGCCAGATCTTCCACAGAACGTTACATTCACCACAGCTCGTCTCAAAGAATCTCTGTCTCTAGCCAGATCTCCCACAGAACGTTACATTCACCACAGCCCGTCTCAAAGAATCTCTGTCTCTAGTCAGATCTCCCACAGAACTTTGCATTCCACCACAGCCCGTCTCAAAGAATCTCTGTCTCTAGTCAGATCTCCCACAGAACTTTGCATTCACCATAGCTCGTCTCAAAGAATCTCTGTCTCTAGTCAGATCTCTCACAGAACGTTACATTCACCACAGCCCGTCTCAAGAATCTCTGTCTCTAGTCAGATCTCCCACAGAACGTTACATTCACCACAGCCCATCTCAAAGAATCTCTGTCTCTAGTCAGATCTCCCACAGAACGTTACATTCACCACAGCCCGTCTCAAAGAATCTCTGTCTCTAGTCAGATCTCCCACAGAACGTTACATTCACCACAGCCCATCTCAAAGAATCTCTGTCTCTAGTCAGATCTCCCACAGAACGTTACATTCACCACAGCCCATCTCAAGAATCTCTGTCTCTAGTCAGATCTCCCACAGAACGTTACATTCACCACAGCCCATCTCAAAGAATCTCTGTCTCTAGCCAGATCTCCCACAGAACGTTACATTCACCACAGCCCGTCTCAAAGAATCTCTGTCTCTAGTCAGATCTCCCACAGAACGTTACATTCACCACAGCCCGTCTCAAAGAATCTCTGTCTCTAGTCAGATCTCCCACAGAACGTTACATTCACCACAGCCCATCTCAAAGAATCTCTGTCTCTAGCCAGATCTCCCACAGAACGTTACATTCACCACAGCCCATCTCAAAGAATCTCTGTCTCTAGCCAGATCTCTCACAGAACGTTACATTCACCACAGCCCGTCTCAAAGAATCTCTGTCTCTAGTCAGATCTCCCACAGAACGTTACATTCACCCAGCCCGTCTCAAGAATCTCTGTCTCTAGTCAGATCTCCCACAGAACTTTGCATTCACCACAGCCCGTCTCAAGAATCTCTGTCTCTAGTCAGATCTCCACAGAACGTTACATTCACCACAGCCCGTCTCAAAGAATCTCTGTCTCTAGTCAGATCTCCCACAGAACTTTGCATTCACCACAGCCCGTCTCAAAGAATCTCTGTCTCTAGTCAGATCTCCCACAGAACTTTGCATTCACCACAGCCCGTCTCAAAGAATCTCTGTCTCTAGTCAGATCTCCACAGAACTTTGCATTCACCACAGCCCGTCTCAAAGAATCTCTGTCTCTAGCCAGATCTCCCACAGAACTTTGCATTCACCACAGCCCGTCTCAAAGAATCTCTGTCTCTAGTCAGATCTCCCACAGAACTTTGCATTCACCACAGCCCGTCTCAAAGAATCTCTGTCTCTAGTCAGATCTCCCACAGAACTTTGCATTCACCACAGCCCGTCTCAAAGAATCTCTGTCTCTAGCCAGATCTTCCACAGAACGTTACATTCACCACAGCTCGTCTCAAAGAATCTCTGTCTCTAGCCAGATCTCCCACAGAACGTTACATTCACCACAGCCCGTCTCAAAGAATCTCTGTCTCTAGTCAGATCTCCCACAGAACTTTGCATTCACCACAGCCCGTCTCAAAGAATCTCTGTCTCTAGTCAGATCTCCCACAGAACTTTGCATTCACCATAGCTCGTCTCAAAGAATCTCTGTCTCTAGTCAGATCTCTCACAGAACGTTACATTCACCACAGCCCGTCTCAAAGAATCTCTGTCTCTAGTCAGATCTCCCACAGAACTTTGCATTCACCACAGCCCGTCTCAAAGAATCTCTGTCTCTAGTCAGATCTCCCACAGAACTTTGCATTCACCACAGCCCGCCTCAAAGAATCTCTGTCTCTAGTCAGATCTCCCACAGAACTTTGCATTCACCACAACCCGTCTCAAAGAATCTCTGTCTCTAGCCAGATCTCCCTCAGAACGTTACATTCACCACAGCCAGGCTCAAAGAATCTCTGTCTCTAGTCAGATCTCCCACAGAACGTTACATTCACCACAGCCAGGCTCAAAGAATCTCTGTCTCTAGTCAGATCTCCCACAGAACGTTACATTCACCACAGCCAGGCTCAAAGAATCTCTGTCTCTAGTCAGATCTCCCACAGAACGTTACATTCACCACAGCCAGGCTCAAAGAATCTCTGTCTCTAGTCAGATCTCCCACAGAACGTTACATTCACCACAGCCCGTCTCAAAGAATCTCTGTCTCTAGTCAGATCTCCCACAGAACGTTACATTCACCACAGCCCGTCTCAAAGAATCTCTGTCTCTAGTCAGATCTCTCACAGAACGTTACATTCACCACAGCCCGTCTCAAAGAATCTCTGTCTCTAGTCAGATCTCCCACAGAACGTTACATCACCACAGCCCGCCTGAAAGAATCTCTGTCTCTAGTCAGATCTCTCACAGAACGTTACATTCACCACAGCCCGTCTCAAAGAATCTCTGTCTCTAGCCAGATCTCTCACAGAACGTTACATTCACCACAGCCCGTCTCAAAGAATCTCTGTCTCTAGCCAGATCTCCACAGAACGTTACATTCACCACAGTCCGTCTCAAAGAATCTCTGTCTCTAGTCAGATCTCCACAGAACGTTACATTCACCACATCCCGCCTGAAAGAATCTCTGTCTCTAGTCAGATCTCCCACAGAACGTTACATTCACCACAGCCCGTCTGAAAGAATCTCTGTCTCTAGTCAGATCTCCCACAGAACGTTACATTCACCACAACCCGGCTGAAAGAATCTCTGTCTCTAGCCAGATCTCCCACAGAACGTTACATTCACCACAACCCGGCTGAAAGAATCTCTGTCTCTAGCCAGATCTCCCACAGAACGTTACATTCACCACAACCCGGCTGAAAGAATCTCTGTCTCTAGCCAGATCTCCCACAGAACGTTACATTCACCACAACCCGGCTGAAAGAATCTCTGTCTCTAGTCAGATCTCCCACAGAACGTTACATTCACCACAGCCCGGCTGAAAGAATCTCTGTCTCTAGTCAGATCTCCCACAGAACGTTACATTCACCACAGCCCGTCTGAAAGAATCTCTGTCTATAGCCAGATCTCCCACAGAACGTTACATTCACCACAGTCCATCTGAAAGAATCTCTGTCTCTAGCCAGATCTCCCACAGAACGTTACATTCACCACAGTCCATCTGAAAGAATCTCTGTCTCTAGCCAGATCTCCCGTAGAACGTTACATTCACCACAGTCCATCTGAAAGAATCTCTGTCTCTAGCCAGATCTCCCACAGAACGTTACATTCACCACAGCCCGTCTGAAAGAATCTCTGTCTCTAGTCAGATCCTCAACTTTTCCTGTTCTCTCATCTTTAAGATCTCCTCAACGTCTTGAAACCACCTTTTTCTAGGTCTGTCCCTGATGCCTCGCCCAAGAACCACGCCCTCCATTGTTGTTCTTTCCAGCCCGCTGTGTCTTTTACATGGCCATATTATTTTAATTTCCTATGTAGAATGATGTTAATAAGCCAGTTCTTTTAAATAGTTAAATCTTTTAACATGTCGTCATTGCTCTTTTTCATTATCCAAGGTATCTTATGTCAGGTCGGGTAATTTTACCTGCTGCTGTATGCAGTAAACATCACAACCTGCGGCTGCCCTGCTGCCTTGCAGGTAAGCTCGGGAGAGCAAAAGGCTAAGGGAGGGTACCCCGAAGTAAAACAACCCCACTGCCTTGTGGGTGAGACTTTTTAGTCAAAGGCTAGCGGAGTAAACAAACCGACGGATGGCAACAGAAAACCACCGTTGTAATTTCTTTCTACAGTCATGAATTTAAATATTTTGGAACTTTGTTAACCTCAGACGGAAGATATACAAAAGAGGTGAAATGCAAGATGGCTCAGGCAAAAGCAGCTTTCCAAAAATGAGGAAGATACTATGCAATCCATTTTGACAATAGAAACAAGAAAAAGAGTTCTTAAATGTTATGTAGAGCCAGTCTTAACATATAGATGTGAATTATGGATAATAGGACAATGGACAAGAAAACTCTGGAGTCTATAGAAATGTGGTTTTACAGAAGAATGTTGAGAATACCATGGACAGCTAAGAAGAGTAATGAAAACGTTCTGAAAGAGGCCAAAGCAATAAGAGAGCTAATTTCCAATATTAGGAAGAAACACTCTTAATTTTTTTTGGCCATGTAATGAGAAGAGAACAGCTGGACTATATAGTAACAACTGTGAAAATTGAGGGATGAAGAGATAGAGGGAAGCAAAGAGAAAAGATACCAGACAGCTTAAGTGAATGGCTTGGCACAAGGTCAACAACAGAAATGATAAAAAAACTGTCGTGATCGACAGTTGTGGAGAGACTTGATCACCTACGCCAACAGGCCCCGTACTTGATGAGGATGATGATGATGGTATCTCAATTATCTTTTTGTTGAATGTTGTTTGGAAGGAAACGATTTTATTCCTCGCTGTTTGCGAGGTTGTCAATGATTCAGACATTTAAAACAAAACAAAAAGAAAAATTCAGAAATAATAATAACAACATAATAAACAAATGTAACAATAACAAAAGTAATGACACGCTTGCAACGATAGAAGCACATTTATTGCGTTATACAACTCCAAGTTCAAACAAAGTTTGCAGAACCAAATACGCGTTGCTCAATTTTCGCAATTTTTTTCCAACCATGAGTTGAACTCACACTGTTTCCTGTGGCAATCGAACACGAGCTATTCGAACAACGATAGCACAGTGGACTTCACATCTAGACTGCCAGGCTCCCTTCCATCCTTTACTCTGCGCAAGTATCCTCTAATGAAGTGTATCTTCATTTTTGTTGCTCTCCATGTTTCACAGCCATTTGATAGTACTGACAACATTGGAGTTGGAATTTTTATATTTATTTTTGTGTATTTAACCTAATTTCTTTGAATTTCCATTTGTTTCCTAGTGCACCAAAAGCACCTCTTGCTTTGGTATCTTTATTTTGGAAACATTTTGTTCCTTCCTCTTTATCCATATCCTTCTACTTCTTCTTCTTCTATCTTTCAGCTCCCTATGGAGCATAGGTCTTCAACAAACACTTTCCAAGTCATTCTGTTTCTTGGCATTCTTGTAAGATCATTCCATGTCTTTCCCATCATCTTTATCTCTGCTTTTACCTGTCTTCTCCAAGAATTCTTTGGTCTTCCTCTTTGTCTTTTCCCCTGGGGATTCCAAAAAAGGGGATATCATATTACTGCCTACATATATGTAAGCCTCTACCTCTAGTAGACGTATATCTCCTAGAGTGTGTTATTTAATCATATAAAATACAAAAATATATTATTAACACTCTAGAGAGAGAAAGTTGCGGAGAGACGTGATCGCCTACACCAGAAAGCAAGGTATTCGATGATAATGCATCCAATTATAATAACAACAACAATAATAATAATAATGGCAGAGTTATTGACGTTCCTGTTGTGAAATGCATCACGTGCTTGCTTGGTCAATACCAGGCACGTGGCAGGCACTTGGTCTCAAGATGTCTGCAAACTCATTATTCTTCCAACTTAATCGGACACGTATATTTCTGGCGATAGGTATACAGCACAGAACATACATGCACATTAATAGTGATGGTTGTTATAGTGATTGTTCTAGTATTAGTAATTGTAGTAGTGGTAATAATAATTGTAGTAATGTAAGTTAAAACGATAGTAGTAGTATTTATACTAGTGGTAGTGGTTATAGTATTTGTATTAGTAGTAGTATTTGTAGTAGTTGTAAAAATAATGGCAGTAGTGTAATTTAATGCGCTAGTAGTAGTATTTGTACTAGTGGTAGTAGCTATGGTATTTTTATTAGTAGTAGTAATTGTAGTAGTGGTAATAATAATGTCAGTTGTGTAATTTAAGGCGTTAGTAGTAGTATGTGTATTAGTGGTAGTAGTTATGCAAATAAAAAAAAAACATTTTGAAAACAAAATAATCGAAACTGGTTTAAGAAAAGAAAATGACTTCCCTGTGTCGTGAACCGTGGCCGGAGTGAGAAAGATAGAGTCGCGAGCATGCGCTCTAAATACCCTGATGGTGGGAGTGTCAAAACCGTGTAAAGGGTTCTAAAAATATGTGAGTGAGGGAACACTGTCTAGGTTACCTCGATTACAAAGACACTGACAATGTCTATAAGTATCTAAGGGCCCACACATACATGTATACACGCACACACATGCGTATATATATATATTATATATATATATATATATATATACATACAAACACATCATGCACATACATATATACATCTATATATATATATACACACACATGCGCATATATATTCCTATATCCATACATATGAACACATATGTATATGCACACCCATACAGTGATAATCATATATGTGTAGAAATGTGCGCATAACGCCCATAAAACCAGAAGAGTACATACCGAGGTCAGTGTGCATACACAAAGGAGAAAGAACAGAACAGAAGAATAACAGGTACTCGAAAGGCGGAAGGAGTGAGATGTCTGAGAGTGGGGTATATATAAGAAATATATGTAGAAGAAAGGTGAAAGGTAAGTAGCACAGACAAAAGAGGTATAAAAGACCACCGAAGATCACAGTGGGGTCTAGTGGAGGAACACTATAGATAGCATGGCATAGTGGATAGACTAAAGTGTCCAAACATGGGCAGCAGAGAAGGCTATGCAATGTGGAAGAAGAAAATAAAGGGAAACTATGTATACAAGTGAGATACATTCATGCCTCGTGGGGTCAGAGAACCCAATTGGACTATAAGGCGATTCTCCAAAGCAAACCGGCTACGGTCGCCAGAGTGACAAAGGACAATACCAGTGATGCGGATGTCGTCTTTGCCCTTGTGGTCTGTGGAGTTGAAATGGGAAGACACTGGAGTACCAGTATTCTGTTGAACATCTTGAAGATGTTCACAAAATCTTTCTGCTAAGCGTGCCCCAGACTCGCCAATATAAGTCATGTGGCATCGTTGGCATATGATGGCATAAATGATGTTTCGGGACATACATGTGAAGCTATGCTTGATCTCGAACCGTCCATTAAGGAATAAAACAGAGTCAGTACGAAACACATAGGCACAGGTGATACAGTTACGACCACAAGGGACAATACCCAAGTGTTGATGGTCGGAGCGCGGAAGATGGCTCCTAGCTAGAATATCTCCCAAATTCCTGTCGCGTTTGAAGGCGATCCTAGGGGGATAACCAAAGAGTAGAAGAGTAGTGGGATCAGAGTGGAGGATGGAACGATAGCGGTTGAGTATCTTCACAGCAGCCACGTTGTGGGATGATAGTTGAGGGTTTTTGTTCAATTCTCCTTCACATTTAGCTTTATTGCAGCTTCGCATTTGTATGCATTCATTTACATTCTTTGCCTTAACCTCTCTCCATCTTACTCTCTGCATTTTACTTTCTCCATCTTACTCTCTCTCTCCATCTTACTCTCTGCATTTTACTTTCTTAATCTTGCTCTCTCTCTCTCCATCTTACTCTCTCTCTCACTATCTCTCTATCCATCTTACTCTCTCTCTCCATCTTACTCTCTCTCCATCTTACTCTCTCTCCATCTTACTCTCTCTCTCACCATCTTAATCTCACTCCATCTTACTATCTCTGTCCATCTTACTCACTCTCTCCATCTTACTCTCTCTCCATCTTACTCTCTCTCTATCTTACTCTCTCTCCCTCCATCTTACTCTCTCTCCATCTTACTCTCTCTCCCTCCATCTTACTCTCTCTCCATCTTACTCTCTCTCCCTCCATCTTACTCTCTCTCCATCTTACTCTCTCTCCCTCCATCTTACTCTCCCTCCATCTTACTCTCTCTCTCCATCTTACTCTCTCTCTCTATCTTACTCTCTCTCCCTCCATCTTACTCTCTCTCCATCTTACTCTCTCTCTCCCTCCATCTTACTCTCTCTCCATCTTACTCTCTCTCCCTCCATCTTACTCTCACTCTCCATCTTACTCTCTCTCTCTATCTTACTCTCACTCTCCATCTTACTCTCTCTCTCCATCTTACTCTCTCTCACCATCTTACTCTCTCTCCATCTTACTCTCTCTCTCTCCATCGTACTCTACCTCTCACTAAAATATATGCATTCTCTCTCTCATCTTACTCTCTCGCTATCTTACTCTACCTCTCAATAAAATATGTCTTCTCTCTCTCCATCTTACTCTCTCACCATCTTACTCCCCCCCCCCTCTCTCTCTCTCTGATACACATGTCATCTCTCGCTCCCTCCTCATTGCTCGATTCCCCTTCCTCCCATCTTTCTCTCCACCTCATCAATTCCCCTGCTCCCTACCTCCACCTTCCCATCTCCCCCTCCCTTCCCCTATTTCCTTTATCTTCCTCATCCACCTTAATCTCTCTCTCTCTCTCTGTGTCTTACTCCTCCATCACCCACCCCACTCTCACCCTCCTCTCTCTACATGTCTGTCTCTACTCTTGACACGTCTGTCTAAGTCTAAACCACTTACACTTAGAACACAGACATGTCCTCAACTGAACAAACTTAACTCCCTCATCTTAAAGAGCTCTCCACATCGCTGCAACTCAAAAATTACAGGATAACAAGCTCTCTTTTCATATTCCATCGAGACACGTTCATTAAGTTCATTACTCGTTTGTCGCTACAAGAAATAATGTGACAAAGTACACAGTAATTATTCCTTTCTCCACCATATTAATTCTTTGCTTATTTATTATATATTTATATAGCGCCTGTAATAATTTGCACCGTTAAATGATAACTGGTTTCATAATTACAGCGTTAAATGATTACTGATGTCATATATTTATTGAAAAGAGAGAAAGAGAGAGAGAGAGAGATTAATTGAGAAAAAAGGTAGGAATAGCCCCCGCCTTAGAATATATAAGGAAACAACAGATAAAATGGCGTGTCCACATAACAAGGCAGAAAGATCAAAACACAACACAACGAGACGTTAACAAACGTTGTGAGAACACCAGACCCAAGGGTCTACCACGTAAAATATGGATCGATGGAATATTAGAAGCAGTAGGAAACATAACAGCAGCAGAGGCGAACAGAAGAGCAAAAGACCGCAAATTATATCTCCCCTCGACGCTGAAAGGCAAATGAGGAAGGAAAGAAGAAGGAGAAGATATTTTTTATTCTAAATGATTACTGATTTCACATTTCTGATATAAAATAAAGACAAGTGGAACAATATTAAAACAGGTAAAGGAATTTAAATATTTGGGAACTTTGTTAACCTCAGACGGAAGATGTACAAAAGAGGTGAGATGCAGAATGGCTCAGGCAAAAGCAGCTTTCCAAAAAATGAGGAAGATACTATGCAATCCATTCTTGACAATAGAAACAAGAAAGAGTTCTTAAATGTTATGTAGAGTCAGTCTTAACATATGGATGCGAATCATGGACAATAGGACAACAGGCAAGAAAATCACTGGAGTCTGTAGAAATGTGGTTTTACAGAAGAATGTTGAGAATACCATGGACAGCTAAGAAGAGTAATGAAGATGTTCTGGAAGAGGTCAAAGCAAAAAGAGAGCTAATTTCCAATGTTAGGAAGAAACAATCATCATTTTTTGGCCATGTAATGAGAAGAGAACAACTTGAATATATTGTAACAACTGGAACAATTGAGGGACGAAGAGATAGAGGGAAGCAAAGAGAGAAAATAACAGACAGCTGGAGAGAATGGCTTGGCAGAAGGTCAACAACAGAAATGATAAATAGCTGTCGAGATCGAAAGTTGTGGAGAGACATTGTCACCTACGCCAGCAGGCTCGGTACTTGATGATGATGATGATATTAAATTATTAATTTTTCATACTTTTTTTTGCAAAATAATTACTAATTCGTTTTTGTTTTGGTTAAATTACTAATTCCATTTTTTAACTTCCTAAATGTTTATTTAATTCTTGAACTTATCTTGTTCAACACAGGGGAAAGCCATACGTCATCAGCAGTTGTGAAGGAATATAACTAAATATAAAGGCTTGATGGAGATAATGATGATGGTAATGATGGTTTAGATGATTCTTGATGGTGATGATGATGATGATAGTGATGATGATGATGATGATGATAGTGGTGATGATGAAAGTGGTGATGATGATGATGATAGTGGTGATGATGATGATGATAGTGGTGATGATGATGATAGTGGTGATGATGATGATAGTGGTGATGATGATGATGATAGTGGTGATGATGATGATGATAGTGGTGATGATGATGATGATAGTGGTGATGATTATGATGATAGTGATGATGATCATGATGGTGATGATGATGATAGTGGTGATGATGATGTTGGTGATGGTGATGATGATGATAGTGGTGATGATGATAGTGGTGATGATGATGATGGTGATGGTGATGATAGTGATAATGATGGTGATGGTGATGATGATGAGGTGATGATGGTGATGGTGATGATGGTGATAATGATTATTGTGATGGTGATGATGATGATGGTGATGATGATGGGGATGGTGATGATGATGGTGATGATGATGATGGTGATGATGATGATGGTGATGATGGTGATGGTGATGATGATGGTGATAATGATGATGATGATAGTGGTGATGATGATAGTGGTGATGATGATGATGATAGTGGTGATGATGATGGTGATAGTGGTGATGATTATGATGATGGTGGTGATGATGATGATGATGATGATGACGATGATGATAGTGGTGATGATGATGATGATGATAGTGGTGATGATGATGATGATAGTGGTGATGATTATGATGATGACGATGATGATGATGATGATAGTGATGATGATGATAGTGGTGATGATGATGGAGGTGATGATCTTTGTAGTTTACAGATCCCCTACACGGTCGATTGGTCCCCACACCTGGAACATAATGCTGGTGCTTATGACCAACTCATGTTCCTGAATTACTCAGAGTTGTTCCCTCTTTATTGATCATATAACTAGAAGTGCATTTTTTTTATAAACTGACATAAAAAAGTGTCACTCTTAATAAACTTAAATACAGAAGTGTCACTCTTTATTAAACTGACATACAGAAGTGTCATTCTTTAATAAACTGACATACATAAATGTCATTCTTTAATAAACTGACATACGGAAGTGTCATTCTTTAATAAACTGACATACAGAAGTGTCATTCTTTAATAAACTGACATACAGAAGTGTCATTATTTAATAAACTGACATACAGAAGTGTCACTCTTTAATAAACTGACATACAGAAGTGTCATTCTTTAATAAACTTACATAGAGAAGTGTCTCTCTTTAATAAACTGACATACAGAAGTGTCATTCTTTAATAAACTGAAATACAGAAGTGTCATTCTTTAATAAACTGACATACAGAAGTGTAATTCTTTAATAAACTGACATACGGAAGTGTCATTCTTAAATAAACTGACATACAGAAGTGTCACTCTTTAATAAACTGACATACATAAGTGTCATTCTTTAATAAACTGATATACAGAAGTGTAATTCTTTAAAAAAATTGATATACAGAAGTGTCATTCTTTAATAAACTGACATACGGAAGTGTCATTCTTTAATAAACTGACATACAGAAGTGTCACTCATTAATAAACTGACATACAGAAGTGTCACTCTTTAATAAACTGACATACAGAAGTGTCACTCTTTAATAAACTGACATACAGAAGTGTCATTCTTTAATAAACTGACATACATAAGTGTCACTCTTTAATAAACTGACATACAGAAGTGTCACTCTTTAATAAACTTACATACAGAAGTGTCATTCTTTAATAAACTTACATAGAGAAGTGTCTCTCTTTAATAAACTGACATACAGAAGTGTCACTCTTTAATAAACTGACATACAGAAGTGTCACTCTTTAATAAACTGACATACATAAGTGTCACTCTTTAATAATTGACATACAGAAGTGTCACTCTTTAATAAACTTACATAAGGAAGTGTCATTCTTTAATAAACTTACATAGAGAAGTGTCACTCTTTAATAAACTGACATACAGAAGTGTCATTTGTTATAAATAAAAAGAGACAGATAATCTCAGGTAGGGAGAAAAAAAGAAATCAATAAACTTGCATGAAGAAGTGTTATAGTTTTAAAAAAAAAATAAACGACTATGGAGAAACAGTTTTACTGAAGTGACGAGTCTCAGATAAGTGTCAGTCTTTTGTAGTGAAGATAGAGACATTACTTTTTTGCAGACACGAAGTATTGTAGAAGAGAATGGCTGATGAGTTGCATATAATATACATATATATATATATATATATAGTAAACAAAACAGAGAAGTTGATGTTTACTGATATCAAAATAGAGAAGTTGATGTTTACTGATATCAAAATAGAGAAGTTGATGTTTACTGATATCAAAATAGAGAAGTTGATGTTTACTGATATCAAAATAGAGAAGTTGATGTTTACTGATATCAAAATAGAGAAGTTAATGTTTACTGATATCAAAATAGAGAAGTTGATGTTTACTGATATCAAAATAGAGAAGTTGATGTTTACTGATATCAAAATAGAGAAGATGATGTTTAATGATATCAAAATAGAGAAGATGATGTTTACTGATATCAAAATAGAGAAGATGATGTTTACTGATATCAAAATAGAGAAGCTGATGTTTGCTGGTATCTAAATAGAGAAGATGATGTTTACTGGTATCAAAATAGAGAAGATGATGTTTACTGATATCAAATTAGAGAAGTTAATGTTTACTGATATCAAAATAGAGAAGTTGATGTTTACTGATATCAAAATAGAGAAGATGATGTTTACTGATATCAAAATAGAGAAGATGATGTTTACTGATATCAAAATAGAGAAGATGATGTTTACTGATATCAAAATAGAGAAGATGATGTTTACTGATATCAAAATAGAGAAGATGATGTTTACTGATATCAAAATAGAGAAGTTGATGTTTGCTGGTATCTAAATAGAGAAGATGATGTTTACTGGTATCAAAATAGAGAAGATGATGTTTACTGATATCAAATTAGAGAAGTTAACGTTTACTGATATCAAATTAGAGAAGTTAATGTTTACTGATATCAAAATAGAGAAGTTGATGTTTGCTGGGATCAAAATAGAGAAGTTAATGTTTACTGATATCAAAATAGAGAAGATGATGTTTACTGATATCAAAATAGAGAAGTTAATGTTTACTGATATCAAAATAGAGAAGATGATGTTTACTGATATCAAAATACAGAAGTTAATGTTACTGATATCAAAATAGAGAAGTTAATGTTTACTGATATCAAAATAGAGAAGATGATGTTTACTGATATCAAAATAGAGAAGTTGATGTTTACTGGTATCAAAATAGAGAAGTTGATGTTTACTGGTATCAAAATAGAGAAGTTGATGTTTGCTGGTATCTAAATAGAAAAGTTGATATTCGACAGTATAAAAATGCAAATGTTCACGTAGGGCTGTACAAAAGTAGACACATCTTGATACAACTGCATTGTCTGGATCACAGAAAGTGTTGTGGAATCATAAGACAAACAACCAAACAGGCCTGTCGGAAACCAAAACAATCTACACCAGAGTAACTTCCCTTTCTGAAAGGGGAGTTAATTTGAACAAGGGACATAACTTCCGAACTACGAGTTTGCATTGTTTGATCAGGATTATCGTTCCTATCTTTTTACAACAACAAGGACCTCTCCAGGACCACTCTGTTTTCCACCCTCCCTCCTTTGTCCTCCATTTCAGGTCCTCTAGCAGTACTCCATTATTGGCATAATTAGTGCAGAGTCTTTCCTTTCTCTGACTTTTTGTCTGTCAGTTTTCTCTGGGTGCCATTACCGAACTTTTTTTCAGAATTTGCTTCGACTTTCAAGTTGGGAAATTAACTCTATTTTAAGAGATGCTCGTGGATTGGGTGCTGGAGTTAAGGGAAATAGAGGTCTTGATCTGGAGTAGTGGGAGGAGAGGACACTGCTTGGTTAGTCAAGATTGTTGGTAAATTTTAGTTCGAGTTTAGTTGGGGGGATCTTTAATTAAATTAGAGATAGATTAGACAGACAAACATACAGATAGACATACATAGAGACAGACATAACAGGGCAGAAGAAGACAAGACAATAACTACTCAGGAAGACAAGAACAGACAGACAGACAGGCATGGCAGGCAGGCACGCAGGCAGGCAGGGAGGTAGACAGACAGACTGATAGACAGTCAGGCAGGCAGGGAGGTAGACAGAGAGACAGATAGACAGACAGACAGACAGACAGACAAATAGATAGATAGATAGATAGATAGATAGATAGATAGATAGATAGATAGATAGATAGATAGATAGATAGATAGATAGATAGATAGATAGATAGATAGATAGATAGATAGATAGATAGATGGATAGATAGATAGATAGATAGATAGATAGATAGATAGATAGATAGATAGATAGATAGATAGATAGATAGATAGATAGATAGATAGATAGATAGATAGATAGATAGATAGATAGATAGATAGATAGATAGATAGATAGATAGATAGATAGATAGATAGATAGATAGATAGATATATAGATAGATAGATAAATACATAGATAGATAAAGACAAGACATTTTATAAGGTGTGTGTTATATAAACAATATAAATATTACAACTAAAGAACCCAAGTGTAAAAGTTATTAAAAACAATGCAACTAAAGGTTTGGTATGTGTAAAAGAGAGAGAGGAAGAACGAGAGAGAGAGAGAGAGAGAGAGAGAGAGAGAGAGAGAGAGAGAGAGAGATTTGACATTACATCCTAAGATTGAGTGCATAAAAGCAGAGCTGATAATAGGTTCAAAGATTAAACTTATGAATGTATTATCAATCCATCCAATCACAGATTGTATATGTGAAAGACAGCTTAAGAGAAGGTCAACAAAGGAAAATGATAAATAACTGTCGGGATCGAAAGTTGTGGAGAGACAAGATCACCTACGCCAGCAGGCCCGGTACTTGATGATGATGATATGTGAAAGATTGAATAGACAGAACAAGTAAAGACTGAAAGAAACAAAATAGAAAGAAGGAGCCGATATTTGAGACCGAGATGTACTCAGACAATCTGGAATCACGGCTATAGTTAAATTTTAAAAATTAAATTTTGAGTCTTTTCTGCGCCACGTCGCTAAAAGGCTTTTACGTCAAAGTTGGTAATTTTTTATAGTGGGAAGTGAGGGTTGGGAAAGCAGGGCGGGCTGGATACTGCATACAAGATGGCTGCATTCTTTGGGTTGTCTTTCACATCATTGTTCATTGAACACGATCGGGGAATAATCATTCTGAAGTTTGGGAACCTCGATTCCATAGTGGCGCACTTCTTAGTATATGGACAAATCTCTCTCTTTCTCTCTCTCTCTCTCTCTCTCTCTCTCTCCGGATTACTTGCAAGCCTTCCATATGTAAATACTTGAATGTATACTGTAATCTATAAATACCAACCATGTACAGTAAAATCTATAAGTATCAACCATGTATACTATAGTCTATAAATATCAACCATGTACACTATCATCTATAAATATCAACCATGTACACTATCATCTATAAATATCAACCATGTACACTATCATCTATAAATATCAACCATGTACACTATCATCTATAAATATCAACCATGTACACTATCATCTATAAATATCAACCATGTACACTATCATCTATAAATATCAACCATGTACACTATCATCTATAAATATCAACCTCGTACACTATCATCTATAAATATCATCCACGTTCAGTAAAAACTACGAATATTACGTCAGCCCGCCTCTAATTTAAAAAAAAAATTATCTGGTTCCAATTTGGAGTAGCTGGGTGAACCCCGGAGCCTTATCGGTCCGGGAGAAAATCATTTCTGATAATTGAACCTACTCCTTTCGGAACTAGAAGTGAGTACTCTACCCACTCAGCCATCGAGAGTTCTACTCACTGTACAGAGTTCTTCCTGATCTCCTTACTAAGAGTTCTAAATGTGGCTATAGAAGACATGTGATGGTGATTATATAGTCAAGAACAAAAGAATGATTTTCCTTCTTCTGCTTTCCTTCCTCATCTGCCTTTCAGCGTCGAGGGGGAGATATAATTTGCCGTCTTTTGCTCTTCTGTTCTCCTCTGCTGCTGTTATGTTTCCTAGTGCTTCAAATATTCCATTGATCCATATTTTTCGTGGTCGGCCTTTGGTCTGGTGTTCTCACAACATTTATTGAAGGCTCGTTGTGTTATGTTTGATCTTTCTGCCTTGTCACGTGACCAAAACATTTTATCTGTTGTTTCGTTATATTTTTATGGCGGGGGTTATTCCTACATTTTTTTCTCAGTTCTTCATTTCTGATCTTATCTCACTGACTGTTTCCTGTCATTCGTCTAACACATTTCATCTCAGTAGATGTTATTTTCTTATTGTTCTTGCATCTAGGATCCAGGTCTGGCATTGGTAGCACAACGTTGGGATGAAGATTGTATTGTAGAGTCCCCGTTTTGCCTCTAGAGTTATTTCCTTGTTGGACAATAGTGGTGATAACTATCCAATGATTTGACAAGCTTTGTTGCATCTTGATTCTATCTCTGCTGTTTGTGAATTATCGTTTCTCACTAAACTTCCTAGGTATTTGAATTCCTCTCCTTGTTTTATTTGCTTGCCTTCTATAGTTATGTTGATGTTCTCTTTATTTTCGGCGACATTCATAACTTCTGTTTGTCGACATTGATTTCCATGTATTTTTTGCCTGAGCTGTTGAGTTCAATAAGAAGGATAACGACCACCAAAATGAAATGTGTCAGAAGAATGACAGAAAACAGCTTAAGGAACAGGGTAAGAAACACCGACCTGAGGAAGAAACTCGAAATTGAACCAGCCATCGAATACACAAAGAAACAACAGATATATTGATTCGGCCACATAACAAGACAAAAAGAACTAACAATGACTCAAAGAGCCGTAAACAAACGCTACGAAAACGCCAGATTAAGAGGAAGACCGAGAAAGAGATGGATAAATACTAGAGGGAATACTAGAGTCACTAGGAGGGATAATACCAGAAGAGGCCAACAGAAGAACAAAGAATCACAGATTGTATCTCCCCTCGACGCCAACGGCAATGGAGGAAGGATAGAAGAAGATGATGAGTTTGTTTAAATTTAAAGATTTTAATGAAAAACAAAACCCTTTTAAAATGTCTTCTCTCCATAATTTACATCAATAAGTAAGCATTGGATATATATATATATATATATATATATATATATATATATATATATATATATCATCATGTATCGAGCCTGCTGACGTAGATGATCATATTTCTCCACAACTTTCGACAGTTATTTATCATTTCTGTTGTTGACCTTCTGCCAAGCCATTCTCTTAAGCTGTCTGGTATCTTTTCTCTTTGCTTCCCTCTATCTCTTCGCCCTTCAATTTTCCAGTTGTAACAATATATTTCAGCTGTTCTCTTCTCATTCATCATCATCATGTGTCATACCGGTTGGCGTAGGCGATCATGTCCCTCCACAGTCTTCTATCTACAGTGCATCGTAACAGTTCTGTTGTTGACTGTTTTCAATGCCATGACACCAAGCTATCCAGTATTTTCTCTCTTGTCGTCCGCGGTCTCTCTTTCCTTTTATTTTCCTCTTCTCATTACATGGCCAAAAAATGATGATTGTTTCTTCCTCATATTGGAAATTAGCTCTCTTTTGCTTTGGCCTCTTTCATTACGTATTCATTACTATTCTTTGCTGTTCATGGTACTCTCAACATTCTTCTGTAAAACCACATTTCTACAGCCTCCCGTGATTTTCCGGTCTGTTGTCCTATTATCCATGATTCACATCCATATGTTAAGACTGGCTCTACATAACATTTAAGAACTCATTTTCTTGTTTCTATTATCAAGAATGGATTGTATAGTATCTTCCTCATTTTTGGAAAGCTGCTTTTGCCTGAGCTATTCTGCATCTCACCTCTTTTGTACATCTTCCGTCTGAGGTTAACAAAGTTCCCAAATATTTAAATTCATTTACCTGTTTTAATATTGTTCCACTTGTCTTTATTTTGCACTGATGTGATGTCTTTGTCTTTATTGTTACCATCACTGCTGTCTTTTTGCTATTAAAGCTGTTATATTAGTAAACCATTTTTGCTCATTCATGTACCATGCAATTTGTGTTTATATTTCACATCGATTGCCCTCTCTTTACATTGGTAATATACTAAGCCGTCTACAATCGTTTATAAGCTCATATATTGACGTGTCAGCTATACAGTAGAGAATCTATGTATGATGGATTCTGACGCAGAGAAAGAGCTAGAGTAGCTCTACAGGAGCATCGAATCCAGAGGTTTATTTTTTGTCTTCGTTATCCCTGATCTACCACAACGGTTCTCACACTGGAGCATGCGTTCATTTTTTTCGGTGTGAAACGATTATTTATTTATTTATTTTATTTTTTGGTGGGGGAGGTGGGGGAGGTGGGGTACATGATATATAGAACGTGTTGTTAAGCTGAAGACATTCCAATTAAAACAGAAAACATTGCAATTAAAACAGAAAACATTCCTATTAAAACAGAAAACATTCCTATTAAAACAGAAAACATCCCTATTAAAACAGAAAACATTCCAATTAAAACATACAACATTCCTATTAAAACAGAAAACATTCCTATTAAAACAGAAAACATTCCAATTAAAACAGAAAATATTCAAATTAAAACATACAACATTTCTATTAAAACAGAAAACATTCCTATTAAAACAGAAAAGATTCCAATTAAAACAGAAAACATTCCAATTAAAACAGAAAACATTCCTATTAAAACAGAAAACATTCCTATTAAAACAGAAAACATTCCTATTAAAACAGAAAACATTCTAATTATAACTGAAAACATTCCAATTAAAACAGAAAATATTCAAATTAAAAAATAAAACATTCCAATTAAAACAGAAAACATTCCAATTTAAAATGTGACCGATGTTAGGAGCCTCATGGTTTGCAAACTGGCCAACTGAGAACAAGGAGACGGGTTCGATCCTAATCAATGGCTTTTATATTCACCTATTCTATAGCTGCTATAGTTGGACACGTCACGCTGGTTGGTGGCCTTTCCGGTTTTATTTTCTACCCGTAGGCCTTAAACATCTTTAAATGTATGTGGTCCATGCCCCGAACTACGGCACTGGCTGCGTTAATATAACCGTTTCACCAGTTGTAGAGTCACATACTGTAAAAATGAGCTGCTAAAAGCTACCCAGTTGAACAATATTACGAGAACCACTGAAAATCAACTGCTTGAAGTTATTCTAGTTGTCCTAATGTATCACAGATTCGGACAGAATCAGGGCAGTTCTGGTGTGCAAACCCCACAGTTTTTTTCTACTTAGTACACAAAATATGTATAGCTGTGAAAACTTAATAAATATGAACATATGGACATACAGTAGAACTAGAAGGAACATACAGAGGGAGAGTACGGTTGGAGAGTAACAGGTAAATTGGATTAGGATTTGAACTCGTAACAGTTTGTATGTAACTGACTGTCGTCGGGTTATCGAATTAATTTGTAGACGTGCATGCGGTACAGTGGGTTCTGGGCCATATCAGCACGATGTTCGTCTTCAAGAATTATAACTGCAGGCGGAGGTGATCATAACGTTTCACAGCTTTCTATCTTTATTATAATCAATATCATGTGCCATACCGGTTGGCCTAGGGGATCTTGGACTTTCACAATTTTCTATCCACAGTGCAGCGTATCAATTATGTGGTTGACTGTTTACAGTGCCATAACACCAAGCTATCTAGTATCTTCTATCCACAGTGCAGCGTATCAATTATGTGGTTGACTGTTTACAGTGCCATAACACCAAGCTATCTAGTATCTTCTATCCACAGTGCAGCGTATCAATTATGTGGTTGACTGTTTACAGTGCCATAACACCAAGCTATCTAGTATCTTCTATCCACAGTGCAGCGTACCAATTATGTGGTTGACTGTTTACAGTGCCATAACACCAAGCTATCTAGTATCTTCTCTCTTTGACGCCCAGGATCTCCCTTTCCTTGTATTTGGCCTGTTATAACCAAGTATTTCAACTTTCCTCTTCTCATGATGTGCTCGAAAAATGTTCATTGTTTCTTTTGATCTTTTTAAGAGCTCCTTTTTTGTGTTGGCCTCCATGATAATGTCCTTATTTGTTATTTTTAGCTGTCCAGGTAACTTTCAACATTCTCCTGAGAAATCCAATCTCTGTTGGCCTCTAATAGTTTTATTTTTCATTTGCATGTCTAATGTCCACGATTCGCTTCCATAGGTCAGAATTGGCTGTACGTAGCACCGATGAACTCTCTCTCTCACTTCTGTTGACACAGATTTGTTACTCGCAATGATTTTCATTTTCTGAAAAGCAACTTTGGCCTGAGGAAGTTTACCATTTTTTAAATTGTATGGTACATCGGTACATCGGTACATCGGTACATCGGTACATCTTCCACCTGATGTTATTACTGTGCCCCAGTATTTGAGGCGTTACACTGTTTTCATTTTGTCCTCTTTATTTTAATGCTGCATGATGGTGATGATTGTTTCTTCGAGATGACCATTACTTCTATTTTGTTATTATTCAGAAAGAAGACTTGTTTGTTGCTTGCTTTTACTATCTATCTGTGTAGTTTGTTTAAAATTGATATTGCTGTCTTCCTAATATATCAAGGACAAAAGAAAAAAAAGTAAAGAGCCCTCGTCACGCCAAGTGGCGTATAAGGAACATGATGTTAGTGACCATAGATTTTACAGACCTTCGACACATGATTTTTGGGTAATGTGGTCGGTATTACGCCCGTGCCGCTTTACTTTCCCTGAAGAAAATCCGGTACCCATTAAAGGCTGGGTGAACCGGACCCCGTCGGTTGGGATCGAACCCTAACTCTTGTCCTTTGTAGTCCAGTTCACTAACCACTGAGCTATCGCGGCTCCCATCAATGACAGAAACTGTTAGTATCTATTGTCTCTGTTTTCCTCTGATTCGTTTTCCTAATTTGTTTCTGTTTGTTATTGTAGATTTCCTTCCCATAACACCATACAAAATACTGATTCCTTTACCCCTGATATTGGAAATCAGTTTTCTATTTCCTGTTACCTCTTTTCGAATAGTTCAAAAAGTCAAAAGTTCCGTCACGCCAAGTGGCGTATAAGGAGTATGGTGTTAGTGACCCTAATTTTACAGACCTTCGACACATGATTTTTGGGGTAATGTGGTCGGTATTACGCCCATGCCGCTTTACTTTCCCCCAAAAAAATCCGGTACCAACTAAAGTCTGGGTGTGCCTGAAAGCCATCGATCAGGATCGAACTCAACCTCTTGTCCTTTGTAGTCTAGTTCACTAACCACTGAGCTATCGCGGCTCCCTCTTTTCGATAAGCTTCATCATCATCATCATGTGTCGTACCGGTTGGCGATCATGTCCTTCCACAATCTTCTATCCACAGTGCATCGTATGAGTTCTGTCTCACCATATTCTGTGTAATATTTATGTTCTGTCTCACCATATTCTGTGTAATATTTATGTTTCTGCCTCACCATATTCTGTGTAATATTTATGTTCTGCCTCACCATATTCTGTGTAATATTTATGTTCTGCCTCACCATATTCTGTGCAATATTTATGTTCTGCCTCACCATATTCTGTGTAATATTTATGTTCTGCCTCACCATATTCTGTGCAATATTTATGTTCTGTCTCACCATATTCTGTGTAATATTTATGTTCTGCCTCACCATATTCTGTGTAATATTTATGTTCTGTCTCACCATATTCTGTGTAACATTTATGTTCTGCCTCACCATATTCTGTGTAATATTTATGTTCTGCCTCACCATATTCTGTGTAATAGTTATGTTCTGTCTCACCATATTCTGTGTAATATTTATGTTCTGCCTCACCATATTCTGTGTAATATTTATGTTCTGTCTCACCAAATTCTGTGTAATATTTATGTTCTGCCTCACAATATTCTGTGTAATATTTATGTCCTGCCTCACCATATTCTGTGTAATATTTATGTTCTGTCTCTTCCGATCAGCCTCACCATTTTATTTTTTTCCAACTAGCATGATATTCTGAACATTCTTCTGTAAAAGCATATTTTTTTATGACTGCCAACTATACTCTTGCGTTGTGTCCGATTGTCCATGATTTGCTGCTTCTATACATCAAGATTGGAAATACGTAACACAAAAGAACTCTAGTACTCTTTTCTTATCTCAATTTTCAATAATTATTTGCAGAAATACGCATAGAAAAGAAAAAGAAAGATAGAAAAAAAGAAAGAAAGATAGAAAGTAAAACAAGAAAGAAAAAATTAGGCTAAAAAAGAAAAGAAAGAAGAGAATACACATTTTATAAAGAAATGGAAGAAATCAAAATTAAAAGAAGATATGAATAGATCGAGACAGAGGTAAAAAAAAAAAGGGGGGGGGGACAACTTAGAATGAATACGAACTAAAGAAGACGTTTTTGAAATAAAAGAAAATAAAATAAAAGAATAAAAGACTTATTTTAAATAAAACAAAAGAAAGGAATGAAACAAATTCAGAACTTGCCCACGAAATAAAAATTTGGAACGGCCGAGAAAACGAACCATTTCCCAAAGAAAAAAAAAAAACAAAACCTGGTCCAAAAACCTTCAGAGTAGAAGAACAAGGAGAAGAAAATATGGTGGCACTTAAGTTCGTAGTTCTCGTGTTCGCCTCGTCTACAGTCGCAGCTGTATGCCCTCAATGTAACTCAAACAGCAAGCCTCTATAAGGCGACCGGTTCCTGTACTGATGGAACCGAGGTATTTCATACTTGATGCTGTTTCGTTTGTAACACAAAAAAAAAAGATAAAATAGCAATATTAATACTATGTCTTATCATCTTATCATGTTAAGCAAGACTTATATCTTTTGTGGGTTTTCTGTATTTTGTTGATCAGGAGATTTTCTGTTTTGTTTTAAAGATAAAAGTAATATCATGTACTATTCCAAATAACACCAGGGCTAAAACAAAGAATAGGAAAACGTTATTTTTATTCAACTTTTCCGTATAGTACAGAAATATGAACATTAAATAAGAAAACACAACATAAAATGAAATGGAAGCCTTCGAAACATGGATCTATAGAAAAATGGGGAGAATTGGGTGGAAGGAAAAGAAGACAAACAAAGAGGTTCTAAGTCAGCTGAAAAGTTAAAAAAAAAAAAAACTAGTTAACACGATTTGAAAAAAGACAACAGAAATTGTTTAGGGATGTGAAAAAGGTATACGACCTTCCTGAAAGTCTTCTTGGAAGGGAATGTGCAACGTAGACAAGGCAGAGACAGAACAAGACCAACGTGGACTGATAATATCAAAAAATGGACAGGTGAACATATAACAACATGTATCATCTAGACAAGAGACAGAGTAAAATGGTGCTCCATGGTAACCAACCTTCGATATGGAGACGACACCCAATGAATGAATGGCTCTCCATGGTAGCCAATCTTCGATATGGAGACGACACTCAATGAATAAATGTCGCTCCATGGTAGCTGATCTTCGATATGGAGACGACAACCAATGAATAAATGTCGCTCCATGGTAGCCAATTTCGATATGGAGACGACAACCAATGAATAAATGTCGCTCCATGGTAGCCAATTTTCGATATGGAGACGACAACCAATGAATAAATGGCTCTCTATGGTAGTCAACCTTCCATGGTGAGACGACACCCAATAAATAAATGATCATAATTTTTTACACACCTAAAAAAATTATAAAAATGTAGCGAGGTGGAGAGGCGAGAATACCAGTGTAGCGAGGTGGAGAGGAGAGGATAAAAGTGTAAAGTGTAGCGAGGTGGGGGAGGAGAGGCTAACAGTGTAGCGATGTGGGGAGGAGAGGCTAACAGTGTAGCGAGGTGGGGAGGAGAGGATAAAAGTGTAGCGAGGTGGGGGAGGAGAGGCTAACAGTGTAGCGAGGTGGGGAGGAGAGGCTAACAGTGTAGCGAGGTGGGGAGGAGAGGATAAAAGTGTAGCGAGGTGGGGGAGGAGAGGCTAACAGTGTAGCGAGGTGGAGAGGAGAGGATAAAAGTGTAGCGAGGTGGGGAGGAGAGGCTAACAGTGTAGCGAGGTGGGCAGGAGAGGGTAACAGTGTAGCGATGTGGGGAGGAGAGGGTAACAGTGTAGCGAGGTGGGGGAGGAGAGGGTAAAAGTGTAGCGAGGTGGGCAAGAGAGGGTAACAGTGTAGCGAGGTGGGCAGGAGAGGGTAACAGTGTAGCGAGGTGGGGGAGGAGATAATTGTTTCCGATCTCTGACCCGAAATGTTGAAAGAACTTGCTGGACTATTACTGTAAAATTAAATTTCTTGAAGAATCCAGTAATAAACTGCACGTCTCTCTTTGGTTATGGTTATTGTTATGGTTATTGTTATGGTTATGGTTATGGTTATGGTTATGGAAGGCCACGGTATCACTGCAAACGAATTAAAATCCATAATTGTTCAACCGCCCGTGCCAGTGGAATCATCTGAATTACTATTTCATCTCCAAAACAAATAAAGGTAGCTGCAATCCCCATCATAGCAGTCTCAGCACACGCCAAAGAACATAAGGCAAAACCGCACAGAAAGTGAACACAACCATCTGTTCTCCATCATACGATATCATCATTCATCGTAAACAATCGGAATATCGAAACACAATAAAAACAGATGAAACGCACATAATACAGTGTTCACATAGCACTTAACACAGTAGCTCCTGCAACAAGCCGGACTGGAATATGAGGAAACTGCAACAAGGAACACTTTTCAGACATAGCCTTTAATGGTTCCTGCCGCATATCCACCATATTGACCGGAAGTTCACGTATTCCTGAAAATGATGATCGTAATTTAAAAAAAAAATGTATAGCGCTTGATGATGCTAGGACATCACCTTGACTCCAAATCCGAACATATGAAACACAGTTAGTCATCGGACTATCCCCGTCGCACATCAAACAACAGACTGTAAGATCTCACTGCAATGTGAATTTGTGAAATTATTAATCCCTCCTGACTAACATGAACCTCCGGGAGTCACCCCGGTGCTGCAAAGCCATGAACGAAACTCCATTCCGCCTTTCACTATTAGCGTACGGTCGTTTTAAGGATATACAATCAGCCATTGTCTCGCCTTACACAGTGTAGCAATGAGGATTTAATGTCTATTTTATGATGAAGATGGACGTACATTTGTGGGGCTCCTCGTAATCTGGCAAAAAAAAACGCATCTACGTCAACATGCGTCTTTTAATGGTGGACAATACGAAGAAAAACTTTGACATCTGTGAAAGAAGGGAGAAAGAGAAGGTTGAGAACAAGATGGGAAGATAACATTAAAGATACGACAGGCCTCGACTTTGCAGAGCCCCAGAATAATGATTGAAGATAGAGGTAATAAAGAAAGTTGAAGAAGTCTGTCAGTGTTGTCTCAAAGATCTCTAGGTTGATGAAGTCTGTCAGTGTTGTCTCAAAGATCTCTAGGTTGATGAAGTCTGTCAGTGTTGTCTCAAAGATCTCTAGGTTGATGAAGTCTGTCAGTGTTGTCTCAAAGATCTCTAGGTTGATGAAGTCTGTCAGTGTTGTCTCAAAGATCTCTAGGTTGATGAAGTCTGTCAGTGTTGTCTCAAAGATCTCTAGGTTGATGAAGTCTGTCAGTGTTGTCTCAAAGATCTCTAGGTTGATGAAGTCTGTCAGTGTTGTCTCAAAGATCTCTAGGTTGATGAAGTCTGTCAGTGTTGTGTCAAAGATCTCTAGGTTGATGAAGTCTGTCAGTGTTGTCTCAGAGATCTCTAGGTTGATGAAGTCTGTCAGTGTTGTCTCAAAGATCTCTAGGTTGATGAAGTCTGTCAGTGTTGTGTCAAAGATCTCTAGGTTGATGAAGTCTGTCAGTGTTGTCTCAAAGATCTCTAGGTTGATGAAGTCTGTCAGTGTTGTCTCAAAGATCTCTAGGTTGATGAAGTCTGTCAGTGTTGTCTCAAAGATCTCTAGGTTGATGAAGTCTGTCAGTGTTGTGTCAAAGATCTCTAGGTTGATGAAGTCTGTCAGTGTTGTCTCAAAGATCTCTAGGTTGATGAAGTCTGTCAGTGTTGTCTCAAAGATCTCTAGGTTGATGAAGTCTGTCAGTGTTGTGTCAAAGATCTCTAGGTTGATGAAGTCTGTCAGTGTTGTGTCAAAGATATCTAGGTTGATGAAGTCTGTCAGTGTTGTGTCAAAGATATCTAGGTTGATGAAGTCTGTCAGTGTTGTCTCAAAGATCTCTAGGTTGATGAAATCTGTCAGTGTTGTCTCAAAGATATCTAGGTTGATGAAATCTGTCAGTGTTGTCTCAAAGATATCTAGGTTGATGAAATCTGTCAGTGTTGTCTCAAAGACCTCTAGGTTGATGAAATCTGTCAGTGTTGTCTCAAAGACCTCTAGGTTGATGAAATCTGTCAGTGTTGTCTCAAAGATCTCTAGGTTGATGAAATCTGTCAGTGTTGTCTCAAAGATCTCTAGGTTGATGAAGTCTGTCAGTGTTGTCTCAAAGATCTCTAGGTTGATGAAATCTGTCAGTGTTGCCTCAAAGACCTCTATGTTGCCGAAATCTGTCAGTGTTGCCTCAAAGACCTCTATGTTCACGAAGAATGTCAGTGTTGCCTCAAAGACCCCTGGGTTGATTAAGTATGTGAGTTGTGCCACTGCGAACCCCACATTGACTAAGTCTGTCAAAGGTGCCCCAACGACCCCCATATTGACCAAGCCTATCAATGATGCCCCAACGAACCCCATATTGCACAAGTCCGTCAATGATGTCACAACAACCCCCATATTGCACAAGTCCGTCAATGGTGCCCCAACGACCCCCATATTGCACAAGTCCGTCAATGGTGCCCCAACGACCCCCATATTGCACAAGTCCGTCATGGTGCCCCAACGACCCCCATATTGCACAAGTCCGTCAATGGTGCCCCAACGACCCCATATTGCACAAGTCCGTCAATGGTGCCCCAACGACCCCCATATTGCACAAGTCCGTCAATGGTGCCCCAACGACCCCCATATTGCACAAGTCCGTCAATGGTGCCCCAACGAACCCCATATTGCACAAGTCCGTCAATGGTGCCCCAACGAACCCCATATTGCACAAGTCCGTCAATGGTGCCCCACGACCCCCATATTGCACAAGTCCGTCAATGGTGCCCCAACGACCCCCATATTGCACAAGTCCGTCAATGGTGCCCCAAACGACCCCCATATTGCACAAGTCCGTCAATGGTGCCCCAACGACCCCCATATTGCACAAGTCCGTCAATGGTGCCCCAACGACCCCCATATTGCACAAGTCCGTCAATGGTGCCCCAACGACCCCCATATTGCACAAGTCCGTCAATGGTGCCCCAACGAACCCCATATTGCACAAGTCCGTCAATGGAGCCCCAACGACCCCCCCCCCTAATTGCACAAGTCCGTCAATGGAGCCCCAACGACCCCCATATTGACCAAGCCTGTCAATGGTACCCCAACGACCCCCATATTGACCAAGCCTGTCAATGGAGCCCCAACAGCCCCCTATTGACCAAGCCTGTCAATGGAGCCCCAACGACCCCCATATTGACCAAGCCTGTCAATGGTGCCCCAACGACCCCCATATTGCACAAGTCCGTCAATGGTGCCCCAACGACCCCCATATTGCACAAGTCCGTCAATGGAGCCCCAACGACCCCCATATTGACCAAGCCTGTCAATGGTACCCCAACGACCCCCATATTGACCAAGCCTGTCAATGGTACCCCAACGACCCCCATATTGACCAAGCCTGTCAATGGTACCCCAACGACCCCCATATTGACCAAGCCTGTCAATGGTACCCCAACGACCCCCATATTGCACAAGCCTGTCAATGGTACCCCAACGACCCCACTATTGTCAGTGGTATCCAAAGACCGCGGGGTTATGGAAAGACAAAGAAACTGATTGAAGAGAACTTTCTATTCCTCTACTGTTGGAGTGAACTCAATGTACACAGAATGAAACATTCGTTAGACGAGTGAACCGACTCGGCATCTTCCTAGAGTGCTGAACCATTCTCCAAAACTAATTATCGCTATTCCATTTATATCTAAACAGCCAATTTCTAAATCATCATCAAGTACTGGGCCTACTGGCGTAGGTGATCATGTCTCTCCAGAACTTCCGATCTCGACAGTTATTTATCATTTCTGTTGTTGACCTTCTGCCAAGCCATTCTCTTAAGCTGTCTAGTATTTTTTCTCTTTGCTTCCCTCTATCTCTTCGTCCCTCAAATTTCCAAGTTGTTACAATATATTCCAGATGTTCTCTTCTCATTACATGGCCAAAAAATGATGATTGTTTCTTCCTAATATTGGAAATTAGCTATCTTTTTGTTTTGGCCTCTTTCAGAACGTTTTCATTACTCTTCTTATCTGTCATGGTATTCTCAACATTCTTCTGTAAAACCACATTTCTACAGACTCCAGTGATTTTCTTGTCTATTGTCCTATTGTCCGTGAGTCACATCCATATGATAAGACTGGCTCTACATAACATTTAAGAACTATTTTTCTAGTTTCAATTGTCAAAAATGAATTGCATAATATCTTCCTCATTTTTTGGAAAGCCATTGCCTGAGCCATTCTGCATCTCACCTCTTTTGTACATCTTCCGTCTGAGGTTAACAAAGTTCCCAAATATTTAAATTCATTTACCTGTTTTAATATTGTTCAACTTGTCTTTATTTTGTACTGCGGTGATGTCGTTTTCTTTGTTGCTACCATTACTTCTCTCTTTTTGCTATTAAGACTGAGTCCTTTATGTCTGCTTCCTTCCACTAAGTTACCAAGTACATTTTTGTAATAAAATCAGCCATTTCTTCAGCAAAAATAATCTTCCCTCAATTGTAACATTTAAACCGATCCACCTACCAAACCCTACCCGCACTGACCCATCATTAGAACAACAGCGTCACTTTCTGCAACGTGTCCAAATCGCTTATAATTTAAACGCAAACCGATTCTCAACACTTAACTATTCGCCATATAATTTAACAGAAAACTACCTCAAATATAAGCATTACTATATTCTAATTTACTCAGTTTATCAAAATAATGCTTGCGAAATTGCCTAAAAAGTGTCATTTGAAAGCCCTAGTTCGTATCTTACATGAAGATTGTTATATTATAATGACAATGAAACACTAAGTCCGGGTATAAATATAGACGTCGTGTCAGATATGGATGTGACCTTCATGCTTTCAAATTAGCAGTTATCAACGAGATGCTCAATTTTGTTACCATGTACAGATACTAAACGACGGTTCTAAAATTGCGCAAAAATGTCCGTGTGTTTCTAGTACCGTAATTTCCCGGATAATTTTCTCGAGAAGTGCGAGGGTCATATTGTGTTTATTTCCACATTCATGTGTGCTTCTTCTTCTTTTTTTTTTTTCAATGTTACGCGTAAAGCATCAATTATGTAAATGCTGGGGAGGCTGTAGATTACAGTGCCTGGTACTTGGTCAAAGACCGGATAACAATCTCTAGCATATATTGTGTAATAAATTTACAAAACGGAGCGGTTTGTGAATTAGAGAAAATTGAGATAGCAAGATGGCTGCAGGGTATTCCAGAGCGAGTTATCTGTCAGTGACGAAGACTACGGAGATGTGGCAGAAGACTAGATGATACTTAGCGCAAATATTAGTACATGTAATGGTAATAGAACACCTTTCAATCATGAAATTAAGACAAAATAGAAGATTAATAACCTTGGAGTATATTCACTTCAAGAAAATCACTGGAGTCTGTAGAAATGTGGTATTACAGAAGAATGTTGAGAAAACCATGGACAGCTAAGAAGAGTAATAAAAATGTTCTGAAAGAGGTTAAAGCAAAATGAGAGCTAATTTCAAATATTAGGAAGAAAGAATCATGTTTTTTTTGCCATGTAATGACAAGAGAACAGCTGGAATATATTGTAACAACTGGGAAAATTTAGGGACGAAGAGATAGAGGGAAGCAAAGAGGAAAAGACACCATATAGCTTAAGAGAATGATTTGGCAGAAGGTCAATAACAGAAATGATAAATACCTGTCGAGATCGAAAGTTGTTTATAGACATGATCACCTACGCCAGCAGGCACGGTACTTGATGATGATGATGTTCACTTCAAAATTCTGCTACCAATGCCAGATATGGTCACTTACGACTAAACATAAAATAAATCTTCTCACCACAGAGATGAGATGAAGAGAAAAGCGCTTGGAGTGACCAAATGATATTATAAAAGAGGTGACTGGTTGGTCTCGAGGCAAAACGCCGGCCTCGAGACGGAGAGCATGTGGGTTCAAATCCCGGCTGGCATCGGTTGTGATGTTTATTTATGATTTCTCTCTGCGACAACCACCCCTGGTCTCAGCAGCGAGGCCCGGCTTGAAACGTCAATTACTCATCGACGGAAAAAAAATGAGTACCTCCGAAGTCAGAGTTATCTGCCTGTGCGGCGAGGGACCCCTTTGCACACGGCTGCAAGGGAAAAATGGATTAGCATGCAAAATTCAGTTCCTAGTCTCTAGGGACTTCGTCAGAGAGAAAACCTGGCGAACGAAACAAAAATAGTATAAGAGCAAGAGTAGGCATTGAGCCAATCCTAAGCTACATAAGAAACAGCAAATAAACTGGTTTGTTCATCTAGAAAAGAATGCTGCGTGATTCCTTACTACACAAAGTATATATTACAAGAGGAGAAGGGCGAAGACCAAGAGGCAGACACAGAGTAAGATGGACAGACACTATAAATGAAAGTGCAGCAAGAACATCAATTGACAATGTCTGAAGCCGTGGAAAGAGCGAGAACCAGAACTTTGTGTTTCCCTCAACAAGAAAGGGTACACGAGGAAGTGGAGGTAAAGGTAAACTACGAGACTTGAATCGGCGTCTTTGCAGTTTTCACCCATAGGTGATCGATCGCCTATCTAGAAGTGAAGAAGAGGAAGGAGAATAATGAGGAGAAGGTGAAGGAGAAGAAGATGATGATAATGATGACGCTGATGATGATAAAGATGATGATGACGACGATGATGATGATGACGACGATGATGAAGAAGAAGATGATGATGATTATGAAGAAAAATACTAAGAAGAAACAGCACAAGAAAAAAGAAGAAAAAGATGGCGATGATGATGATGATGTAGAAGAAGATGATGATGATGTTGATGATGATGATGAAGAAGAAGATGATGATGATGATGATGATGTTGATGATGAAGAAGAAGAAGATGATGATGATGACGAAGAAGATGGTGATGATGAAGAACAAAATGATGATGACGACGACGATGATGTTGATGATGATGATGATGATGATGAAGAAGAAGAAGAAGAAGAAGTAGCAGAAGAAGAAGAAGATGGCGATGATGCTAATTATGATGATGAAGAAGAAGAAGTAGAAGAAGATGATGATGAAGAAGAAGTAGATGATGATTATGATAACGTTTATGAAGAATAATAATAAGAAGAAAACAGCAGAAGAAGAAGATGGCGATGATGATAATTATGATCTTGATGATAAAGAAGAAGAAGATGTCGATGATGATAATTATGATGATGATGAAGAAGAAGAAGAAGATGGCGATGATGATAATTATGATGATGATGATGAAGAAGAAGAGAGAAGATGATGATGATGTTGAGGATGATGATGATGAAGAAGAAGAAGAATCAGGAGGAGGGAGAAAAGAATAAGAAACATTAATTTGTGTTGTCCTATTGTGCTCTCATAATTTCCTACAAAATTATTCGTTTTCTTTCGAAATTGTTAATATATCGGACGAAACCTGCAGAAACCGGATGAAACAATGTGACGGGCCAACAGAGGCTCGCTGGCCGGGAATTGCAAATACTAGCACCAGAATAGAGCCGTTCTGTTAGGGTCGCCAAGCCGAGTTTTAAGTGTGTGTAGTTCGGTCTGCTCCGTCACCGGGTCAACTAACACGTGCGAAGCACATTGTTCATGCCTTTCTAGCTTACAAAGCGATTGTTTATTTACACTTGATGTCCGTATGAGAAGGCAGTGAAGTACCCTGGGTAGGGAGCGAGAATTTTGGTTCGGGTTTGATTGAGGGTTATAGGGTTCAGAGTATAACTGGGGGGTTTTTGGATAAGCATAGATGTTTGAGAAATGGAAATGAAAAACATATTAGACCCTATAGTGGAGGAAAGCAAAGATAAAGGAGTCAGCTTAATAGGGAAATGACAGAAGTAATGGTAACAATAAAGAAAAAGTCATCATTGCAATGCACGATAAAGACAAGTGGAATGATATTAAAACAGGTAAATGAATTTAAATATCTGGAAACAATGTTGACATGAGATGGTAGATGTACAACAGAGGTGATATGTAGAATGGCTCATGCAAATAGTGTTCCAAAAAATGAGGAAGATACTGATCCATCCATTTTTGACAATAGAAACAAAGAAAAAGAGTTCTTAAATGTTAAGTAGAGCCAGTCTTAACATGTGGATGTGAATCATGGACAATGGGACAACAGACAAGAAAATCACTGGAAGCTGCAGAATTGCGGTTTTACAGAAGAAAGTTGAGAATACCTCGGACAGCAAAGAAGAGTAATGGAAATGTTCTGAAAGAGACAGCGCAAAAAGAGAGCTAATTTCCAATATTAGGAAGAAACAATCATCATTTTTTTGGCCACGTAATGAGAAGAGAACAGCTGGAATATATTGTAACAACTGGGGAGATTGATGGACGAAGAGATAGGGGGAAGCAAGGAGAAAGGATACCAGACAGTTTAAGAGAATGGCTTCTTGTAGAAGGTCAGCAACAGAAATGATAAATAACTGTCGTGATCGAGAATTGTAGATAAAAACACTAACAAAATCCCCAAACAAACAAAGAGGATCACATGCAAAACACTCCGACAAACATGAAAATAAAAAAAAAATTATGAAGAAGAAACGAAAGTTTGTTTGTCCTGTTGTCATAAATTGGAACCACACCCAAATAATGTTAACACCCGGAGTAAAAAGAATGTAGTAGATTGTGGTTACTTTGATAATAAAAATATAAGATGTCTGAGGGGGTTACTAAAATGTCACTTTTAGACTGAAGCAATCTGCTGTGTAAGTCGGAAGAGAGTTGTGTGAAAGGGGAAAATCTTTGTGGAGTGTGAGGCTACTGTGTGGGTGGAGGAATACTGTGTGTAAAATAGAATGGGATTGCTGTTTGGGTGTGGGATTATATGTATGTTGCACAGGTGGCGTGTGAGGTGCAGTGTGTGGGATGGGTGTTTCTGATAGTATTTTCATGCATTGATATTTCTGAGGATGTTTTCATGTTTTGATATTTATAAGGAGGTTTTCATGTTTTGATATTTCTGAGGATGTTTTCATGTTTTGATATTTCTGAGGATACTTTCATGCGTTGATATTTCTGAGGATACTTTCATGTTTTGATATTTCTGAGGATACTTTCATGCGTTGATATTTCTGAGGATACTTTCATGTTTTGATATTTCCGAGGATACTTTCATGCGTTGATATTTCTGAGGATACTTTCATGCGTTGATATTTCTGAGGATACTTTCATGTTTTGATATTTCTGAGGATACTTTCATGCGTTGATATTTCTGAGGATACTTTCATGTTTTGATATTTCTGAGGATACTTTCATGTTTTGATATTTCTGAGGATACTTTCATACATTGATATTTCTGAGGATACTTTCATGTTTTGATATTTCTGAGGATACTTTCATACGTTGATATTTCTGAGGATACTTTCATGTTTTGATATTTCTGAGGATACTTTCATACGTTGATATTTCTGAGGATACTTTCATGTTTTGATATTTCTGAGGATACTTTCATACGTTGATATTTCTGAGTATACTTTCATGTTTTGATATTTCTGAGGATACTTTCATACGTTGATATTTCTGAGGATACTTTCATGTTTTGATATTTCTGAGGATACTTTCATACGTTGATATTTCTGAGGATACTTTCATGTTTTGATATTCTGAGAATACTTTCATGTTTTGATATTTCTGAGGATACTTTCATACGTTGATATTTCTGAGGATACTTTCATACGTTGATATTTCTGAGGATACTTTCATGCGTTGATATTTCTGAGGATACTTTCATACGTTGATATTTCTGATGATATTTTCATACGTTGATATTTCTGATGATATTTTCATACGTTGATATTTCTCATGATATTTTCATACGTTGATATTTCTGATGATATTTTCATACGTTGATATTTCTGAAGATATTTTCGTACGTTGATATTTCTGATATTTTCATGCGTTGATATTTCTAATTATGTTTCCATCTTTTGATATTTCTGATGATGTCTCCATGTGTTGATATTTCAGATTTTGTTTCCATGTGTTGATATTTCTGATGATGTTTCCATCTTTTGATCTTTCTGATGATGTTTCCATGTGTTGATATTTCTGTTGATACTTTCACGTGGTGAAATTTCTATTTATTTTTTAAAGACGAAAATGGCTAATTATTTGTTTAAGTTCATTTGTTTATTTAAAAAAAAAGTAGAAGATGATCTTTATGTTGATTGTATCTTAGGGTTGTGTGTTTGTTTGATGTATGTCTGGGCATGTTTGTGTGTGCATTGCTACCAAACTGAAGGCCAAAGAACTGAGAGGATTTTCGCGAAAGCACCCAAAACGTGTGACGTTTTCAGCTAAGTTACCTATAAACGGCTGACGTCATAAACGCAGTGTGATTTGTACTCGTGATTGGAAAACAATACCCCCGCGGTCGACCCAGCCGCTGGCAGAAATGGGTACTAGGGTAGCACTCTGGGAAGGTGAGGAATGCCGCTTCGCATCGTGAGTTTCGATGCTTGAAGCGACACTATCCAGAAGTCTCCGAACACTTCTGGATAGGCGACGGAGCACATACGGGTGAAAACTCGCGCGATAAGACGCCGGGTCAAATCTCGTCCTCTACCTTTACCCCTACCTTTACCAAAAACCGCCCCTGCTCGGAATGTTGTAAACGTCACAACTTTCGGGTAATACCTCCCAGATGGTAGGTATTCAATATAGATGGCAATGTTTTTTTTCTTTTCTAATACGATATATCTGTCGATTATTTTATTTGAAGTGATGTATATGTTTATTTATATGTTGTATGCAATGTTTGACATCAGTAATGATAGTTACAGGTTGTACTTGCCTGCAGCACATAGACGAGACCTCGGGATGACGTCAGAGAGTATGTCAAACCTTGAAACAAAACCACCTGACATTTCTTTGTTTTTAAAAACTCACATGATGGCTCTGAACATTACATTTTTCCAGTTTGGAAATTCCCGCTGAACAAAATGCGTCTGTCCAGAATTACAGGTAGTTCCGTTTTTCCATTCAGGAATACTGGACAATTTGACTCTAAACAGAAATAATTCAGTTTTTCCATTCGGGAATCTCCGTTGAAAAATCTATCTCTAAACTGAAGGAATTCCGCTTTTTCCATTCAGGAATCAATATTGATCAATATGTTTCTAAACAGAATTTAGTCTGGTTTTTTTTCCATTCGGGAATATCCATTGATCAGTCTGTTTCTAAACATAACTAATTCCGTGTTTCTTTCGGGTGGGAATATCCATTGATCAATCTGTCTTTAAACAAAATTAATTCCGCTTTTCATTCTAGAATATCCATTGATCAATCTGTCTCTAAACAAAAATTAATTCCGCTTTTCATTCTAGAATATCCATTGATCAATCTGTCTCTAAAAAAAATTAGTTCCGCTTTTCATTCTAGAATATCCATTGATCAATCTGTCTCTAAACAAAATTATTTCCGCTTTTCATTCTAGAATATCCATTGATCAATCTGTCTCTAAACAAAATTAATTCCGCTTTTCATTCTAAAATACCCATTGATCAATCTGTCTCTAAAAATAATAAATTCAGTTATTTTTTCCATTCGGGAATCTCCACTGAACTATCTCTAAACAGAGTTGTTTCCATAATTCTAATCGGGAATCCCCACTAAAACGTTCACCTGCTAGAGACATGTACAAGAAAGCACAATATGCGACCATCACAAACCGCGATAAGTAATACTCTTCCTTATCACCACATCAATAGTTGCGTCTTATAGATCGGGTCATCAATAACATGAAGTAATAGTAAATCTTTTTTTCTTCAAGCTGAATTTATTTATTTGTTTTAATTTTGATTTGTTTTTTTTTCATTAATAAAATATCCCATGATTATACAAAGAAGTTATGACAGTGATTTTTTGTCTCCTTCTGTCGGGTTGTTCAGGCTGACTCCGCTAGCCTTTGGCTAAAAGAGTTTAACCCATTAGGCAGTGGATGGACTAAACAATGTTAGACATTATAGTGAAGGAAAGTAAAAAAAAAAATGGACTCAGCCTTAATGGCAAAAAGACAGAAGTAATGGTAGCAACAAAGAAAAAGACTTCACCGCAATGCATAATGAAGACAAGTGGAACAATAATAAAAGAGGTAAATGAATTTAAATATTTGGGAACAATGTTAACCTAATATGGTAGATGTGCAACAGAGGTGAGATGCAGAATGGTTCAGGTACAAACAGCTTTCAAAAAAATTAGCAAGATACTGATCCATCCATTTTTTACAAAAGAAGCATAGTAAAAAAGTTGTTAAAATGTTATGTAGAGTCTGTGTTAACATGGATGTAAATAATGGACAATTGGACAACAGACAAGAAAATCCCTGGAGTCTGTAGAATTGCGGATTTACAGAAGAACGTTAAGAAACCATGGACAGCTAAGAAGTGTAATGAAAATGTTATGAAAGAGGCCAAGGCAAAAAGAGAGCTAATTTCCAATATTAGGAAGAAACAATCATCATTTTTTGGCCATGTAATGAGAAGGTAACGGCTGGAATATATTGTAACAGCTGGGAAAATTCAGGGACGAAGAGATAGAGGAAAGCAAAGAGAAAAGATACCAGACAGCTTAAGAGAATGGCTTGACAGAAGGCCAACAACAGAAATGATAAATAACTGTCGAGATAGAAAGTTGTGGCGAGACGTGATCACCTACGCCAGCAGACATGGTATTTGGTGATGACATTTTGTTAAAGAATTACTTTTGTAGAAACCGATCTCTAGGACCCTCTTCATAGTGTCAACTGTTGTGACCAGATTGCCACGCCACCATTTGTTGACCTCAATCACATATCCTGCCTATTATCTTAATTAAATTGAACAGCACCTGGTGACAGATTTAGACGGAGAATCGAGATGAATCTAACATCATATGCAATCACCGTCTTAAGTTCTCTTTGATGTTTAGTCCATCAACTGATCAAACAAAACAGGTAATATCCAAATCTTGTACTCTGATGTACTCGCAATGTAGCAAATTAAACACGTTCAATCACTTCTTTGCTTTCTTCACTTCTCATATCCTTCAAACGGGTGCTTGCTTTTACTCTCATTTTTTGCATCGTAGTTATATATATATAGATGTAGAGATATCTGTAAATCATCTCTGAATGACTTCTCCATCTGTGAAAACGACTGGGAACATCAGGCAAGTGATCGCACATCACGAAGAGCATGTATAAGGAATTGTATAACATCATTTGAGACTGTGCTAAGGCAAAACTTAGAAGAGAAAAGACTCATGAAAAAGGATGGAAAACCCTGTGTACCAGTGGGCCTGGTTTGTCCAGTCTGTGGCCGTGTGTGTTTGTCAAACATTGGTAGAATTAGCCACGAGAGAAGCTGTTCGACAAAAACAAAACCTCAAAAAAATACACAATAGCCTCAACTAGACCGTCTGACAAGACGAAGAGAGCCACATAACTAGGGGCATGTATCTTCCCAATACCATCATAGGGTTGTGAATTATGGATAGTCATAACACATTCAAATTGCGGAACACAACCTTCTTGAGAGAAACAACATTGTTGTTGATTATAAAAGAACAGCTACATAAATAAATAACAAAATATCCTATAACAATTAACAAATCTACGTGGTCAGTACCACAACAGAGCGCAATTGTTTCCAAGCAAATAATTTTAATTCTCGGGTATAACTGTCCTAAGGGAAACCGGAATCCGTAATACTGGGTCTGTGTGGCCTAGAGGTATGATACCGCCTCTGTATAGGATGGTCCAATGTTCATTTCCATGAAGTGATTGTATTTTATTATTTTTTTTATAAAGAAAAGTGGTGAGATGTAGAATGGCTTAGGCTAAAACAGCTTTCCAAAAAATGAGGAAGATACTTTGTAATCCATTTTTGACAATAGAAACAAGAAAAGAGTGTTTAAATGTTATGTAGAGTCAGTCTTAACATATGGATGTGAATCATGGACAATAGGACAACAGACAAGAAAATCGCTTGAGTCTGTAGAAATGTGGTTTTACAGAAGAATGTTAAGAAACCGTGGACAGCTAAGAAGAGTAATGAAAATGTTCTGAGAGAGGTCAAAGTAAAAAGTGAGTTAATTTCCAATATTAGGAAGAAACAATCATCATTTTTTGGCCATGTAATGAGAAGAGAACAGCTGGTATATATTGTAACAACTGAGACATTTGAGGGACGAAAAGATAGAGGGAAGCAAAGAGAAAAAAATACGAGACAGATTAAGAGAATGGCTTGGCAGAAGGTCAACAACAGAAATGATAAATAGCTGCCGAGATCGAAAGTTGTGGAAAGACATGATCACCTACGCCAGCAGGCCCGTTACTTGATGATGATGAAAGAAAGAAAAATTGAATCTTTGGTTTCTTCATGGCTTTACCCTCCCCTGGTCTCTGTATAGTGAGATTCGATGCCTAAAATTCTCAGATAACTGAAAAATGAGGCCCGTGTACACTTGCGCACGTTAAAGAACCCTTGTCATTTTAACTCTTTCATTTTAACATGAACATTTAAGAACCCTTGTCATTTTAACATTTTAACGTTTCGCCGCACAGTGCATCACTCTCAATTTGATTAATGTGAACTGTCATCACATGATATATTCTTTTTACATATCTTGTATCATCTTGGTATTTATCATTTTATTACCATCTTGGTATTGGTGGAATCTAATACCTTGTTAAATTTTCTAAAAATTCATACATAATATGTTATATGTTGGATAAATATATAATTATGTAGATTGATTTTTAAGCCATCAAAAATGTGGTCTCTGAATTCTCTACCCCTGCACTGTTAAAAGCTTCCGTTCGGAAGAGTTAAAATAGGAAAGAGTAGGCCCCCAAAAAATAGTCGCAGCCCGGGACACCATTGTCAGTGAAATATCTACACACGCCGATGGATTCCTGGTCGTGCTACGGAGTTCGTGCACGGGGATCAGAGCTCTCCTCGGAGATTCTCGATATTTCTCGAAGGAAAATATGAGCACTTATTGATTAGTCAGGCGAGCATTGATGATGATCCGAACATAACGGAACATAACATAATACTAGTTATATAAATTGTGTTGTAACTACACGTACTGTACTGTTACAGATAAGCAAATGTAACAACGAATGCACAGTTACACGATGATAATTACCCATTTAAGTAGCGATAGACAGATAAGTTGCGCCCTTTTATCAAAAAATTGAACCCGAATTAAGCAACAATGTTAAAACATGACTTACGTCATTAAACTTTGACGTAACTTTCAAGGTCATGACATTAAAAATAAAGGATCGAATACGTCATTCGGGGTCAAAGTTCATGAACTTGTTCGGGATGTGACCTAGAACGTGAAATTGGCAATCATTGTAGTGGGTCTTACTGTCAACAAACAAAACCGTCCTATGTAACCATCTCTTGCACAAAGTCGTATATTGTAAACAGCGGACTGTCAGTGTTAGTCTGATACCACTCAACAAGGGCGTTAATTGGAATCTCATTGTTTATGAAGAAACTGCAATAAATTAGCGCCCTTGGCTCATAAATATATACCCGACTTTAACACATATTTGTTGCTATAGGTTTGCCTCGTCGTTGCCAGACTGTTTACTCTATTGCCAGGGGTTACCGCGTGGATATTCAATAGGATCTTGGCTAGTTATGATTCGCTTGTCAAACTTTTTCAGATACTAGACCAGCCCTTTCATTGCCCATGCACTTTTTTCTACTGAAATCTATTGAACACCAATGTGCCTCCCTGGAGTGTTTCTCTGTCAAATCCAACAATCATAAACAACGCAAATGAACACATAAATAGAATATAAAATACTCTTCAAGGAGGCGAATAGCGCTCGAGATAACAAGAAAAATGGACACAAAATTGTATTAAATATGCACTGATGAAAGCTTAAGCCGAAACGTTGTAGTTTATCTTGTCTCATCCCTAGTTTAGTTTCTGATATAATGTTATGATTATTTTACATAAATAACGTACAAGAAACAAACTTACTTTAGTTTGTTCTGCTCTCAAACAAAATATATAATCATCATGTGCCATACCGGTTGGCGTAGGCGATCATGTCCCTCCACAATCTTCTATCTACAGTGCATCGTATCAGTTCTGTTGTTTACTGTTTTCCATGCCATGACACCAAGCTATCCAGTATTTTCTCTCTTTGTCGCCCGCGATATCTCTTTCCTTTTATTTTGCCAGTTGTAACTAAGTATTCCAACTTTCCTCTTCTCATAATGTGCCCGAAAAATGTTGATTGCTTCTTTCTGATGTTTTTTAAGAGCTCCATTTTTGTGTTGGCCTCTTTGAGAACTTCCTCATTGGTCTTTTTAGCTGTCCAGGGAACTTTCAACATTCTTCTGAGAAATCTCATCTCTGTGGCCTCTAATCGTCTTTTCATTTGTTTGTCTACTGTCCATGATTCGCTTCCATAGGTCAGAATTGGTTCTATATAGTACCGATGAACTCTTATTCTCATTTTTATTGACATAGATTTGTTGCATAAGATATTTTTCATTTTGTGAAATGCTATTTTGACCTGAGCTATTCTGCTTTTTTATTTCTGTGGTGCATCTCCCATCTGATGTTATTATTGTGCCCAAGTATTTCAAACGTTACACTTGTTTCAGATTTGTCCTTATTTTTATGCTGCATGACGGTGGTGATTGTTTCTTCGATATAACAATTACTTCTGTTTTCTTGCTATTCAGACTGAGACCTTTCTTGTTGCTTTCTTTTACTATTATGTCTATCATTTCTTGTAGTTCGTTCTCTGTCTCTGCTATTAAGACTGTGTCATCCACATATCGCAAATTATTTATGTTGTGACCGTTGACTTCAATTCCTTTTTTGTCTACTATTGATCTCATAATATATTCGCTGTAAAGTGAAAACAAATCCGGTGACAGAACACAGCCCTGTCTGACTCCATGCTTTTTATACAAAATATATAAATTGCTATAAAGACGATTTCGTTTAAGTGGTTCTACCAATTAAACGATTCAACATTATGTGACATTACCATATAACGATGGACATGACGGAAGGAATTTGATTAACGTAAATAAGTTGACACTCGACGCTTTTATTATTATTATTTTTATTATTTTTAAAAATAGGTTGATGTTCTAGGTACAGTTAGGTCGTGCCTGGTAATTAATTGGGATAGAGAGAGTGAAAGAATTTTATATTAGATATAGAGAGATGGGTTAAGGACATGGTAGATGGAAGTTAGATATAGAGAGAGGGATTAAGGACATGATAGATTGAAGTTATATAAAGAGAGAAGGATTAAGGACATGATAAATGGAAGTTATATATAGAGAGAAGGGATAAGGACATGATAAATGGAAATTATATATAGAGAGAAGGATTAAGGGCATGATAAATGGATGTTAGATATGGAGAGATGAGTTAAGGACATGGTAGATGGGAGTTAGATATAGAGAGACGGATTAAGGGCGTGATAGATGGGAGTTAGATATAGAGAGACGGATTAAGGACGTGATAGATGGGAGTTAGATATAGAGAGACGGATTAAGGGCATGATAGATGGAAGTTAGATATAGAGAGATGAGTTAAGGACATGGTAGATGGGAGTTAGATATAGAGAGACGGATTAAGGGCGTGATAGATGGGAGTTAGATATAGAGAGACGGATTAAGGGCATGATAGATGAGAGTTAGATATAGAGAGACGGATTAAGGGCGTGATAGATGGGAGTTTGATATTGAGAGATGGATTAAGGGCATGATAGATGGGAGTTAGATATAGAGAGATGGATTAAGGACATGACAAATGGAGGTTAGATATAGAGAGAAGGATTAAGGACATGATAAATGGAAGTTACATATAGAGAGAAGGGATAAGGACATGATAAATGGAAATTATATATAGAGAGAAGGATTAAGGGCATGATAAATGGATGTTAGATATGGAGAGATGAGTTAATGACATGGTAGATGGGAGTTAGATATAGAGAGACGGATTAAGGGCGTGATAGATGGGAGTTAGATATAGAGAGACGGATTAAGGACGTGATAGATGGGAGTTAGATATAGAGAGACGGATTAAGGGCATGATAGATGGAAGTTAGATATAGAGAGATGAGTTAAGGACATGGTAGATGGGAGTTAGATATAGAGAGACGGATTAAGGGCGTGATAGATGGGAGTTAGATATAGAGAGACGGATTAAGGGCATGATAGATGAGAGTTAGATATAGAGAGACGGATTAAGGGCATGATAGATGGGAGTTTGATATTGAGAGATGGATTAAGGGCATGATAGATGGGAGTTAGATATAGAGAGATGGATTAAGGACATGACAAATGGAGGTTAGATATAGAGAGAAGGATTAAGGACATGATAAATGGAAGTTACATATAGAGAGATTTTTTAAGGACATGATACATGGAAGTTAGATATAGAGAGAAGGATTAAGGACATGCTAAATGGAAGTTAGATATAGAGAGAGGGATTAAGGACATGATAGATTGAAGTTATATAATGAGAGAAGGATTAAGGACATGATAAATGGAAGTTATATATAGAGAGAAGGGATAAGGACATGATAGATGGGAGTTAGATTTAGAGAGATGGATCAGGACATGATAGATGGGAGTTACATATAGAGAAATGGATTAAGGACCTGATAAATGGAAGTTATATATAGAGAGATGGATTCATCATCATTAAGTGCCGTCTCCGCAACGAAGGTTGGCTACCATGGAGCGCCATTTTGCTCTATCTCTTGCTTTGATGGTGCAGGTTGTCATCGGTTGATTTGTCCATCTTTTGATGTTACTCGTCCATGTTAATCTTGGTCTGCCTCTGCCTCTTTTACCTTGTATTTTCCCCTCCAGGATCACTTTCAGTAGGCTGTTGTGTCTTTTAACATGGCCTAAGAATCGCATTTGTCTTGTTCTAATTGTGTTCAGAAGTTCTCTTTTCATTTTTAGTTGTTTTAAGACTTTGTCATTTGTTTTCTTTTCCTTCCATCCAATTCTACCTATTCTTCTATATATCCACATTCTATATATCCACATAGAGAGATGGATCAAGGACATGATAGATGGGAGTTACATATAGAGAAATGGATTAAGGACATGATAAATGGAAGTTACATATAGAGAGAAGGATTAAGGACATGATAAATGGAAGTTACATATAGAGAGATTTTTTAATTACATGATACATGGTAGTTAGATATAGAGAGAAGGATTAAGGACATGATAAATGGAAGTTAGATATAGAGAGAGGAATTAAGGACATGATAGATTGAAGTTATACAAAGAGAGAAGGATTAAGGACAAGATAAATGGAAATTATATATAGAGAGAAGGGATAAGGACATGATAAATGGAAATTATATATAGAGAGAAGGATTAAGGGCATGATAAATGGATGTTAGATATGGAGGGAAGGATTGCGGACATGATAAATGGTAGTTAGATATAGAGAGATGGATTAAGGACATGATAGATGGAAGTTACATATAGAGAGATGGATTAAGGACATGATAAATGGAAGTTACATATAGAGAGATTTTTTAAGGACATGATACATGGAAGTTAGGTATAGAGAGAAGGATTAAGGACATGATAAATGGAAGTTAGATATAGAGAGAGGGATTAAGGACATGATAGATTGAAGTTATATAAAGAGAGAAGGATTAAGGACATGATAAATGGAAGCTATATATAGAGAGAAGGGATAAGGACATGATAAATGGAAATTATATATAGAGAGAGAAGGATTAAGGACATGATAAATGGATGTTAGATATGGAGGGAAGGTTTGCGGACATGATAAATGGTAGTTAGATATAGAGAGATGGATTAAGGACATGATAGATGGAAGTTAGATATAGAGAGATGGATTAAGGACATGATAGATGGAAGTTAGATATAGAGAGATGGATTATAGATTAAGATAGAAATTAGATGAAGTCAGATATAATACTCTATATATTACAGTGGTATATTAAACATTCTTCTGTTTAAGCATATTTTGTTATGTGTCCAATAGTAGAATCAAATAGCCGGCACACAACAGCTACATCAAGTCACCAATGGGGCGGCCAGTGATATTCACAAGTGTTTCGGGATTGTCGAGGTGAGCACAATATCAAGTAATAAAAATGTTAAATACTACACCGGGGCCGCGTCCATAGCTGCAAAGAACATATAAAATAAACATATATAGTATGGAGCACTAGTAGAAAGACATGACAAACTACAACGCTTCGGCGATAGCCTTCATCAGGTATAAGAGAACAATCACTTCTTTATTATTCTTGTTGTTTGTTATTCCTGATGAAAGATTTTGCCGAAACGTTGTAGTTTGTTTTGTCTTTCTATTAGTTTAGCTGCTCCATTCTATTTTTTATTTATTTGATATCAAGATTGTGCTAATGACATTAGAAGTGTCTGTGAGAGAGAGAGAGAGAGAGAGAGAGTGAGAGAGAGAAAGAGAGATTGAGAGAGAGAAAGAGAAAGGCTGAACGAGAGAGAGAGTGAGAGAGAGAAAGAGAGAGAGAAAGAGAAAGAGAAAGAGAGAGAGAAAGAAGAAAGTAGAGTGAGAGAGAATGAGAGAGAGAGAGTGAGAGACTGAAAAAGAGAGAGTGTGAGAGAGTGTGTGAGAGAGTGAGAGAGAGTGAGATAGAGAAAGACTGAAAAATAGAGAGTGAGAGAGAGAAAGAGAGGGAGTGAGAGACAGGAAGACTGAAAAAGAGAGAGTGAGAGATAGAGTGAGAGTGAGAGAGAGAGTGAGAGAGAGTGTGAGAGAGACAGAAAGAAAAAGACTGAAGGAGAAAGAGTGACAGAGAGATAGAGAGAGAAAAAGAGAGAGGATGAGAGATAGAGTGAGAGAGAAAAAGAGAAAGAGAGAAAGAGAAAGACTGGAAGAGAGAGAGAGTGAGAGAGAGAAAGAGAGAGAGAGAGACAGTTAGTCTACAAGCGTGTTAGTTAGTGATTGTGAGAACTACTTTCAGCGGAGGGCTCTGCTCATAAGTGGTAGCTACAGGGCGTCGATGTTGCTGCGGGCGCTTTCATGTTTGTGTCGGCGCTGAAGAAAATTTTAGCGGGAACGTTGGGAGTCGGCCGGAAGTCGGTGTAAACTTGTTAGAAATGTTTGAAACAAGAACAATGTGTCCTGCAACAAAGTGCGTGAGAGAGTTGTGGAAAGTTCTATGTCTCTCATAATAGAAACAAGAAAAAGAGTTCTTAAATGTTATGTAGAGCCAGTCTTAACATATGGATGTGAATCATGGACAATAGGAGAACAGACAAGAAAATCACTGGAGGCTGTAGAAATGTGGTTATACATAAGGATGTTGAGAATACCATGGACAGCCAAGAAGAGTAATGAAAACGTTCTGAAAGAGGTCAAAGCAAAAAGAGAGCTAATTTCCAATATTAGGAAGAAACAATCATCATTTTTTTTGGCCATGTAATGAGAAGAGAACAGCTGGAATATATTGTAACAACTGGGAAAATTGAGGGACAAAGAAATAGAGGGAAGCAAGAGAAACGATAACAGACAGCTTAATAGAATGGCTTGGCAGAAGGTCAACAACAGAAATGATAAATAACTGTCGAGATCGAAAGTTGTGGAGAGACATGATCACCTATGCCAGCAGGCCCGGTACTTGATGATGATGATGTCTGTCATGTTCTACCTAACCTGCTTAACGATACGCACAATTACTTTGACATATGAAATGGAAAAGAGAGTCACATAGCATTAGCTCTAGTCTGTGGAGAAACAGTTATACCAACAAGTTGATTTTAGTTTTGAATTATCGATAATCGAACTCAACTCTTGGGAACCACGATAACTCGGTGGTTAGTACACTGGTTAGCCCAGTGTACTAACCACCGAGCTAAAAAAGGGACAAGAGACTGGGTTCGATGCTGATCGACGGCTTCCGGGTTCACCCAGCGTTAAATGAATACCGGATTTTTTCCCGGGAAAGTAAAGCGGTACGGGCGTAATACCGACCACATTACCCAGAAATTCATGTGCCGTAGGTCTAACAAATTATGGTCTTCTTCTTTCCTTCCTCATCTGCCTTTCAGCGTCGAGGGGAGATATAATTTGCGGTCTTTTTGCTCTTCTGTTCAGGTCTTCAACAAACACTATTAGCTCTCTGTGGGGCATAGGTCTTCAACAAACACTTACAGCTCTCTGTGGGGCATAGGTCTTCAACAAACACTTACAGCTCTCTGTGGGGCATAGGTCTTCAACAAACACTTACAGCTCTCTGTGGGGCTTAGGTCTTCAACAAACACTTCTAGCTTAGCTCTCTGTGGGGCATAGGTCTTCAACAAACACTTACAGCTCTCTGTGGGGCAAAGGTCTTAAACAAACACTTCTACCTTAGCTCTCTGTGGGGCATAGGTCTTCAACAAACACTTACAGCTCTCTGTGGGGCTTAGGTCTTCAACAAACACTTACAGCTCTCTGTGGGGCTTAGGTCTTCAACAAACACTTACAGCTCTCTGTGGGGCATAGGTCTTCAACAAACACTTACAGCTCTCTGTGGGGCATAGGTCTTCAACAAACACTTACAGCTCTCTGTGGGGCTTAGGTCTTCAACAAACACTTACAGCTCTCTGTGGGGCATAGGTCTTCAACAAACACTTACAGCTCTCTGTGGGGCATAGGTCTTCAACAAACACTTACAGCTCTCTGTGGGGCATAGGTCTTCAACAAACACTTACAGCTCTCTGTGGGGCTTAGGTCTTCAACAAACACTTACAGCTCTCTGTGGGACATAGGTCTTCAACAAACACTTCCAAAGCCGTTCTGTTTCTTGCAATTCTTTCCAGATCATTCCATGTCTTCCCCATCATCTTCATCTCTGCTTCCTCCTGTCTTCTCCATAGAATATTTGGGTCTTCCTCTTTCTCTCCTTCCCTCGGGATTCAAAAAACGGGTCTGTTGTGTAATATTCTCAGTTGGCTTCCGTAGTGTCCTATCCAGCGCCATCGTCTTCGCTGTATCTCTTTATCCACTGGTGTTTGACTGGTACATTTCCATAATTCTATGTTATTATTAAGTTGGTACCTTCCATTAATTCTGTAATAAATATTTAATTTACCTAAAAATAGTTTACCATGTGCGTGTGATGTCACTGAAAAATTGAACCACCCCCACTGAAAATTATATTTTAAGAATGAGAGGAATGTAATAGGTTCAGAATATCTTCATCTATAAACGACGCAGAGGCGGACTGGTTGGTCTCGAGGTAAGACGCCGACCTCAAGACAAAAAGGTTGTGGGTTCAAATCACGGCTACACCAGTTGTGAATTGTATTTATGATTTCTCAATACGGCAACCACCCCTGGTCTCAGCATGGAGGCCCTGCTTGAAACGTCAATTACTCAGGGACAGGAAAAAAATGAGCACTTCCGAAGACGGAGTTATCTGCCTGTGCGACGAGGGACCCTGTGCACATTGCTGCCAGGGAAAAATGGATTAACACGCAAAATTAAGTTCCTAGTCTCTAGGGACTTCGTCAGAGGTCAAAGCTGGCGAACGCAAAAATAAAAATTTCCAATCTATCTATCTATCTATCTATCTATCTATCTATCTATCTATCTATCTATCTATCTATCTATCTATCTATCTATCTATCTATCTATCTATCTATCTATCTATCTATCTATCTATCTATCTATCTATCTATCTATCTATCTATCTATCTATCTATCTATCTATCTATCTATCTATCTATCTATCTATCTATCTATCTATCTATCTATCTATCTATCTATCTATCTATCTATCTATCTATCTATCTATCTATCTATCTATCTATCTATCTATCCATCCATCCATCCATCCATCCATCCATCCATCCATCCGTCCATCCGTCCATCCGTCCATCCGTCCATCCGTCCGTCCGTCCGTCCATCCATCCATCCATCCATAGATCTATCTATCTATCTATCTATCTATCTATCTATCTATCTATCTATCTATCTATCTATCTATCTATCTATCTATCTATCTATCTATCTATCTATCTATCTATCTATCTATCTATCTATCTATCTATCTATCTATCTATCTATCTATCTATCTATCTATCTATCTATCTATCTATCTATCTATCTATCTATCTATCTATCTATCTATCTATCTATCTATCTGTCTGTCTGTCTGTCTGTCTGTCTGTCTGTCTGTCTGTCTGTCTGTCTGTCTGTCTGTGTGTCTGTCTGTCTGTCTGTCTGTCTGTCTGTCTGTCTATCTATCCACTTTTCGAGCTGTAGCCGGCCCATAGGGCATAGACCCAGTTACCCTTCCTCTTATCTGAATTTTTATTCTAGCAGTTTTCAATTCTTCTAAAGATATTTTATAAAATTTCGCCATTTGTCTCTGTGAAAACAAACAGCAGTGGATACGGCACTGCCGTTTAGTACTTTTATCATGACTAGTATTTATTAAGACACAACACCCTACTAAAAGTAATCTTGGAGGTGAAAATACAGGGTAAAAGAGGCAGATGAAGACAAAGACTGACATGTACAAGTAACATCAACAGATGGACAAGTTAGCCTATGATAACCTGCACTATCAAAGCAAGAGACGGAGCAGAATGGCGCTCCACGGTAGCCAACCTTCGTTGTGGAGATGTCCCTCGATGATGATGATGATGATCATGAACATGACAGATACGGATGGAAACAGAATATAATAGATAGCGAAAATAAATCATTGCTGTTTATGATGTATACATTACTTGTATGTAAATAACATAAATGTACAAATAATTAATATAAAATGTATACGCGTATGTGACAAAATATTGCGAAAAAAGTTAGTTAATTATCAGATTATAATCTTTGCATATTGAACAAATCTATAGTTGTTGAAGATCATAATATAAATAATCTAAGGTATGCTGATGATACAGTCTTAATCGCTAAGAGTGAAAATGAGTTACAGGAAATGTTGGACATTATAGTGAAAGAAAGCAAAAATAAAGGAATTAGCCTTAATAGCAAAAAAAAGACAGAAGTAATGGTAGCAACAAAGAGAAAGACTTCACCGCAATGCACAATAAAGACAAATGGAACAATATTAAAAGATGTAAATGAATTTAAATACCTGGGAATAATGTTAACATGAGATGGTTGATGTACAAAAGAGGTGAGATGCAGAATGACCCAGGCAAAAGCAGCTTTCCATAAAATGAGGAAGATTATGTACAATCTATTTTTATCAACAGAAGCAAGAAAAAGAGTTATTAAATGTTACGTAGAACCAGTCTTAACATATGGTTGTGAATCATGGACAATAGGACAACATATTACTGTCAACATAACTATTACACATTATAACATAACATGTTACTGTCAATACAACTATTACACATTATAACATAACATATTACTGTCAACATAACTGTTACACATTATAACATAACATATAACTGTAAACATAACTATTTCACATTATGACATAACATATTACTGTAAGACTCACCTTCTTGTCTTCAGAAAACCAACTCCCCAAACATTGCCTACTGCAGAACCGAACACGAAAAAAGACAGATTGATTATAAATATGAAAGGGTTTACCTCCCTTGTAAAATACCTGGATAATACGGAGTTAGGGCCCATATTCTTCGGCGATAGTATATTTTAATGGGGTGATGTGGTCGCTATTACGCCAAGCCGGTTTACATTATCAGAAGAATATAGTTTCCAATTGCGGCTGGGCGGACTTAGGAGCTGTCGTTCAGGATTCGAATTCGAGTCGTTGTTCTTATTAGCTTAGTTCAATAGTTCACTAACAAGCAAGATAATGGCAGCTGCCGCGATAAGAAGTACATATGTCTAGAACTAATTATTTTCTAGTGTGTGAAGAAAATTGGCGACTGTAGAAGAAAAGAAATGAAGAATTTGAAACTGAAGGAAGAACTACAAACCGAATTTCAAACAAAACACGGGATATGTTTTGTATTTATAAAGAGTTTCATAAAATGAAACGCATAACGAATAGAGTGAAATGGTAACATCAAAGGTGGACGAATGAATCAAACTACAGAGGGTACTAATATAACAATCTGTGGACATTGCTACTGATAAAGCAGCTGAAGGACTTGTGCCTTATGGCTTTATGAGCCAAATATTACATCATGACTGATTCAATTTAGATTCGTAGACGGCACTGGATGCTGTTGATATGATTACGATAATACTGTTAATGACAGGGATGAGAATAAAGATAAAAAAAGAGGTCTTTATGATCTGCTACAAAGATTTAAAGAATTTCCGTTTTCATTTATTCTTTTCCACTATCATATTTATGTCTTTTTGTGCGACTTAATATTTACAAAGAGCTTAATAAAGCAGAAATATCATCTGCATCATAAGAAAAAGACAATATATATTTACTTGGCGTGTCACCCACAAGAGAAGGTATTGAAAAAACTGTAACAGCGGGCAGAATGATTGCAAAGAAGAGCAGAGGAAAACTAAGAGAAAAAAATATTGAACAATTTATCCAAATGGCATAGCAAAGATCACCAACTAAAATTATGACGTGCATGAAGGACCGAGAGATGTGGAGAGAGATGATCGCCTACACCAACACACACGTACCTAATGATGATAATAATTATATTGTGTCTGGATAAAATCTACGTACTTAATACAAAACAAACAAAAAAATAGATCGGTAGTGAGATAAATAACAAAGATGCACATTACAACGAATTTATTAAATTAATACGAAATAATTATCTACATACCTGGGTCCTGCAATTCTCGACAATGTATCTCCAGTCTACTTTGACGAATTCATTATTGACTTAATGCACGGTTAGAGAATGGATGCAAATGAGCCTCGTTCGCGCTAAAAGAAAACTCCATCATTTTTCTATCTTCTGTCTGGAACCGTTCTGGAAGTTCGAGAATCAAAGCGAGGCTGGTAGCACTTTTATGCTGTGACGTCAGTTGATCTGACGCACGAGTGCCCGGATGGGAGTTCCCCGTTTCTGAGCGAGCCTTATGTCTTAAGAACAGTTTGAAATGATAAAGGTGGAAATCTATAGAGGTATGTGAAGTACTTTGACCTCAAAGTACTAGGAGAAAAAGAAGTGGCTAGTACACACATATGTCAACCAGATAATCAAAGTTCACTTCTAGGTTTTCTTTCTGACATACACGACTTCGGATTTCACCCAGATTCTAAAAATGGGCACCGACATTTATTTGTAAGATAATACATCGATTTTAATCAGATAGGGGATAAAAATACCCCTTAGAAGCTTTAGACACGTAATTTTACAGAAAAATGATGAGAATACCAAGGGCAGTTTTTTAAAAAAAGTAATAATTCAGCTGTTTAAGTTGGTGTGCAAGAAGTGTATTGCAAGGTATCGTATGGTATCCATTTCAAAAGAGAAAATAATTTCATTTGTTGTCTCTGTTTGTAATTCAGAATTAATTCAGTTTTCAATATCTCTCACTTATTACCTCTTTTCTTGTTATGTCTCTCGCATCAAACTTCTGGTCACACTAAACTTCTGGTCACATCAAATTCCAGGTCGCTCCAAATTTCTTGTCACTCCAAACTTCTGGTCACTCCAAACTTCTTTTCGCGCCAAACTTCTTTTCGCGCCAAACTTCTTGTCACGCCAAACTTCTTGTCACTCCAAACTTCTGGTCACGCCAAACTTTTTGTCACGCCAAACTTTTGTCACGCCAAACTTCTCGTCACTCCAAACTTCTGGTCACATCAAATTTCTGGTCACGCCAAACGTCTGGTCACGCCAAACATTTGGTCACGCCAAACTTCTGGTAACACCTAACTTCTGGTCACTCCAAACTTCTGGTCACTCCAAACTTCTGGTCACGCCAAACTTCTGGTAACACCTAACTTCTGGTCACGCCAAACGTCTGGTAACACCTAACTTCTGGTCACGCCAAACTTCTGGTCACTCCAAACTTCTGGTCACATCACATTTCGTGTCACTCCAAACTTCTGGTCACTCCAAATTTCTGGTCACTGCAAACTTTTAGTCACTCTAAACATCTAGTCACTCTAAACTTCTAGTCACCATAAACTTCTGGTCACACCAAACTTCTCGTCACTCCTAACTTCTGCTCACTCCAAACTTCTGGCCACTCCAATCCTCTGTTCACTCCAAACTTCTCGTCACTCCTAACTTCTGCTCACTCCAAACTTCTAGCCACTCCAATCTTCTAGTCACGCTAATCTTCTAGCCACTCCAATCCTCTGGTCACTCCAAACCTCTAATTACTCTAGAACGTATTTCTCAGTCCACTCATCTCAGAGGGCACTACCTTCATATTATATGTAGTCCTATATGCGACCAATATTTGGCACTGGTGGCACAATATTTTAAGAATAAACAAGCCAACTAGCGATAACAATTTTGGCACTAAATCATATTACACATAAGCAAGTGATGGCAACTCCTTTTGTAACTAAAGAATTATTTCAATGAGTTTCACGTGCATTGCCCGGGGCACATTCCTGGAGTTCTGTGAAATAAACAAATCACGAGAAAACAAGGCAGAGAGATAGAGAAATGTGTCTCGAAATCCAAGCAGGTAGGAAAGTAAAAAGTAAAGAGCCCCCGTCACACAAAGTGGCGTATAGGGAATATGGTGTTAGTGACCCGCCACACCAAGTGGCGTATAGGGAATATGGTGTTAGTGACCCGCCACACCAAGTGGCGTATAGGGAATATGGTGTTAGTGACCCGCCACACCAAGTGGCGTATAGGGAATATGGTGTTAGTGACCCGCCACACCAAGTGGCGTATAGGGAATATGGTGTTAGTGACCCGCCACACCAAGTGGCGTATAGGGAATATGGTGTTAGTGACCCGCCACACCAAGTGGCGTATAGGGAATATGGTGTTAGTGACCCGCCACACCAAGTGGCGTATAGGGAATATGGTGTTAGTGACCCGCCACACCAAGTGGCGTATAGGGAATATGGTGTTAGTGACCCGCCACACCAAGTGGCGTATAGGGAATATGGTGTTAGTGACTATAAATTTTACAGACGTTCAGCACACGATTTTTGGGGTAATGTGGTCGGTATTACGCCCGTGCCACCTTTCTTTCCCAGAAAAAATTCGGTACCCATTTAAGGTTGGGTGAACCCGGAGCCGTCGGTTGGGATCGAACCCTACATCTTGTAGTCCAGTTCACTAACCACTGAGCTATCGCGACTCCGAGGTAGGACAGTGGGGAGGACAATTCGTACGAGAGATGGAACACATAAAACAAACCTTGCAATATAGAATCAATTCAGAGGAAGAGGAATGTTTATAGCACTCGGAAAAAATGACAAATAATCAACAACAGAAAAAAAATGGACCAAGGCAGGATCGAACCCGTACTCAGTGGCACAGCGCCTCGCCACGAAAAGCCAAACGCTAGGGAACACTGCCACAATAGACCCGCTCTTCCAATTAGAAATATTTCCTAGGTGAGACAACAATGACTATACACGACCGCTGCCTTCAACGAAGATCAAAGGAAAGATCAAGAGTTAATGAACCAGTCCTACATAAATGCTTGTTGTGAACGAACTCACTTAATGGCTAGGTGCAAAACTTAACGTAACATTACTTCACAGAAGGAAAACAATTTTCTTAAAAAGTTGAATAGCGTAAAACTACCCAGCATCCCATTCTCCATCATACACAGTCACTCTCCTCCATAAACACAGCCAGTGTTTTTAGGTTTGTATGGCGGACACAGAACGAATAGATTCCTAATTGTATACTGCACTAAGGACATCATCATCAAGTACCAAGCCTGCTGGCGTAGGTGATCATGTCTCTCCACAACTTTCGATGATGACAGTTATTTATCATTTCTGTTGATGACCTTCGGGCAAGCCATTCTCTTAAGCTGTCTGGTATCTTTTCTCTTTGCTTGCCTCTATCTCTTCGTCCATCAATTGTCCCAGTTGTTACAATATATTCCAGCTGTTCTCTTCTCATTACACGGCCAAAAAAAATTATTGTTTCTTACTAATATTGGAAATTAGCTTTCTTTTTGCTTTGACCTCTCTCAGAACATTTTCATTATTTATCTTAGCTGTCCATGGTATTCTCAACATTTTTCTGTAAAACCACATTTCTACATTCTCCAGTGATTTTCTTGTCTGTTGTCCTATTGTCCATGATTCACATCCATATGTTAATACTGGCTCTACAAAACATTTAAGAACTCTTTTTCTTGTTTCTATTGTCAAGAATGGATTGCATAGTATCTTCCTCATTTTTTGAAAAGCACTAAGGACACATCATGAGAAAAAGTAAGCGAAGGCGCGCCCCACATCAACAGAGCTGGAAGTTATCAGCGACCCACAGCTGATGGCTTGTGCCAGTATCGCAGAACCAGAACCATCAAGACCCTGCTCCACCTCTCCGTGGTGCCTCTAGTAACAGACTAACCTGTCTAGTCTTGTCAAGCAAGCAGGGATCGAAGAGGGAAATAAACCTGGTACTCACAAATTGAGGTATTAAGTTATCAGCGGGTTATCATCTTTTCACTCCGAATATGTCCAGAGCTGCTCAGATCCCCTCGTCAGCAAATCCAGCGACTGACGACTCAAAAATGTCGTGCTGATGTCGGATGTGTTGGGCCGAAATGTAGCAAATATCACAGTTATGCTGCAAACCACAACACAACGCAGACACGCCCACTTAACGTTCTTTTAAGGGCGGATGACGAAGATGTGTATTCCTTTAGTAATCGGGCGAAAGCAAGCATCAACATCATGATGGAAAGAAAGTTGGAATACTTGTTACAAAGTACAAGAAAAAAACTGGGAAAAGAGATCGCGGACGACAAAGAAATTGGATTGCACAGTATCTTCCTAATTTTTAGGAAAGCTGCTTTTGCCTGAGCCATTTTGCATCTTACCTCAGTTGTACATACAGAACCGCGATAGCTCAGTGTTTAGTGAACTGGACTACAAAGGACAAGAGGACAAGGTTCGATCCCAAACGACGGCTTCCGGTTCACCTAGCCTTTAATGGGTACCGGATTTTTTTCTCGGAAAGTAAAGTGACACGGGCGTAATACCGACCACATTACCCCAAAATTCATGTGCCGAAGGTCTGTAAAATATATGGTCTCTAACACCATATTCCCTATACGCCGCTTAGCGTGACGGGGGGTACTTTACTTTTTCTTTTTTTTACTCTGTTGTACATTTACCACGAACCATTGAAGGCTATGTCTGAAAAGTGTTCCTTCTTGCAGTTTCCTCATATTCCAAGTCCGGCTTGTTGCAGGAGCTACTGAGTTAAGTGCTCTGTGCACACCGTAAGCTGTGTGTCTCATCCGTTTTGATCCTGCTTCGATATCCCGCTTGTTTACGATGAATGATGATATCGTATGACAGGGAACAGTTGGCTGTGTTCACTTTCTGCGCGGTTTCGCCTTATGTCTTTTGGCGTGTGCTGAGACTGCTACGATGGGGACTACAGTTACCTTTCTTTGTTTGGGAGATGAGTTGGTAATTCGGATGATTCCACTGGCACGGGCGGTTGAGCAATTATGGATTTTAATTCGTTTACTGTGATGCCGAGGCCTTCCATAACCAATAACCAATAACATTTACCACCTGAAGTTATATTTGTTCTCAGGTATTTAAAATTCATTTACCTGTTTTAATATTCTTCTAGATGTCCGGAGAAGTTTGGTCCATTTAAGGATTGAGCCCGGATTGAAATGATCGGTAGAGGAGCGCACTAGTGACTCGGCGTACACAACAATTTCTTAACCCTGGGAGGGAGGCGTAAAGTGAGACGGTACACCGATGTTTAACGTCCACCACGACACTTTTAAAAATAGAACTATCTGAAGTATAATAAAGAAGACTTGCAAGAAAATAGAGATGAGGAGACTATATTAGAGTGGATTAGTCTTGGTTTCTAAAGCAAACTATGAAGTCTTAAAACAAATAAAAATGAAAGGAGAACTGCTAAATAAATTTCAAACAAGACAAATGAGGAGTTCCGTGCATGTTAAAAATCACTACAGCTAACCAAAAGTAATATTGGAAGGGAAAATACAAGGTACAAGAGGCAGAGGCAGACCAAGACTAGTATTGACAAGTAACATCAAAAGATCCTATGATGATGATAATGATGGTGGTGGTGATGATGATGATGATGGTAATGATGATGATGGTGGTGGTGGTAATAATGATGATGATGATGATGATAGTGGTGGTGATGATGGTAATGACGATGATGATGACGATGGTGGTGGTGGTAGTAATGATGATGATGATGAAGATGGTGGTGGTGGTGATGATGATGATGGTGATGGTGATGGTGATGATGATGATGATGGTAATGATGGTGATGATGATGATGATGGTAATGATGATGATGATGGTAATGATGATGATGATGATGGTGATGACGATGGTAATGATGATGATGATTATGATGATGGTAATGATGATGATGATGTTGGTGGTTGTGAGGATGATGATGATGGCGTTGGTGATGATAATGATGGCGTTGGTGATGATGATGATGTTGGTTGTGATGATGACGATGTTGCTGGTGATGATGGTTGTTGTGATGATGATGATTGTGGTGGTTGTTGTGATGATGATGATGGTAGTTGTGATGATGATGATGTTGGTGGTGATGATGATGATTATGGTGGTGGTGATGATGATGATGGTGGTGATGATAATGATGGTGGTGATGATGATGGTGGTTGTGATGATGATGATGATGATGATGTTGGTTGTGATGATGATGATGGTGGTTGTGATGATGATGATGATGATGGGGATGATGATGATGATGATGATGATGATGATAGTGGTTGTGATGATGATGATGGTGGTTTGTGATGATGATGATGATGATGATGATGATGGTGATGATGATGATGATGATGATGATGGTGGTTGTGATGATGATGATGGTGGTTTGTGATGATGATGATGATGATGATGATGATGGTGGTGCTGATGATGATGGTGGTTGTGATGATGATGATGGTGGTTTGTGATGATGATGATGGTGGTGTGATGATGATGATGATGGTAGTGATGATGATGATGATGATGGTGATGATGATGATGACGATGATGATGATGATGATGGTGATGATTATGGTGATGATGATGGTGATGATGGTGATGGTGGTGTTGGTGGTTGTGATGATGATGGTGGTGGTTTGTGATGATGATGATGGTGGTTGTGATGATGATGATGATTGTGGTGATGATGATGATGGTGGTGATGATGATGATGATGATGATGATGATAATGGTGGTGGTAGTGATGTAGGTGGTTGTGGTGATGATGATGGTGGTGGTCGTGATGATGATGATGGTTTTTTGTGATGATGATGATGATGTTGGTGATGATGATGGTGGTTGTGATGATGATGATGGTGGTGGTGATATTGATGGTTGTGGTGGTGATGATGATGGCGGTTGTGATGATGGTGGTGGTGATGATGACGATGGTGGTGGTGATGATGGTGGTTGTGATGATGATGATCATGATGGTGATGATGATGAGGAGGAGGAGGAGGTGAAGGAGGAGGACGATGAGGACGCTGAGGACGATGATAATCGAAGACTCCTGAGGGGGAGATAAAAGAAGAAACAACATCACCCAATTTTCCATTTTACCGAGCCTGACTCCTGATTCCAGAAACGAAAGAAATATCCCATGGCCGAAACACTTGTACTTCTCAGCACTAAAAGAACTTTCAGTACAGTAGAACTTGCAATTTGTTCAAATTCGATGATCGCCCACGCCAGCCGGGGAGCTATTCTAATATCGATTATAATGATGAATAGATGGGTTGTCTCCACCTTGCGGACTGTACAATATTCTGTTCTATCAATCCAAATCTCTCCGGGGACAACGGCTTACAATGTAGGTCACAGGAATTTCCTGCAATGACGTCACAGACGACCAAGCGATTCCAGGCTCACCTAATGACGTCATAACAAAGCCGAGACCATCCCCCCCCCCCAGATAAAGTACAAAACAAAACAAAACAGAGGCTGGGAAGGTGTCTCCCGCTCCATTTTTCAATCGATATCGCGGAGCGGTTAGTTGAGATAGCTGACACGACCTTTTTTGATTTGACGGTTCTCAAATTTTAGTTTTTTGTTGACACTTGCCTTGCAGGTCAGGGTTTGACACATCGTACTGTTGGGTCTAATGCGCAGAAGCAAAGAATACAAATTCGAAAATAATATATACTGAAGTGCTTTTCCTCGATTGATCTGCAAATCAGAGTTTAAATGCAACGAAGAAATATGCCACAATACCAAGATGACAGTAAATGGAAAACTACTAGGGGCTAAGACCCCCCCAAAATAATGTCGATGCTCAGATGTCGAAGACTAAGATGGCTGGGGCACGTCCAGCGAATGGACGAAAAAAGCATCCCCAAGCAAATGTCATATGACGAACTAACACACGGAAAAAGACAAATCGACAGACCTAAACTACGATATAGAGATATCTGTAAATTATCTCTGAATGACTTCTCCATATATGAATATAACCGGAAACATCTGGCAAGTGATCGCACATCATGGAGAGTATGGATAAGGAACGGTATAACATCATTTGAGACTGTGCTAAGGCAAAACTTAGAAGAGAAAAGACTCATGAAAAACTATGGAAACCCTGTGCATCAGCGAGCCTGGCTTGTTCATTCTGTGGCCGTATGTGTTTGTCAAACATTGGTAGAATTAGCCACGAGAGAAGCTGTTCGACAAAAACAAAACCTCAAAAAATACACAATAGCCTCCACTAGACCGTCTGACAAGACGAAAAGGGGCATATAACTAGGTGCATGTATCTTTCCAATACCATCATAGGGTTGTTAATTATGGATATTCTCGCAACAAAAAAAATAATGAATACAATTTGTATGTTAATTCTAAACACAATGATAGGAAAAAAACTTGGAACACCTAGGATAATGAAAAAGAGCAAGGAAGAAATTAAAAGATTTAAACATTAAAAAGAACTGGCTTATAAACACCATTCTATAGAGGAAGTTAAAATAATATGGTCACGTCAACAGACACAGCGGGCTGGAAAGACCAATAATGGAATGCGTGGTTCCTGGACCACGATATAGGGACAGATCAAGAAGAAAGTGGTTTTAAGACATTAAGGAGACCTTGACGATGACAACAGAAGAAGTGGGAGATTTGGTCTGAGAGAGATTCTATCAGACGGGATATGGTGAATGTAACGTTCTGTGGGAGATCTGGCTAGAGACAGAGATTCTTTCAGACGGTTTGTGATTAGTGCAATGTTAAATTTTAAGTCGCTAACATAGAATTATAGAAATGTACCTGTCAAATACCAGTGGATAAAGAGATACATCGAAGACGATGACGCTGGACAGGACACACACTGCGGAAGCCAACTGACAGCATTACACAACAGGATGTTTTTTTGGAATCCCCAGAGAAAAAGACAAAGAGGAAGATCAAATAATTCTTTGAGAAGGCAGATGGAAGCAGAGATGGATGATTGGGAAGACAGGGATTGATCTTAAAAGAATGGCAAAAAACAGAACGACTTGGAAGGTGTTTGTTGAAGGCATATGCTCCACAGGGAGCTGAAAGGTTAGAAGAAGTAGAAGATTCTATATTCCCGACATTCCACTATATATCTGCCCCGTACGATGATGGAAACGAGATCAATTATCGCCATTAAAACATAATAATGACACATTACTTTAAAACAGAGGATTACTGAATGTTTGTGAAATCCCTTGCTTGTTGTCATTCTGTAATTCCAAACACGGGAAATAAAGTTCAGGAAAACTGGGTCAAACGACAGAAAAAAGGTGGGCTATCCTGGACAAAATATATTTGCTGATCATCTCGTGCGTCATAATGACGTCAGAAAATCGAAGTTCCAGCGAGATATCTGGAACAAGGGGTCGCTTGTTGTCGGTAAACTGGTGTTTCTCTCTGTCGTTTAGAGCAATATATACATTTTTTTAATTTTAGCATTTCTTTTTGGGATGTCCCTGGAAAGCTGGAACGAACCGGTTCTTCAAAATTGGCTATTTTTTTCTTCTTCTGTTTTTTTCCGTTTTGAGCTATATTTTGCTGATGCAGTCTGTATCCTGTCGCTGCTTCTTCTTGCTGTCGCAGAGATTTTCTCCCTACAGATCAATTGAGTCCTTTTATCGATGTGTATAAGCGTGGTCGGTTCTTTGACGTGAGGCTTGCGGGCGGGGTGGTGATGGTGCTTTCCACTTCTCATTTTTATTCTTCTTTATTTTCCCATATGGTTGTGTTACATCTTGCTGTATCTTCTTCCTCTTCTTTCCTTCCTCATCTGTCTTTCAGCGTCGAGGGGAGATATAACTTGCGGTCTTTTGCTCTTCTGTTCGCCTCTGCTGCTGTTATGTTTCCTAGTACTTCAAATATTCCATTGATCCATCTTTTTCGTGGTCGACCCTTGGGTCTGGTGTTCTCATAACGTTTGCTGAAGGCTCGTTGTGTTGTGTTTTGATCTTTCTGCCTTGTCACGTAGCCAAACCATTGTATCTGTTGTTTCTTTATATATTCTTGCTGTATCTTTTGTCTAATTTGTGCATTTAAAATGCTCTCTCTCTCTCTCTCTCTCTCTCTCTCTCTCTCTCTCTCTCTTCTCTTCACTTACTCTTGTACCCGTTCAGGTGTCGAGGGAGACACACATTTCTGGTTCTCGCATCATACATGGAAGAGTAAACACACCAAGATGCATCAAGATCCATAAAGATCCATAAAGATGCGAAACTGCTGTAAAGCTGATCATAATGACAATTTTAAAGAAGAGAATAAGAAGTGGTAACAGCTTTACATGGTAACTAGCAAAACAAAAGTCAATGTTTCGGCCAAGCTGGTTTCTTCTGTTAAACCACAATTCTACAGTCTCCAGTGATTTTCTTGTCTGCTGTCTATTGTCCATGATTTACATGCATATGTTGAGGCTTTACATAAAATTTAACAATTACATTTCTTGTTTTGTCGTTTCAAAGCAAAACGAGAGCTAATTTCCAATATTAGGAAGAAACAATTATCATTTTTTTGGCCATGTAATGAGAAGAGAACAGCAGGAATATATTGTAACAACTGGGAAAATCGAGGGATAAAGAGATAGAGGGAAGCAAAGAGAAAAGATACCAGACAGCTTAACAGAATGGCTTGCAGATGGTCAACAACAGAAATGATAAATAATTGTCGAGATCACTAAAGGCAAAGTAGCTAGGTAAGGTAGCTAGGTAGGTAAGGTAGCTAGGTAGGTAGGTAGGCAAGATAGGTAGGCATGTAGTTAGGAAAGGTGGGTAAAGTAGATAAGTAGGTAATGAGGGTAAGGTATGTAATGCGAGTAATATAGGTAATGCAGGTAAGGTAGTAGATACCGTAGGTACGGTAGATAATGCAGGTAAGTTAGGTAAGGTAGTTAATGCAGGTAAGGCATTAGGTACCGTTGGTACGGTAGATAATGTAGGTAAGGTATGTAGGCAGGTAATGCAGGTAAGGTAGTAGATAGTGTAGGTACGGTAGATAATGCAGGTAAGGTAGGTAATGCAGGTAAGGTATGTAAGGTAGGTAATGCAGGTAATGCAGGTAAGGTAGTAGATAGTGTAGGTACGGTAGATAATGCAGGTAAGGTAGGTAAGGTAGTAGGTAAGTAGATAATGTTTTAGGTGAGGTAGGTAGGATGGTAGGTAGGAAATGTAGGTAAGATATGTAAGGGATGTTGTGTGAGTAAGGAAGGTAGTTAGGTAGGTAGGTAGTTAGGTAGGTAGGTAGGATGGTAGGTAAGGTAGATAGGAAATGTAGGTAAGATATGTAAGGGATGTTGTGTGAGTAAGGAAGGTAGTTAGGTAGGTAGGTAGGTAGGTAGTTAGGTAGGTAGGTAGGCATGTAGGTAGTTAATTAGGTATGTAAATAAATCAAAGAGTGGTGTTCTAGAAAGTGAGTGACTTAACAAGTAAACATTTTAAACATAAAATGTGTAAATAAAACGAATGAGTGATACTGACAACGAAAGAAGCATGACACCTATTGGCAATAATAATAATAATAATAATCTAGAAAATGGGAATATACTCAGATAACTGCTCGGATGAAGCAAAACAGTTGCACAATAACACTTAGACATTACAGACAAGCAATAAAGGAAACGTAAATAGCTAAGATTTGCATTCATTACATCGATGAAATGTTCTTTCAAATATCAAGTCTATATGTCATCACATTGGCATTTGTCATGCGGGTGTCATGGGACACAACTCGTGGTGAGACATCTACTGGATTGGTTTGTATTATAGCAAGCCAGCCGTGGCTATAGTAAGCCAGCTGTGGGATAAACCAAGCCAGCCGTGGCTATAGCAAGCCTGCTGTGGGATATAGCAATCCAGCTGTGGGATATAATCTGTCAGCTGTGCGATATAATCTGTCAGCCGTGGTTATAGAAAGCAAGCTGTAGCATATAGTCTGTCAGCTGTGGTTATAGCAAGCCAGCTGTAGCATATAGTCTGTCAGCTGTGGTTATAGCAAGCCAGCTGTGGGATAAACCAAGCCAGCTCGGGCTATAGCAAGCCTACTGTGGGATAAACCAAGCCAGCTGTGGGATAAACCAAGCCAGCTCGGGCTATAGCAAGCCTACGGTGGGATATAGCAATCCAGCTCTTTGATAAAGCAAGCCAGCTGTGGGATATAGCAATCCAGCTCTTTGATTAAGCAAGCCAGGGGGGGGGATATAGCAATCCAGCTCTTTGATAAAGTAAGCCAGCTGTGGGATATAGCAATCCAGCTCTTTGATAAAGTAAGCCAGCTGTGGAATATAGCAATCCAGCTCTTTGATAAAGCAAGCCAGCTGTGGGATATAGCAATCCAGCTCTTTGATAAAGCAAGCCAGCTGTGGGATATAGCAATCCAGCTCTTTGATTAAGCAAGCCAGCTGTGGGATAAAGCAAGCCAGCTGTGGGATATAGCAAGCCAGCTGTGGGATAAAACAAGCCAGCTGTGGGAGACTACATCATCTCCTGTTACTATAACAGTTATTGTTATTTATTTTTCTTCTACTTCTTCTTCTACTCCCTTTCTTATTTTTTCTGCCTTTCCTTTGATATATTTTATTCTTCTTATATTCTTCAGTTCATTCCCTTCGTTCTTCTTTTTTCTTTGCTTCCTCTTTCTTCTTCACCTACTTCTTTTTCTGTTCCTTCATATTCGTCTGTTGTTGTTATTGTTATTATTATCACTGATGCTGTTATTGTTCCTGTTATTGCCCCTGTCATTTTTGCAGTTGTTGTTTCCCTTCTTCCATTGCAGTCTTCAACTTCATGATAAGGGCGTGTCTTCAACAAATATTTTCAAAAAGCGATGTAATTTTTTTTTTTTTTTTTGCTATTTCTTTAATATCATACCATATCTTCCCTGTCTCTCCGTTTCCACCCCATTTCTCCCATTAAAAAAAATAAATATCTTCCTCTTTGTCTTCTTCCCTGGGGGCTCCAGAAAAGGATCTGTCATACCTGCCATCTTTCTGACGTAGCAATTTCAGGAAATCCTTGCCACTTTACTATTCGTATAGTCGATTCATTCACTGGGTGCCGTCTCCATACCGAAAGTTGGTTACCATGGACCGTGACTTTACTCTGTTTCTTGCCTTGATGGAGCATGCTGTCATAGGTTCAACGAAACAATTCAAGGGAACTGGTATGTTTAAAACATCATCATCTTCATCATTATCATCATCATCATTGAGCGCCGTCTCCGCATCGAAGATTGGCCACCATGTTGCGCCATTCCGCCTGTCTGTTGTTTTGATAGTGCAGGTTGTCATAGACTGACTTGTCCATCTTTTGATGTTACTCGTCCATGTTAGTATTGGTCTGTCCCTTGCTTTGATAGTGCAGGTTGTCATAGGCTGACTTGTCCATTTTTTGATGTTACTCGTCCATGTTAGTATTGGTCTGTCCCTTGCTTTGATAGTGCAGGTTGTCATAGGCTGACTTGTCCATTTTTTGATGTTACTCGTCCATGTTAGTATTGGTCTGTCCCTTGCTTTGACAGTGCAGGTTGTCATAGGCTGACTTTTCCATCTTTTGATGTTACTCGTCCATGTTAGTCTTGGTCTGCCTCTTGCTTTAATAGTGCTGTTGTTATAAGTTGACTTGTCGATCTTTTGATGTTACTCATCCATGTTAGTCTTGGTCTGCCTCTTGCTTTGATAGTGCTGTTGTCATAAGTTGACTTGTCCATCTTTTGATGTTACTCGTCCATGTTAGTCTTGGTCTGCCTCTTGCTTTGATAGTGCTGTTGTCATAAGTTGACGTGTCCATCTTTTGATGTTACTCGTCCATCTTTTGATGTTACTCGTCCATGTTAGTCTTGGTCTGCCTCTTGCTTTGATAGTGCTGTTGTCATAAGTTGACTTGTCCATCTTTTGATGTTACTCGTCATTCTTTTGATGTTACTCGTCCATCTTTTGATGTTACTCGTCCATCTTTTGATGTTACTCGTCCATCTTTTGATGTTACTTGTCCATCTTTTGATGTTACTCGTCCATCTTTTGATGTTACTCGTCCATCTTTTGATGTTACTCGTCCATCTTTTGATGTTACTCGTCCATCTTTTGATGTTACTCGTCCATGTTAGTCTCAGGCCCCAGCTGCGGAGATCTGGTTTGAAGCGTCAATTACTCCTCTAGGGAAAAAATATATAGACTACCTCCGAAAATGGAGTTATCTGCCTGTGCAGCGAGGGACTGCTGGTGAACTCAACGAAAGAAATAAATTAAAAGGTAGTTCTTTTTCACTTTCAGCTGATTTAAAACTTCCTTGCTTGTCTTCTTTTCCTTCCACCCAATTCCCTTCGTATTCTCATAGATTCACATTTCAAATGCTTCAATTTTCGGCTCTGTTTGCGTATTTAATGTCCATGTTTCTCCACTTTACAGGTACGTTGATAAAAATAATATTTTTAAATTCGTAGTTTTAGTTCGAATGTTATCCCCTTTGATGTTTGTATATTCTTCATGTTGTTAAAATTGCTTTTTGCCATGCCTATTCTTTTGTTTATTTCCGTTTAGCAATTTTCAATCTATAGCCCATTATATTCTTTTAAATTCATTTATAAAACTGTACTTCTGTTACTTAAAAAAAAATACAAGACAAATTATCTTATATTTTACCCACTTGAAAATAAGACAAACTAATTATAATAATTACTTTACGTTATATGAGATTACTTATTCCATTTCTCCATATCTCTTTCTACAACCTTTCAACAGATCAATCTTAAACCGCAAGCAAACAGAATAAATAACAAACACGAAATTATAAAACAATTTGAACGAAATTTGCAAATAAACATTAAACAACAGCCACTAAATTTAATATATAACCACTTACCTGTGATCGGTCGAGTCTATTTTAATTCTACAACGTAATGCAAAGCTCGTGACTGTCTTCGATATTTTGTATACTTTGTTTCTATTTTAAGAATTACTCTATAGATGTACTTTGTAAGAAATATAGTTGTTTTTTTTTTTTTTGTTTTTTTTTTTTTTGTGAAATATGTGTCTTGTGGTCTACCATAAATGCTTCATATTAAATTATGACTTTTTGGAGCATCGTACATAATTGTCACGTGATAGAAAGAATATTTTTTTGTTAAAAAGGGGGTGGGGGTGGAGGGGGGATGGAGTCGGATCATAGCTCCAGGATATTGGAGGCGGATGTGAAATGGAGGGGAGGGGGGGGGGTTCACAAATGTAGACATACGCCCTGGAGTAGGTTAGAGCGCGAATCAATGGAGACAGATTGTAATAGTAAGTAGCGAGGTAGTTAGGGTAAGGAAGGCAGGGTGGATGGAGTTAGAGGAGGCGTTTGATGGCATTATGAGAGAAAGATTGAAGGAGAGAGAGAGAAATGGTTGTTAATGGAGATATTTACTATAGTTCGTTCACATATTCGTGCCCACAGTTGATCAATTATCTCGGAAACTGTTTGATGAATTTCCGTAATTCTTGTTCGTGAAATCTTATTTTTTCACCGACCTTCAGTCTGAATTTTTGCTCTACTGCCATGCATTTAGGAAAGATTTTTGCTTACTCGAGGTATATAAAAAAATACGATTTTCTTGCTTACCCTAGATTGTAGGATTTTACAGTACCCACATTTGTTGTAACCAACTCACTATTTCTTCTTCTTCTACCTTTTTAGCTCCCAGTGGAGCATAGGTCTTCAACAAACACTTTCCAAGTCGTTCCGTTTCTTGCCATTCTTTTAAGATTATTCCATGTCTTCCCCATCATCTTCATCTCTGCTTCTATCTGTCTTCTCCAAGAATTCCTTGGTCTTCCTCTTTGTCTTTTACCCTGGGGATTCCAAAAAAGGGCATGTTGTGTAATACGCTCAGTTGGCTTCCGTAGTGTGTGTCCTATCCAACACCATTGCTCACCATTTAAAAAGGCAAATTTCACGTGCTCTCCACACAATTTTAACACCGTCTCACACTCGTAACTTGTAAGACGGTCGCCACTCCGAGGTTTTTTTTTGGTTTCTTGTTAAATTAATCCAGAGGCATAGTTTGACAAAATATTTACTATTAATGTGTATTCCTTTATATGTGATAATTTGCAAGCTGCCGTGAAGTGACTACTTGATTTTTAAAACCATGAAGAGTTTAAAGTGTAAATGTATCAGTATGCAGAAGGTAACTGTGTACAGGCACTTTTGCAAGGAATCTAAAAGCGGTCGGTTATATTATGATATAAAAAAACCAGAAAACAGAACACGGGCAGCTCTAAATATAGATAGAAAGTCTTTCAATTGATGGATAGGACAGAACTTTGGCTCTGCAGAGGCAACGGTCAAGCCAGGAAGAAAAATTAAGATTTTGACAAAGATGTTATTAGATATGAAATTTTGAAAATGTTTGAATCGAATCAACTTGTTACACCGCGCAAACTTAAAGTTCGACTGCAATTAGAATGTGATATTGGAATCGCTCAAACGACTCTTTGGAAGATCGTAAGAGGCGTTGGTTTCACTTCTCGAGAATCTGCTAGCGGTAGAAATATTGTTTGTGAAAAACCACACCTGATAGCTGCCCGAAGCAAATACCTGAGGCAGATCAGTGAGCGACAAATGGAAGGCTACGATATAGTATATTTGGATGAAACGTGGGTCAATGCTCATCATACATATGAGAAAAAATGACAATCAGCTGACGGAGAAAATAAAAGAAGTATTCCCAGCAGCAAAGGACAACGCATTATATTGGTACATGCTGGCAGTAGAGGGAATGGTCCTGTTAATGACACACAACTTATTATTTAGTCAAAGTCTACAGACAATAGGGACTACCACACTGAAATGAATGGACGAATTTTCAGAGACTGGATAGAGAACACTCTACTCCCCATTCTGGATAGACCTTCATGTCTTGTAATAAACAATGCATCCTATCATAATGCATTAGCACTGGAGGACAAAGTTCCTAATTCATCATGCACAAAGATCAAATCATCACATGGCTTAGAAAAGAAAATGTTTCCGTTCAAAACACCCAGTTAAAACCAGAGTTGTTGCAACTTGTTAGACAAACTAAGAAAACAAAGTTATCAAATTGATAAAATGATGGGTGAATGGAAGAGATGTAATAGGAAGAGAGAAGTTAGAAAAGAAAAAAGAGAGAAGTTAAAAATGTGTAAACAATAGAACAAATATTTAATGAGAATTATAATACCCATGTAACTTTTTACCCAGTATTGTAACAGGCAGATAACATTCTACCCAGTTTTGTAACAATCAGGTAACTTTTTACCCAGTATTGTAACAGGCAGATAATATTCTACCCAGTTTTGTAACAGTCAGGTAACCTTCTACCAAGTATTGTAACAGGCAGATAACATTCTACCCAGTTTTGTAACAGTCAGGTAACCTTCTACCCAGTATTGTAACAGCCAGGTAACCTTCTACCCAGTATTGTAACAGTCAGATAACATTCTACCCAGTATTGTTACAGCCGGGTAACATTCTAACCAGTATTGTAACAGCAAGGTAACATTCTATCTAGTATTAAAATAGCCAGGTAACCTTCTATTATTTATTGTAATGGCCAGGTAACATTCTACCCAGTATTGTAACTGTCATGTAACATTCTACACAGTATTGTAACAGCCAGGTAACATTCTACCCAGTATTGTAACAGTCAGGTAACATTCTACCCAGTATTGTAACAGTCAGGTAACATTCTACCCAGTATTGTAACAGTCAGGTAACTTTCTATCTAGTATTAAAATAGCCAGGTAACCTTCTACTAATTATTGTAATGGCCAGGTAACTGTCTACCCAGTATCGCTATTCTTCTATCTAGTATTATAATAGCTAATCTTCTACTCAATATAATAATAGCCAGACTTCCCAGCATAATATTAACCAGCATAATAATAACCAGCATAATAATAACCAGCATAATAATAACTAGCATAATAATAACCAGCATGATAATAACCAGCATGATAATAACCAGCATGATAATAACCAGCATGATAATAACCAGCATGATAATAACCAGCATAATAATAACCAGCATGATAATAACCAGCATAATAATAACCAGCATAATAATAACCAGCATGATAATAACCAGCATGATAATAACCAGCATAATAATAACCAGCATGATAATAACCAGCATGATAATAACCAGCATAATAATAACCAGCATAATAATAACCAGAATAATTTGTTTTAAAGAAAACGCTATTAAAGGTGTGTAAGTGTGTGTCGTGTGTGTGTGTGTGAGTGTGTGTGCGCGCATTTCCTGTTTAAAAAATATTCATCATTAAAACTGACCTCTACAACTACCAACACAACGCATAGAACACCTCTTTGGGGACCGCAATCCACAGTTTGGGAACCTTTGTACTGAAAGGATCCCCCAACTGTTGTTTTGATTGGCAATAGCTGTTGTGACTTGGCTCATGAAATCTAAACAAACAATAGATTCAGAGCCACAGATATAGTAAATGTGAGAAATAGAGAAGATTAAAAGAGATATGCAGAGATGAGAAGCAGAAAATAGACAGAAAGTAGAAGTGTGGATTTTTTTTTTTTTTT